>JAWVGU010000161.1:0-600000 GCA_037039885.1 Miamiensis avidus
CCCAACCCCAACCCCAACCCCAACCCCCAACCCCAACCCCAACCCCAACCCCAACCCAACCCCAACCCCAACCCCAACCCCAACCCCAACCCCAACCCCAACCCCAACCCCAACCCCAACCCCAACCCCAACCCCATATAGTTTGTGAATCTTAATTATATAAATTTAAAAATGATATTAAAAATAAATAAATGAAGATTAAAATATAAATTATTTTTTTAAAAAATAAACTTTTTATTTATTTATGTATGTATTTATAAATTATGATTATAAATTTCAAAAAATATAATTTTTCTAAACTAATCTATTATTAGTATATTTATAAATTAATCACTTTTTTTTAGAAAACTTATTTAATTTTTTTAAAATTTTAGAAATGTTATCTAACCAAAATAAAACTAATAATCAAAATATGAAGAAAAAATAAATGAAATCTATTAAAGCGCAATTAAACTATTTGAAATTTTCTGATTTCTAATTTTATTTCGATGAACTTATAGCAATCAATTATTTTTTGAATTTGTTAACACTCTTTTTATTATATTTATTCTAATTATAGCAGCTATTAATTCGTAGAGAATTAATATTATATATATGCATAGTTATGATTTAATTAGTAAACTGTATTAGAAAAATTAATTTAAATATCTTCAACAAAAAATAAAAACGAAACATGAAACCAATATTATAATTACTAACTGTCTTAATTCTCTTTTAGTTTTCTAGCCAGTACCATATTAATTATCAAGCTCACGGGTTCAATGATTTAGACTATTTTATTTAATTATTATAAAAAGGTAATCAAGTTTTTTTTTCTAAAAATTGTTTAATCTCAATTCTTTTATACAATTTTTAAGGAGTTGATATATTTAAATTTGATGTGAGTTTATCCACAGAAGAAAGTTGCTTAAAATAATCAACGTGGAAAAAAGGCGACGACACATGTGAGTAACTAAGCTATGCCATGGAGGTAACTAGTTTTTAAAACTGATAAAAAAATATTTAAATCCATATAATTAATAAAGACATGCTGCTTGTTATTGAGAGGAGATCAAAGTCCTTCTCCATTTTTTGAGTATCCTGCTAACACAACAGACGAATTTGTCAGCATTTTCTCCTCTGGAAAATATGATTACATTTTATCAAAAGTACTATTATAGAAATACCATTAATATGAAAAATAAATATCCCTATTTTTATTCTAAAGGAAAAAGCATTGGATATATACTCAAATAGGATTTTAATAGCCATTAACCTTTAATACTTACCTTATACCATTAATGATATGACGAAACGATTTTTTTATAATTTATTTAAAGCTATCAATGATAGAAATTTAAATGTGGAATTAGTAAGAATAATTATAATAAACACTAACTAACATAATAATTTTTTTTATTTTAATATTTAATATTAGATTTTTGGGCATACTTAATATATTACTGATTACGACGAAAAATGCGCAAAGGGTTTGTGTTCGCCTGAGGAATAATACATTTCTGATTTTCCTGTTATTTTATAATCTGAAAATTATGAATTACCAACTTTAGTTAAGGAAAGGAGATTTAATTTCAATACAAATTACTATAAGATTTCAAAATATTGTTAACAAGGTTTTCCAGATTGGGTATCTATCTATATAATTACAAATATTATTTTAAAAATAGTAGAGTATTAATAAGGGTGGGGGTACTTATATAAGGATAGGGGGGATTATTAAAATTAGAAAATACAAAATAAATAATATCTATTATTAAATAAAGCAAAAAGAAAAAATATTCTACTTTATTAATTTAACAATAAAATTTAAGGTTGATGAGAAAAACGAGTTTCCTTGTATTTTTTGGGAACCCTCACATGAAGATGGAATGTAGTGGACATTTGAATGTATAGAATTTTTAATTTTTTTTTATTTTTTATTTGAATTTCAAATTATTTTATTAGAATGGTTTGATACTAAATGTAAAATCCCCCCTTCAAAAACTAAAAAATCTGATTATTAATAAGCAAATAATCAAGAACCAGAAATGCAGTAGGTATTTTTACAAGGAACAAATTCCACTTTGTCTGGGTAAAAGTATCTATTTAAAAACTAACAATCACCTGTATTGGAATATTTAGAATAGGAAGATCTATACGTTATAGTATATATAACTATTTCTTTATTTTGTTTAAAAATTATTCTAATTTTAATGAATGACTACAGGGATATAAAGATGTGACTTCTCAATAAAGCTATTTGTAAATTGTTAGTAGTGACTTATAAATAGTTTCAAAATTACCAATGGGAGGTAGTCCGCAGTATTTAAAAGTTGCATAGTTAGAAAATTAAAACAATGAAGTGATCGGATATGTAATATAGGCTATCATGACTCACTCTATTGAACTCTATAAATATGAAATATAAAGCCAAAAGTTGAGTACATATAAACTAGATTCTTAAAATAGACCAAAAAATTTCCTATCTTCAAGTATTTTTTCCATTTCTGGAAATGTTTATTCTTATGTTTTAAGTGTGAATGTAAAAATATATATATATAGATATAATTTATGATATGCTTTATTTGAGATAATATCTAAAAAAAATAAATTGCTTTTATATTAGAATGAAGCTGAAATTAAATTTTAGTATGTGGAGTTAGGGTAAGTAGAAAAAATTTTAACTCAACAAATAATAGATATAAAAAATACAGGAATTATTGCATTTGACATTATAGATGCAGATTTCCAGGTATTGGGTGACAATGGAATACTAGTATTTAACATGGTAGGAAAGACATCTGAAATGTATGCCATGTTCTATGATTTCAACAACTTTAATCATAGAAATCTGAAGGAAATAAATTTAAAAACTAATGGTTAAAATATTTTTAAGGGACAAATAAGTCATTTTGCATACGGAAAAAGACCTGTGGTAAAGTTATATTACGATGAATCTTCAAAAAAAGTCTTTTTTTTGCTAGTAAACAAAAAAACAATTAAATTTTATTTTTATTAAAATTTAATCATGAATAACTGATAGGTCAGCACTCATGGATTTTCTTAAAGTGGAGTTCATTTCAATAATGCTGGATTCAACAAATGTAAGTATTATCAATTTTAAGGTAAAAATTAATAATTTAACTACAAATTTTTTTTGTGAATTATTTTAAAATGTTTTTTATTTCAAAAAAGGTTTTGAAGAGTTGGTTAATTTAAAATATGTCATGAATTATATCTGGGGAAGAATTGATGATTTAAAGGAAAAGGTCTAATCTGGAGAAATAGTTACAGCGTAAAAAAAAATATTTAATTAACAAAAATTAAAAATAAATTAATTTCTTTTATTAGATGTTCTAATAATATCCATCATGGTTCATTTAATAATGGAGACAAACCTTCTATCATATTAAAAAAATCCAATGAAGATGATAAAAATTACTATACCGCTCATGTTCTCCACGAATATGTAGACTATTTCTATTTACCAGCACCCACTAAACTGTTTTGCGGAGCTAACGGGAGATACATTGCCAATGATAATCCGAATACACCTAGGCCTGGTGACGGAGAAAACGAACTTTAAATAATAGAAAATGCAGTTATGTTTGAGCATTTTCTTTAGTACCGTTTGAAGTTTTTAAAAATTTTGAATGAATTATATAAAATATTATAAATTAATCTTAAAATGAATTTAAAGAAATAAATACATAGATATTAATATTATAATTCAGAATTTTATGATTTGATAGGATCAAATCTTAGGTAATTTTTTATCGAAAGCTTTAATTTTGGCATCTTTCATTTTCAAGAACTTTCTTTTATATTTTGATAGTGTAAAACCTATATACGTATATTGGAAATAGTTAATAAAGGCCCTTACTCTTTTAAATAATATTAGTTATATTTTTGTTACCCAATTTGGCGTACCATCTTTTTAAGTGAGGGCAATTTTCCCCACACTTAGAGTGCACCTATTTAAATTTACGAACATATTCTTAAAAATCTTCTAAAGTAATTTCTTGGTCTCCCTGCAATCCTAGTTAATTTCTGATTGCTCTTTATAATTCTCCCATATTTGCACTAAATATTAATAAACAATTGTTTATAAAAATTTTAGTTAAAAAATAAAATAGAAAAAAGTGAGTACCCTCCTTAGTTTAATCTTTTATAGAGAGCCTCCATTTATTATTGTTCTGTCATTCCATCTTAATCTAAAACATCTAAATCTTCATCATCATCCGAATCTCTCTATCCCTAAAAATTTTATATTTCAAAAAACTAATCGAAAGGACAATATAGAAGTTGTATATTACTTTTCTATTTTGTTCTGCTTCTAGTTATTTCTATCTTTTCAAGTCTTGCAGTTGTTTATCGTGATGCATTTTTTCTAATTTGAGTCTTGCCAAGTCTTCGTCACCGAGGATGAGTGGCTTTATATTTAAAACAAATATTAGTATTGTATCCCAAAAATTAAATATATCTAGGCTTACTTCTCCAGTTTTTATAAATTTCTTAATGGCATCGCTTACCAATTAGATTTGCTTTTCATCCATTCCCATATTTCTTAGCACTTCTTCAAGAGTAGAACAAATTGGACCACTTATGTCAGTTTAAACTGCTTTATTTTCTGTTCCCATTTTATAGGTTCTTGTTTCTATAGTTCCATCTGCTCTGATTTTCGTTTCTTATACAGTTCCATCTTTATTAATGATTTTTCTAGTAACTATTATAGAAAATAAGAGATTATGGATAAAAATTGTTTTTTAGACAAAATTTAAATAGTTAATTACTTTCTTTTTTCCCATCCTTGCCTATTCTGATCTCTTCTATAGTCTCTGTTCCATCTTTGCCAATTTTTTTTTTCTTATAATTTTGTTTCCGAATTCATCTATAACCTCTTCTTCTATAACTCTGTTTCCATCTGCGTCAACATATTCTTTCTTTTTAATTTTCTAAACTTTTCCATTTGCCCCGATGATCTTTGAATACACAAAAATTGTTTTAAAACTTTTAATATAAATGAATAAAGAATTTTACCTCTTCTTCAGTGATTTTGGCTCCATCTTTGTCAATATATTCTTTTCTTTTTACTTTTATTTTTTAACCATCTGCTCCTATAATCTATATTTAAGAAAAAAATTATACATTTAACCCATGGAATATAGTTTTATATAAAAATAGCGCTACTTCTTCCTCCGTGATATCATTTCCATCTTTATCTTTGTATTATTTTTTTATTTCTTTGTTACATTTCCAAATTCATCAGTTTCAGTTTCCTCCACATGTTCCTAAATAAAAATTGAAATAAAAAATGGAATGTCGTTTTACCTGATTAGTTATAAATGTTTTTTACTTTTCCGTTTTTGTCTACTGTAATTTTCTTCTATATTGTCTTTACCTTCCCATCTTTATCAACAAAAGTTTCCTAAATGATGGTATTACCAAACTTATCTTTTGAAATGACCTTTGTACTTTTCGTGGTATTTCCATATTTATCAATTATCGTTTCTTCAATAATTTCTTTTCCATCTTTATCAATTCTTCTTTTTATTATTTTTCTCTCTTTACCAAAATAAAAAAAATTTAATTTTCATATTTTTTTAATGCAATCAAATTTAATAATTAAAATAATTAAACACCTCCTGTTTCAGGATCTATAATTTCTTCTTCTATGGTACCATCTTTGTTTATTTTTTTCTTATGATCATTTTCTTTCCATCTGCACCTATAATTTCTTCTTCTATAATTTCATTTCCATCTTTATCGAACATTTTTTTAGTTTTCTTAATGACTTTATTACCGAATTCATCAACCGTTTCTTCAATTTGAATTTCGTTTCCATCCTTGTCTCTCATTTTCTTCGTCGTTTTAGTTATTTTTTTCCCATTTGCATCGACCATTTCTTCCACCTATATTTCATTTCCATCTTTGTCAATTTCCACTCTTATATTTTTGACTTTTTTGTTTCCTTTTTCATCATATTCCACTTCCTCTGTTAATAGCAATGAAAAACTTTTTACAAATTGAAATTTAATAAAAATTTTTATTTGATTTACCAACTTCTAGTTTTCCATCTTTTCCAATTCGCATTTTTTTCTCTTTCACCACTCTTTGATTTCCTTTTTGTCAACGAAGGTTTCAGTGATGATCTTTTACCCATTTTTGTCAATTCTTTCTGTAATGATGGTCTTCGTACCATCTTTGTTTATGATTTCTCGGGTAACGATTTTATTTCCAAACTCATCATACTTTTCCGTTATGATTGTTTTCGTTCCGTCGGCATTAATTATTTCCTAAGTGACTATTTCTCTACCATCCTTATCCTTTGTGATTTTGGTTCGAACAATTTTTTTGTTTCCGTATTGGTCGATATATTCATCTTCAATTATTTCATTTCCGTCTTTATCTTTTTTAACTTTCGTTCTTTTAATAGTTTTATTTCCATGTTCATCAGTTGTAACTTCTTCGAAAACTTACTATAAGCATAATTAAAAAGGTAAAATTTTTTGTTAATTAATTTTGATTTACATTTCCATCTTTATCTTTCATCACTCTTTTTTCCACCATCATTTTTTTACCCGTTTTAGGATCGATATACTCTTCTTGTGTGATGTCATTTCCGTACTTTTATAGAACAATAAGTTTTTTTACAAAAAATAAACAAGTATATTATTTCGTAATTAAATTTTACTTAATCTTTTTTAATTTCATCTTCTTAATTCTTGTTTATTTATTTCCAAATTCATCAATATATTCTATAATTAATAAAATCCCATCATTAAATATTTTAATAATAGCATATATTATATTAATTTATCTATCACCTTCCTCAACTTCATAAAATTCATTTCCATTTTTATCTTTCAACATCCTGACCTTTCTTCCCTTATCGTCTTCAAACCATTCCCCTTCAACAACTTGTTTTCCATCTTTTCTAACTGGTTTTTTCCAGGCTGTTTTTTTAAAATGAATTTGCTAACTATTAAAAAAATAAATACCAATTAATTACCATTTCAGGTTTTTTATATTTCGCTCCTCCGATAGCCATTCCCCCATGTTTATTTAGGAAAGCCTGTATATAAAAAATAATATAATAACCATTATTTATGTCTATGTTTAGTTTATTTACTTGCATTGATGGATCCAGGACAGGTCCAGCCTATTCAATTTCCCTCTTTCTTATTTCTTTTCCTGTTAATTTGTCAATAATTACTTGTTCCTCCACTTCTATTTCAACTTCTTCCCATTCTCCTCTCGAGTTTAATCTCTTTACTTTCTTTTTAACCTTTCTTGTTATCATCATTTCGTTTTCACCCAATAATTCGGGATCGAAGTCAGCGTTGTATCCAGGTTTCTACCTGTCTAGTTATTTCTACTTTTCTTATTGTTTAATATTTTTTATCATTTAAATAGGGTCTCCAATTATATCTCTCAAAAACTATGATAATATATAGGTGATATTGGTTACAATTTATACAATAAATTTAATTATTTAATTTACTTTGTCCTTGAGCATGCTTTAATCTATTTGAGACATTTGCTCCAGCTCTTTTAAATTGATTTTCTGTGCTAGTTTACTTGTAAAGAGTTCATCAGCTTTTCCTAGCAGCATTCTCTTTTATTCATCGGTGAGATTGGGGTCAGCCAAAATGAAATTCCTGAATTTTTACATATTGTCTTTGTTTTCTTTTTCTAATTCCATAATGATATCGTGTAATTCTTTTAGTTTTAATTTCATTCTAATATTTTCTTTGGCCATTTTGGTGAATTTTTCCTTTTCGGGGTCTCCTATTATTGTTATTTAGAATGATAATTCGTTGATTTATTTATATTAAAAAATAATAATTTTTACCCATAACCAACATTTTGGCCTATTCTTCACTTTTCTTTTTTTCTTCTCTTCTCATTTTTTCTATGGTAAATTCAGCTTCATGTAATTTGGCCTAGCTTTTTGTAAACTATTCCTAAACAATTTAGGCCTCTCTCTAGTATGTTTTCATTTGCTTCTCCAAATCTACCATATTTCTTTGTATTGTTTTATTTTCCAACTTAAACTTCTGTAATTCTGACTGCAATTTATCTGGGTCCGTTTAGATTGGTTAGTGCGAAAATTCCACAACTTCTCCATTTACAACTTTCTGATTCGCTCCTAACTTGGTGGGGATTTTATTTTCCTGAGGCTTCATGTTTTGCAATTTACTGAAATTGTCAAATATGGCATTTCCAAATTAGTCGAAATTCTTCGAAACTTCTTATTCATTTTTCAACATTGCCTCTCCTTCTGCTTACACTTTTAAATTAAAATTAAAATAAAAATAAAAATAGAAAATTATTATTTAATTTTTTTCTCTTTTTTATTACAGAAATCTGCCTATTTTTTTTCATATTCATATCTTTAAGCACTTATTTGAGATTTTTATCAGCGTTAGAGGATTCAACATCTAATGCATTAGCTTTCATATTCTTTATAAAATCCCCTAAATCGTCATTATTGGTGTTCATTTCATTTTTTATTTTATCTAATTCCTCCATTTTTTTCGAAATATTTCCAATATCTCTAGCGTCCTGTTATATAAAACAGCGTTTAAAATAAATTATATTTGCAGATAAGTGCTTCAATTATTACCTCTTGATCTAAGTATGTGTCTGTAAAAGCATCTTTATACATTTTGACTGGTATTGATAAATCAACCATTTTATTTGCTCCCCCGAACCTATTTCCCGGTCTCATCATTTGTTGCTATTTAAATTCCTGGTCGTTTTCATTAGTGAATGAATTTCTCCTTTCTTTTTGTCTTTTCATTCCTGCCAATTGGTCCATCATTTTATCATTACTGAAATCTAGGTTTGTTCTCATTTTGAGTAGAATGTTAAGAAGTGTATTTTATCCTAGTAATTATTAAATAATATATAAACATATTTTAATTATAATTTTGTAACTTAACCCATAAACCCTTTATCAACATTTATAACAAATTATATTACACTAATTTTAACACTATATTAGAATTTACCTGTAAATAACTTCAGGAATATTTTTGCAAAGGCATTTAGATGTAATTATCCCAACTAAAACTGCATTTCTCCCAGAACTAATTAGTATATATCATGAGTCTATTAAAGATAAAATATATAAATAAATTAATATTAATTATTATCGTATTATCCCTTTATTAGAATTATTCATTTTATATTATTTCTCAATAATTGAAAAATTGATTTTTATTTTTCACCTTCAATGACAATTATAATGTATTATTAAATTATAGGATATATATTTTTATTGCTTTTATAAAATCATATTCCCTAAGTTACTGAAATCTCATTGAAATTATCAATTTATTATTTACCTTTTTTAAGGTTTCCATGTACTATACTTTATCTTGATCTTTTACTCTTTTTAAATATCTGTATCTATTTTTAATAATAGTCTATCCAGTTTACTGAGCTTTGTAAAATCCGGCTATACCTACGGATTCCACAATCCATTTTATTCTTCTTTATCCATCTATAATTTCTTATTGAGTTTATAGTTGTTTAATATATAATTATAATAATTAATGGGAATTATATTGTGGATATTTATATTAATCTAAGAGTGTATTGTATCACTGCATAAGTTTTAACTCGATTATTTCAACAAAGACTTACTTATAATCAACTTAATATTAAAGTTTGAATAAATTTGATATATATATATAAATTATATAGTAATATAGAATATTTATTGATTTTATATAACAAATAAATTATTACTTTTATACAAATTATGAATATAAATATATTTATTAAAAATTGAATAGTTTATAATTAATTAGATTTTTTTTTGGAATTTTTTATTTTTTCCGAGTCAAATGTTTTTTTTTTAGCATATTAGACCTTAGTTTATATCGAAAAACGCATCCATCTCTTTAGGAAATTTATTTATTAATGCCATGATTTCATTATCATTAATATGCTTGCATTTTCTTAAATCTAGACATGCATAAGATATTTATTTTTTATTGAATTAAAAATTTTTTACAAAATTTGCAGCATTTATATTTTCCAAATCAGCTATTAGTCTAAAATTTTTTATATTTTGGGGCAAGTTAGAGTAAATAGAAAATAAACAATTCTCAGAAAATCCGGAAATATTCACAAACTGCAAACTTAAATATTTGATGGAGTCAGGCAAGCAAAGAAAAAACCGTTAAAAATCAACCTCATTAAAATCTCTGCTATTGCTATTATTTTAAATAGTAAGTTTAAATTTTTACAATCTAGTGCATTTTTTTATCTGATTTGCAAGTCCGTGGAAAACTTTATTTGTTAAATTAGAAGCGTTCTTTATTTACAAATCTAATTCTATCAATCCTTTCGACATTGAACTGCTAATTATATCCACATTATTATCTAAAATGACAGCCTAGTTATTGAATATGAAAGTCAATTTTTAACTTGTATAAAAGTTTTACTACAGCAGCTTTCCAACAAGAGGCCAGAATTTACTTAATTGTTAAGATCCAATTTCTAACCAATCATTTCCTTATTTAAAATAATTTCTCTCAAACATGGGAAATATTAGGGGTGTTTTAAAAAAGTTAGAAAATCTCCCTTCGATTTAATAATTGCTATATTGTTTAAAAACTATGTATAAATTAATTCCATTATGTTCTAATTTAGTTATTATTAAGTAATAATACAATCTTACTGTTGCTGTATATTTGCTAATTAATTTTTACATTTCTTATTTATATTTTATAAAACAATTTATTTGTATAATGCTTGAAGTACTGCTATTTGGGTTCTTGAATAAAAAGGCACTTTATGCTTACTCATTATGCTATTATTTTAAATTTTAGGATTTTTTATATTTATTTTTTGCATATTTTACTAATTTTTATTTTTATTTTTCTCTTAAGCGCTGTATATTTTTCTTTTTGAAACAAACATTGTGGTATTAATAATAATATATTTGATTTTATCAAAATAAATATAAATATTTTTAGTTGTAGTTTGCATGTAATAACCCAAATATGCCATATGCCTATAATATAAGCGCAATCACTATCAGAATTTATTGTTAATAAAGTAAATTAAAGGATTGAAATCAATATATATGGCATACATAAGATTAGTTGGACTGTTTTTAATTAGGTTGTATAAAAACATATATATTTAAATCACTTAAAATTAAAAATGTTTTAAATTAAAGTTAAAGTATTATCATCATCTGACAATTTCTTTAGTGGCAAAATCATTATTGCTTTTCTTAATTTAGGTATCCGTTTAAGTAATTTCACTTATAAAATCAATATTCCAGCTACAAGTAAAACTACTTATAATGAGAAAAAGCTTAAATAGAGAGCCCATATAATTATTTGATTATCATTAATTATATTTTTATTATCTTTTTGAAATAAAGTCTAAAAATTTGTTTAAATTATACTTATTAAATATAAATTTTAAATAAATATTTTTGTTACTAATATATGATTCATGATTTTTAGAATTAGTAGTTAACATGATATTTCCTCAAAATATTTTGATTTTCGTAGATAAGTAATATAGGAATTATAGTCGATAAATTTGGTTTCGTCTCTAGTCAAAATTAAGTTTTTAATATGATTAACACTATTTTAAAATCCTCTATTTATTAATCCTTCCTATGCTGTATTGCATATTAGTTTTTCTTCATCTGTGAAAAAACTCAAATCACAATTATTACCCTTAAAATGTAGAAATATATTAACTATTTATTAATATTTTATAGCTATTTTTCTTATTTGTTTACCGAATTTATCTCATCTATTTTTTTATTGAAATTGCTGGATTAGTTAGAATCTGCAACCTTATAATATTCTTAACTAAAATAGTCACTAAAACTACTGAAAATTTGTATCTTATGCTATTCGTATTCAGACAGAAGTTCGCTAGATAGGATTGGTTTTTCAGGTTAAATAAGATTTTAAAATATTTAAAGATCATGAATTTAAATAAGTAAAGTATAATCTTGAACTGATTATAAATAATTTCTAAAATTTTCTACAGGTTCTTAATAATTTTTAATAAAATTATTGGTCAGAACAACTCCCTTTATAAAATAATTGTAAATTTTACAAATATAAATTTAATTTAATATATTATATAGTCAATTACTAAAATACTTCCCGATAATTAAACAATGAAAATTATAATTATTATTGCATATTTTTCAAAATAAGGAATGTATTATTTTTTTATTCTTTCATTAAGATTTACTTACTAATTTCTTCCCTGATTTTTTTTTTTAATTAATTTAGTACCAAGCTATCGGTATACAATTTTGATATTTATTTATCTTATCTGTAATTCCATTATAAATACTAATTATTGTTAGTTTGAAGTCTAAAAAAGGATAATAAAAATATATATTAGTTAAAATTAATTGAAAAAATATAATTATACAGTTAAATAGATGAGTATATCTTGTTATACTCAAATAGGGCCTCTTCTGTTGTTATTCTTCCCAACAAATTTATTAACCTTCTTTACTTATTTTTTATACTAACCAAATTTGTCATTATAAATAAACTTGTCAATACAGTCATAGTAATATCGATTCCAATTAATATGTAGCTTTCACTTTATATTTCCAATCTCAAATTGTCTTTAAGATTTTTCTTGACGTTTCCAAAAAAATTGATAATTATTTGCAATTTAAAGCCTCTATATATGGATAATTATCTTTGACTACTTTGCTCTCTTATTTAAAAACCGTATATTATTCCTATATAAATATAAAGTTATTTTAATATGTATTTAGTGTATCTTTTATTAAATATTTTTTTTACCTCTTAAATAAGCTTGAAAACTTCAGATATTTTCATTTTTCTATGTACCTCATATTATTGGCTTAATAAATTGAAATTCATTAAATCTAATGATTATTTTTATATATAAGTCTATCCCGGAAATTTAATTGGACGTGAATAGAATTCCTAAATTATACTTTTTGCTAATTATAACCTTGCTCAGTTTATTAATTTAAAAATATCAAATATTAATTATATATATTCTAATCAATTGAAGAAATTATTTATGCATTTTACTACTTATTAAATAAATAACTATTGTTAGAAACAATATTCATTTTAGAAATTATACTCATATATATAGCATTGAAACTCATAGCATCTAAATTATTATATAATAAAGTTAGAAATAATTATTTTTTTATCTATAAATAAAAATTTTTAAATAAACCTATTGTTTTTTAATATCGTCAAACGTAAATTAGGTATAAAAAGCAGTTAATAGCATAAAGGTAGAATAAAAAAAAAATTATATTATAAACCAAAAATAAATTTTCTTTATAAATCTGGGACAATCGTTACTTTATGAAAGCTTATATTTTAAATTATAAGTTTTTCAAATTATTGTTATTATATATTAAATATGCATTACTTTTGATAAATTTTTTAGATTGTTTGAGTAGATTACTTCTGCCTTTTTAAGATTTTAATTACTTTATTCGTAATTTACTCCACAATTTTCTATTGCTACGGAAGAATTTATCATTTCAGAAATTGAAGAATCAGATTAATTTTCCTGATTAACTACACAATAGTAACCTGATTTTTAATTTTGATTTTTTAATTTTGATTTATCTTATTTCTTAACCTAATTAAATATTATATTTGTTATAAAATATACTTCTAATTCATATAATTTTACTAATTTATTAGATTTAAGGGCAAATTTATCACAATAAGAAGAAGTAAAATCTGTATGAACCTACAGTATTTATTTTATTAGATCTAAATAATTGCTACATTTGCAAAAATCTGAAAATTCTTATATTTCTTCCTAAATAATATATTAAATATTTAATTAACTGTTGCCAGCATATTAACTAATTATAATAAATTGATACCATATCTTCTTCAAAGAATTTTTATTATTTTTCAACTTCCTTTAAAGTCATACACTATTTTAAATTTTTATCATGATTAATTTTATCATTTTCGTCTTCCCTGAAATAATTATTTGATTTTTATTGGTAAAAAACAAATTTAAATAAAATAAACTTATACGATAAATTTTCATCAGATTCTGTCTTTTCATCTTCTCCTAAAAGCAAAAATGATGACTAATCTCGTCTTAATTCATAATTATGACTATTTTTCATTTATATCTCATCTAAATTCTAAAATTTATAAAATCATTAGTTACTAGTAATATTTTTTCTTTGATATAAAACTACTTTAAATATCATTTATTTTTCATCAGCACCTATAGCACGTTTTTATTCATGCTTTTGGGTATTTGCTACTCCTATAGTACCAAGTACCTACCCTCCGAAGGCCTTTTTTAATGTATTTATAGTTTTTAGCTTAGCTTTTACATCTTGAATAACCTTTTAATTATTACTGGCTTTGGAATAGAGAGAAGCTCCTAATGTCATTACTTTTGTTTAAATTGAAGCTGACTTCATAGATTTCGTTTTACCTTTTTATGATATTTTAATTATTAGAGTAAGTAAAAATATGTATTATTACTTAAACTGCTATTAACCAAAGATTTTTTTAAATTATTTGATTATTATTATGTAGATTTTTCACTATCTTTTTGATTTTATAAAGATCTCTCTTCAGAAATTTATTTTTCTTTTATTTATGTTTCGTTATTCTATTTAATTTAGTCTAATACCTATTCAATGCTATTTTTCTAAATAATTCGGATCATTAAATCTTTAATTTCCTGTTAATTTTTATTATATTTATTATTTAAATTAAAATTTTCCTCTAACTATACTATCATTTCCTTTTCTTGTATGTTTTCAAATTTTTATTTTAAGTTCAAAGTTTCTAAATCTGTAGCAATAGATCTAATATCATTCTAATTATATGTCAATATTGTTTTAGTTTCTTAAAGTTATTCTTATGGAGAATTTACTAACTATTACTGTGATTCATTTTGTATCATTTTAGCTTGAGGCTATATAGATTTTAAAGATTAGAAAAAGTTTTCCAGATCTCCATTCTTTTCTTGAGCCATATTGTCTTCCTAATTTATTGATTTTCTGATCTTAGAAAATAGTGTTCAAATGAGTTCAATTATTTATTTTTAATTTAAATGATTAAAATTTACTTCGTCTTAGAATTATTTCATTTCTTTTTGGAAAAATAAATCATTGTTCTATTTAGAATAAAATTCATCAACTTAAGTAAACTAATTTAATTCCAGAATGAAAAGTTTTAATTTTTGTTTAGTTCCATTCTTTTCCACATCCAAAATTTCCAAAGTTGAGCGGATATGGACATCATAAACAGAACAGTGTTCTTCAAATAAATGCTGTGAGCTCTTAATTAGGTAAAATATCAATTTTTTAACTAAAAGTACATTATCTTTAAAATAATTTTAAGCATCTAATTCAATAAAACTGTGTTTTTAATGCATGAACTCTATCAAATATTCGTTAAATTCTATATAAAAATAAATCCTTAATATTATTTTATTTCTTTAATAAAATAAAAATCTTAATGATATTTTCTTACTTTATGGAATGCATAAAGTAAATATATTATTTTAATTATTTTAAACTTCATTTAATTCATAATCTTGTAAAAATTCTATTAATTTAGGGAAGAGAGCCTTGATATTTAGTTATAAAAATAGCTCTTTATCTATACTTTCTTTTATTTTACCCATAGTCTATAACTAATTTAAAAATCCCTCTGAAATTCCTTATATCCAACTAAATGGGCGTAATATAAAATATCACAAATAAAAAATAAAAAACATAATTTTTGTATTATACCCATCATGGCTCAGAAGTAAATATTCATATCCAGTATTTATTTTTAGCAGAGTTCCAGAAAAGCACAAACTTTGCTTGAAGTCAAAGAAATAATCAACATAAATCTTTATAGGGAAAATATAATTTTTTTTATTCCTTATAAATTAATTTTTAATTTGATTTCATAATGTTTGATTTAATAAAATATAATTTATTCATTTATGTTAATAAAAATTTTATTACTGAGCTACTAGCAATCGATTTATTCTTAGAACTCGAGAATTACCCTCTCTTACTATCCTACCTACCATATTATCATGGTAATCTTTTAAGCAATCAGGGATCATAATATCAGGAGATTGAAACATGGAAAATTCTTTGTCCTCATATCCAAAAAATTCTGGACAATTTTTCGAATAGCTGTAAAAAATAAAAAGGGTATATTTTACATTATTTATAAAGCAATAATATTTTTTTAAACTATTACCCCTTAATATGACATGTATGATTTTAATATCCCACTATTGCTACAGTCACATTTCCTTTTAAAACATTAATAGCATTCACCGTAGCTATGTCTATTTAAGAATCTTTTTAAATCAATTCGTTTAAATTCCTATCGTTTTCTAAGATAAACACAGGATCACTGTAAATTAATAAATGAATCATTTCAATTATTTTATAATAATGAATCTAAAAAAATAAATTATTTTTTTTTAATTATTTATTTAATTATTATTTTATCGAATTCTTAATTTATTTTTTTTTACATTTTCTCCTTTTGTTAAAATTTCATATCTAACTTATTTTTCTAAATTTTCACTTCCTATTATAAGCTTTATTATATCATTTTCAAAATTTTATTAGCTAGCATATTCTTATATTAAACTAATATAAATTTCTTTTTTTATATTTAGTAATTCTTATAAAGTTTGAGTTAACTAAAGAATTGTAAATTCTTAAGATATCAAAGCTCCATATCTTTAAAAATATTTAAATATAGTTATCAAAATAATATGAATATTTATTTAATTTGATATTACTTTTTAATGTTTTCTGAATGTTATTAATCTTAAGGTCTGCTAGAATAATCTAGAGATTTGTCATTCTAATAGATTATATTTTCTATTATTTTTGAATTTGCTAATTCTATTATTGTAAAATAAAAGGTATCATTTTTCATTTCTCTAAATTTCTACAAGTGAGATTTTTATAAGTATAGGCATTTGACATAATTCTATATACCTAAGTAGTATTAATTATTAAGAAATAAAAAGTTATTTATTATAAAAAAATACAATATATTACCATGTATTTAAAAACTCCAGAAAAATGGAAAAATGGGCCAAGTTACCTAGTTGCCAATCTTTTTTCCCAAAACATCATCAATAATTGTTAAAATAAATATTCTATAAAATCTTCCAGCCATCTCTTCAAAATTATTCTGTTTTAAAATAACTAGTTAAACTTAATTCCTTCTCCTTGAAGAGTATTCTTGTTCTTTATAATTATTTTGAGAAATAAAACGAAAAGTCAAATTCGGTGCCATTTATTACATATATTTACCTATTTTTTAAAATGTTTATCTTAGTGAAATCCAGCCTTACAAGGGCAAAATTGATCTGAACATTACTCTTAATGAATTTCTAATATTCCCATCAAATATAAGTAGTTTTACTAAAATTTAATTGCCTATGGTGTGGTAATTGATAAAAATATATTTAATTTTAATTACAGCATCTTTTTCAGAAGAAAAATATAATTCATCAATTTATTATAAATAATAAATGGATTTAATAATATTATGAGAAGCTGATTTTAAGTACATCTAAGAACTACTCTTTTATTTATTTTATATTGTAGAAATACCTATTATCAAGGATGATAATACAAATAAATCTATTGTTATATTATTATCTATATTTTCATCAATATATTCTCTTATTATGAATATAATTTAGGCAGATATAAACCACAGAATTAATGAAACTTAAAAATAATTATTTAGTATTAAAATACAAAACTTTATCTAATCATTTATTTACAATAAGCAACAGATATTTCTTTATTAAGTCCTTAAGAAGAAATAAAATACTCTATCAGTAAATACATCCCGAGTAGGCCAGCAAACATAAAAGTAAAATACTATAATAAAATTAAATATTTATTTTGAGTATTAAAGATTAAAATTTTTATTAAGAAAAATGTATTTTTTTTTTTTACTACTTAAAATATTTATGGATAACTACTTAAAACTAAAAGGAAAATTAAAAAATACTAAACTAAAATGCTATTTCCATACATAGGTTTTAAATAATTAGTTTTTCTAAAATCTATTTCTGTATAAACAATTGAAACAAAAGTCCCATTTGAAATTGTTGTAATTAGGTGAATAGTAGATAGAAATATATTTAATACAGTTGATATATTGCTAAAATCGGAATTATATGTGCACCTTTAATGATAACCATTATTACTCTCATTTTCTTCTAAAAATAACTTGGAACAGCAAACCTCTCCAATAATTATATCAAATTTTATTATTAAAAAGAAATATTTGAAATATTAACAATATTTGTGGATAAATCCGATTTAAAAGTAGCAATCTGTATAGGTATTATCAGTTATATTTGTTGACTTACTCTTTAAACTGTTAAAAAATCATTGTAATATTAATGAAAAAAAATTCAAGTTTTATTTAATTATTTTTTATAATTCCTTTATTACTTCCACACAAAATATATGAAAAAGAAGTCCAGTGCTAAAAAACCCAATGAAATGACTATTCCTAGGTTTTAAATATTGAACTCTGCGACAAATGGGGAAAGTAAAGAATATACTAATATATCTATGAAATATTTGAGCCAAGAGTCAGATTATACTTACTTAATTTAAGTAAAAACAAGGCTATTCAATTGTACAAAAAAAATATTAAGAAAAATATTGACTTTAATCTTGATTATCTGGTCTCCTAATCTCTATAATAAATGAATAGAAATATATTTGTAAGATTTTGTTTCCAATTTTTTTGATTAATTTCTGAAATAAGATTTTCCATAACTATAATTTGTATTTTATTGTGCAGTATAATTTAAAATTTTGTTTTTTTTAGATTTTTTAGGAAAAAAAATTTTTATATTACTGTTGAATATTATAATAATATAATATAATTTCATTGTTATAATAATATACATAAAACATTGTGAGTTTAATTAGGTGCAATATTAATGTTCTAGTAATATAATAGAAATAATATGATAACAATGATATTATAAAAACTTTATTTAATTGGATAATCATTTATTAAAATTTATATTATATCCTCCATTAGAATTTTTATCAAGCTTAAAATTGTCTAAAGACATTCCAAATTTTCCTTAAATTTTTAATTGCAAATTAGCCATAATATCTACATATAAAAAACAAACTATATTTTACCTAAAATTGTATTTCCAAGATCCTTAAGACCTGAGAAAACTTCTTTTTTTCTCTTTTCTTGAACTTCTTATACTTTTTTTCCATTCTGTATATTTGTTATTATATTTGTTTATCATCAGGAGCCATTTTTTAAACCGCGATTAAATCTTTTACAATTAAATTAATAAATTTAATATTTAAATGTAATTTTAAATTCCAATAATAAAATATACCATCCAAAGCTTCTTCTTCTTTATTCGTATGTTCATAGGCAATCGCTCTATTTAAATATGGTTTTCTGTATTCCTTATCCTATTCTATACTTTGTGAGCAATTTATGATCGCTTCTTCATATTTTAGCATTTTTATTTGGCAAATTGCAATATTTGAATATAAAATGCTCAAATGCTTTTTTTCGTCCAAAGGACTTACTTATACAGCATCCTCATAATATTCCATTGCTATTTACCAATTTGATTTTTTAAATTCCTCTGTCCCTAGTTATTTGATTTTCATAGATTCTTCCAAATTCTAATAAAACAAAAATGCAGCATTGTAAATGTATAAAATTTGGAATAAAAATTATATAAATTATCTTATATATATATATTGTTTTTACTCGTTCTTTTTCATTTTCTTATTCACTCTCACTATCTTAGTTTTAATCATCTTTTTGCTCCTCATGTATTTTCTCATCATTATTTTCATTTTTACCTGCAGCTTAATCTGGAGTAATATCTTTAGCATGATCTTACTAATTTTATGTTTCCTATTTGATATCAGTTTATACTTATTCCTTATTTATAATTAATTCATTTTGTATATCTTTATTTTCTAAATTTTTATCTTCTCCTTTTTATTCTTATTCATTGTTTTATTGATTTTCATCAAGCTTGTATTATTCATATTCTTTGGGTATCTATTTTCCACATTTTTCACAATTTTAATTAGATATTTTGTTGACTGTCCAGCATTCACTGCATTTCCATTAAACAACTTCTTTACCAGACATTTTATGAATTTATTTTGAGATACGATATATTTAAATTTATGTTTTTATTTCAGAATATTATTAGATTAATTAATTTTTTAATTAATAAATAAATTATTTATAGTAGTATAATGTTGCTGGTATAAATAAATTAAATTGATGATAAATTCTTAATCTCATAATTTATTAACCTCAAGCACGATATAAATATATTATTTTTTCTTATAAATTATATTTTATATAAATACTAGTCATTTATATTATCTAAGATGAAATATCCATTGCAGTTAACTATTTGTTGAAGACTTCATATGTTTAAAATTGACCGAATTTTTTTCCCCAAATTTTTCATTATATCTCGGTAGTACGCTGTAGGAGGGTGAATAACCATTAAAAAAACTGTATTTTATAGAATTATTATGGGCAATACTATCTTTTATGTTTGCAGATTTAGATATGTCAAAATTATTAAAGTGTTTATTGTCAATTTTGGGAAGGGAATTCCAGTTTTTTTCTAAATGGACATGTTTTAAAGTTTAATCAGCCCTATTTTACTAATTTTCATTTTTTAAAATGTTTTAATTGTCATTTCCATTATTTTATTCAGTATCATATCTAAGTTTCCTTAATTTTTTCGAACTCAATTTATAATCTCTTAGTCTAGAAATAAAGTCCATAGAAGACTTACTTGAAGTGTAACCAGGAGCATTATGTAAAACGTGCTTAAATTCTGCGACATTTCCTTAAAATTCTATATCATTGGGACAATCTAATGATTTGTATTTTTTTCTTTCTTCATCATCATTTAGATAAGCATTAGGTGGGCGATTGGGTATTTTTGCAATTGATTTCTTTAATTATTTTAATTATAAATCTATCAGATTCTATTTAAAAATGAATGAATACCTTTATTTCATCATGATCTGTTGGTATTCTTAGCTAATTGGCCCAGTAGATATTAGTTGATGGAGTTGTATTTTTCTGAGAAAAAAAATGCTGTATATCGTTTATATTACTCTGGCTTTTATTAGAAGTAAAAACAGAATTCCTTATTTTTCTGTTTGCTTCATCTGGGCTGGTAGCCTCTTTTTTCTATTAATTTATGACTATTTTTTTTTTCTTACAATTTGATTGTTATTTTCTTCCTATATATTTTACTTTTCTTTTTATTTCATTTTTCTTACTTTCTCTCCTGCCTATTCTCTGTAATAAATTACTTATTTTATTTATTATTAATTAATTCATCATTATTATAATAACACTATGCTAGTGGTTATAATGCATTAATAATATTATAGAGAATTTTTTTTCAAATAATTTAGGCAATAATATACTTTAAAGAAAATACAAATATATTGGAAATCTTATTTTATTTTATTTAAAAAATTTAGTATATGGATAGAACTATAGATACATTTTAAAGTAATAAAAAAATAAGAATATGATAAAGTTTATATCTATTAAGAATACATATTTTTTTAAATATTATTGGAATTTAAATATAAAATTATAATCATTGATAACTTTACTTAATTAAATTTTAGTTTTTATAAATTGAAAGAATTATATATTTATGCAAAAAATTTTTAATGTTTTCATTGCATAAGCTAGGGAAATTGTTTGTTAATGATTTTGGTTAAGAAAAATATAATTAAATAAACATATATACATATAATTAATCAAGTATACTATCAATCAAATTAAAAGGCAAACATAAAATAAAAATAAGTAATATTATTACAATAACATGCAATCAATCAATTAATCATACAAACAAACAAAAGAAATAAATAAGCTATACAATAATAAGTAAGCAAAAAAGAGAAATCAATTTTTAAAAAGTCGTAGTAACTAAGAAGAATTTAGATTAATTAAAAAATAAAGAAGGATAGTGAAATAATAAAAAAATAATTTAAATGATTCTTCCTCACAATAACAGAGAATTAGCAAGATAATACTTCGAATAATTACCTTCAGGTGATATTAGCAAAAAATATTATGAAGGAGAAAAATACTCATCTCCCACTTCTTTATTGGGAAGATTGGCCAACAGTTTATGCCTCACCAGCAAACTTTCAACCCTATAGAAATTCTACCCTTATTAAAAAACCGTAGTTTAAACCATTAAAGAAATTGAGCACGATACCGAAAAATACGCCAGAAATTCTTTGATTTTTACTGCTCTTTCTTGGACCATGATCTTCAATTGCGCCAGAAGAGGATACGTAGCTCCTCTTTTATGTCAATACGGAAGATTTTTCAACACTCACAGAGTTTATAGACACTATTTGTACACTTTGGCTGGTCCTCTTCTTTACTCTTTATACAGTCTTAAATCCAAGCATTACACTCACATTGAACACCTCTGGATCGTTCACGCCAACAGATTGAACCAAGGAATTTTAGAAGACCCTCTCTTCACTTATTACCCTGATGACAATACCCCCAAGAGAAGAGTCTTCATTAATACTACTTTCCAAGATTTCGGTCTTGGAGGAAAATATAAAGAAGAAGTTGAAGAAGAAGAAGAAAATGAAGAATGAATAATTTTAATTTAAAAAAAATCAATTTTAAATTTCTGAATAAAAAATAACTTTCCAATGATAATCTAAAAACATACAGATTCTTTTCAAACAATAGTGGAATTTTTAATAGTTTTTTGAGAAATAGTAATTCGTTTTAATATGTCTGTTACTTTTAAAAATTAATTTTTCATGACACTTTAGTACAGCAGCGAATATTTATCATTACTAAATTAACTTCCTATGTGTGAAAAAAACAATTTTTGTGGTATTGAAAGGATATTAGCGGAAATGAAAAAGGAACAGATTGATAGATAATGGCGTATGAAATAAATGAATAACTTTAAAAATTTCACATTTTATAATAGAGATATAAGTATGTTTTTATTTTAGTATGAATATAAATCACAAGATAAAAATTATAAAGAAATTCGATATTCCCTAAGCTTTATTTCTATTTCTATTCTTTCTACCTATTTATTTCATATTGCGAATATTATATTTAATAGTTTGTTACTTTTTTATTAATTTTTTGAGTAGAATACTTCATTTACTAATTCATATTCATATTTTATTTAAAAAAATTAATAACTTTAATCATATCTAAAATATTAATAGGTTTATTTAAATAAACTAGTCATACTTTATTGAAGGTCATTTAAAAAATTATTATTTTCTTGAAATTTTCATCATAAATAGATAAAATAATATTATAATTACTATTAATTTTATAATAATCAAATTAAAATCTCAAAATTTTTATGAAGAGTATCTATTTAATTAATTCCATTTTTATTCAGCTATATATTTATTTAGGAATTTACATTATAAAGTATAATTTGCATTATGTTTCAATACTTTAAAAAATATTCTCCAACACACAATACTCTTAAATAAAAAAAAAGTTTGTTTATCTAATTTAATTAAATTAATTACATATATTAATTAAGAGTAAGTAAAGGAATTATTTAAAATATAATAATAATAAAATAGTTTAAGATTTCCATTTTTATATATAATTAATTTTATAAAATATATGGAGGATAGGTAATTATTATATATTATAATTTATATATTTAATTGATATAGAGGTCTTTAAACTCATATATTAGTTATTATTTAAATTATTTATATGATTTAAATGATAGCTGAATAGCATAAGTATTAGTATAATTTTTTTTAATGGATCCTCAGTTTTTTAAAAAGCTAACAAAATAATAATACAAAAAATTCAAATTTTCATATTTTTTATTATGATATTAAGTCAAGGAATGTTCTAATTGTGGTATTTACTTTTCTATATTTATTATAATGAAAATTAATATAAAGCTAAGAGATATATTATTTCCAGAAATTTCTATAGAGAAACAATAAGGAGATGTGAATTGTACTTATTAGTTTAATTCACATTTTTATAAGTTAGAGCGAAAAATACCTCAGTTTAACCACACTGTAAAAAAATAACACTTCATTAATATTAAATATAAAAAATAATACACAAAAAAAAAGAAAAGGAAATAATAAAAACTAATTTAGATTTCAAATTCTATAATTTAAATTTAGTAAAATGAGTGCTTGTGACATTTACAACTATTACTCAATTCTGGGAGTTAACAAAAATGCAAGTGATTCAACAATTAAAAAAGCTTATAGAGAACTTGCCATTAAATATCACCCGGTAAACATGGTTTTTCTAATAACGAATTTTCGAAATTTTTAACATATACCAAGTTCTACCTATATAAAATATTATTAAATAAAATTTTTATTATGTATATTTAGGATAAAACAACTTTTTGCAGGGATGAAGCAATTCAAATCTTTACCAGGTTGACTTAGGCCTACGAAATACTCATTGATGAGCAAAAAAGACGTAATTACGATACATGGGAAGTAAATAATTATTCTTAATAATTAAATATATTCTCTATATAATGTTTAATAATGATTCAATAAATTAAATTTAATTAGAAAAATAAGCAAGAAACCCAGAACATTTCAGCATTAAACCCCAAAATAAATTAAATTATTTGCGGTTTGATCCAATAAGATTTCCTTGACGAGAGTGAGGAGGAAAATAATATGTTTAATAATTATCTAAATTCTAGTAGTAATACTAGGTTATGGAATAATTTATATGAAGAAAATACATCTTTTCATAACTTCTTCCCTGATACAAATAAAAATAATAAAAGTGACTAAAACAGTCCTTAATAGTAGAAAAGTAGTAATTTCGATGATTAAGTAAATTAGATGTATGAAGAAATGTTCAATAAGAAAAAAAAAGAAAAAAAAATAATTGCTAATAAGTTCATCATTTGGGATTTTAGAGGGATAACAATAAGAAAAACAATATTAAATACTAGGATTAATTGAAGAATTAAAAATAACTTAAAAAACAGAAAGATATGTAATCAATGATATTAAGATACTTGAATGATTCAGATGAAAGTTCAGATGAGTTAGAAAATGTTAAATACTACAATAAATGTAAATACTAAGAAGATCCTACTATATTTATTAATTAAAAAGATTTGTTACAAAATAATAATAATACGCTTTATTCCCAAGATTACAATTAACAAAGATAATAATAGTAACAAAACATGGTCATAGACAATTAAATTAAAAACAACACCAATTAATGTAACAATTAAATTATGAAATCTAGTAATGATTTAGAATAGTCATAAAGCAGTGAAAGCCAAAAAGAATGTGATAATTATTGTTAAAAAGAAACTTCAATAGCTAGTTTTTTAAAAAGCGATCAAGAAGAAAGTAGTAATTCCAAGCAAAATAATAGAAATTAATATCAATAATTTAAATAAGAAACTATAAATTTAAACCAATATACATCAAAGTTGTCAAAATAAAATGAAAACTTTTTTAGTGAAATAAGTTCAGATTATGAATAAGAATCACAATAAGAATCGTAACTATTTTAATAGTCAAAATAATAATACTTACAACAAAGATTAGATAATTCTTACGAATAATTCAAATAGCTTTAGTAATTTATTTTAAATCCTAATTCCTCATTTATAAATACTTAATAATAGCCTGTAAAAAAAACTATTTTAATAACAAAAAAATAAATAAAATTATAATAAAAAGTAGAAAAGTAGAATAAAATATTAGAAGAAATAAAGAAGAGAAAACCTGTTTTCTAAATTCTTTTTAAATAAATTAGAAAACAAAAAATTATCCTATATAATAAAATTGATGTACTATAATTAATTTACTTTTTAAATTAATCTATAATTATTATATATCAATTAAATTATATTATATTATATTAAATTAAATTAACTAATTAAATTATATAATAATTCATTATGTTTCATTCGTGTGCTATAAAAGTTTAACTTTTATTAGTAATAACTATAAAAATTAACATATACATTTTTGAATATAATATTTATTTAATTCAACTAAAGAATAATTAATACTTTTTTATAATATATTTTCAATTAAAAAAAAAAACTCACAATTCGGAATTAAATATTTCTAACTCAAATGAAGCAATAATAAAATTGTATATAAATTATCACATTAATTATACTATATTTACTTCGAATTATAAGCCTTATCATCTTTTTTTTTAAGTTTTCATTAAATGCAGTAGTTGTAAATAAAAACCAGCCACAATAAGATGTGAAAATTGTAAGATAGACATGGGATTAGGAGACAATATATTTTGTTATAGTTGTGATACAAAAATTCATTCAAAGTCAGACTACAATCAACATAAAAAAGAAATAATTCCCTATGCTGGTAAATAAATTCTGTTTTTTAAATAAGAAGAAAATTTTTGTTTAGTTTTTAACAATATAATTTTTATATAAAAAAAGAAATGTCAGTTGATTAAAAAGGAAATGATTATAATGATATTTTTCTAAAAAAAACAAATGCCAATGTTAAAATATAATAGCAGAATGTTAGCGGAATATAAAAATAGAATCTAGTTGGAACAATATAAGCAAACAAGCAATTTTCTAAAAACAGATGCCTTTCACCCCCTATTTAAAAAAACAATTATTTCTTCGAAAACTAAAATACGATGAATAATTCTTACATGATTTAATAAGATTATAGCAATTTAAATAGCTAATCTCCTAATTAATAAAAAAATGTAAATTTCATTTAATCACAGTAGCAGTAACAATAAATGCAATAATAGTACACAGAAGAATATGCCAATACCTACACATTAAATAGTAATTACCCATTGAGTACCTCGTAATCTTAGTAACAGTTCAAGCCTTAAAGCGCATTATCCCAATCGTAACCAGAGGAGAATTCTCAGTTTTAAAGGCAACAAAAATAGGAAAAGAAATAGGAAATAATTGAAAATATAAATAAATTAGCCAAAAAATTAAATTCTTCAAGTGGAAAGTTTAATAATAATACATCCCTTTTGAGTATAAATAACCCGAATTTAGAGGATTTAATAAAAAAAAAACCGTTGCAAAAAGCATCACTCGCCAAAGACAATTTCAATAGTGCGGTTTTTAAGGAACAAACAAAAAATGACAATAACTAAGATATAAAAAACAGCAATAACATAATAAATTCAGAAGTTTCTAAACCGATCGAACAGTCTATAAATCGCTCACCTTAAAGAAGCTCTTATTTAAGGCATACTCAAACTCCAACCAATACAACTGCGGCAACTTAAAATAAACTACTTTCTTAATAAGATCCTGATATTTCAGTTACTGCACATTACACTCCATAGGTTTAATAAATCCCCTTTGAAAGTTCTAAAAGCCAATAAAATAATGACGATTATAATAACAAAATTAAATCATTTAGTAACTACAATAATATTATTAGTTAAACTACATTTGCTTCCCCTTAAAAAAGATCTTCTTTGCACTATAATCAAAACTCTTAAAATGTAAATAATGATTTTCAAATGCAAACTCAACAATAGCAACAATAACATTAATAATAATAGTAGTAGTAATAATAATAATAGGTACCTAGTGTTAATGAATTTAAACTTCGATTAAAAATTTCTGATTTAGAAAATAAATTAACCACTGTATCTTCATAAGTAAGATTTTTTTTAACAAAAGAACAATATATTTATATACTTCTTCATAAAAAATTGATATAATATTAATAAATATTAGCTGGAAAACGAAAAAAGATAGCATAGTATGAATGTTAAAAAAGGAAAAGACGATTTAAATAGATGCTAACAAGAAGCGCTCCAAAAAATTGAAAAAATGTAATCAGAATTTTAATTACAACATCATGAAAATCAATAAATTGTAAAATATTAGTAATTTTAATATTATTTAATAGTTAATTTTTATAAAAACTAAAAAAAACAGATTTAAGACTTGCAGGATTAAATTGAATAAGAAAGAGAAAATTAGATACAGCAGCAGGAAGAAATGAAATATAATTTAGAATAAGATACGAAATAAATCAAAAATATATATGAATCAAAAATATCTGAGTTAGATAATGTGATAAAATATTATGAACAACAGTTGGTTTAATAATAGGATGAATTGGTTCAGTTAAAAGATATAGTTGAACAACAGCAATAGTAGCTTAATATGCATTAGTAAAAGCAATAACTATAGTAATAGCAATAAGAAGATGATGAAGATTAATAGTATGAGGAAGGAGAATAAATAGATTTATAAGAAAATTAAGATAATTTATCATTCGAAGAAACATTTTAACTGGAACAATCTTATTAATAAAAAAAAATATTTTCGACAATTATTAGTAGCAATAAAAACTAAATTAAGAAGACTTACCAATAGATGAATAAATAGAATACTTGTAATAGTAAATTTAATAAAAATAGTTTGAAAAATATCAAGAGTAAATGAAATAAGCTGGAAAATAATATTCTTAATAAAGACAGACATAGTAGCTGTTTAATAGGTAATAGGAAGAGTAAAAGGAAGAAAGAGAATATCCGTTAAAAAAATCAATCAGCAAGCAATCATTAAACAATTAAAAAGATAATAAAAGTGGAAAGGCTTCTGTTAATAGATCCTTTGCTAATGAGACTCCAAAATAAAATATCTTGAAGGAGAATTAATAATAAAATACCGATAACAAATTTGTAGATATTTAAAATAAACAGCCTTCTCATCAATTGTCACCTTCTTAATCTGAAAATTTATTAGAGTAGAAAGATATAATTATTACAAAATGTAAAAATATATATAAAAAACTTTTTTTAATTTATAGAAAATCATAATTTGTTTGTATTATTTTATTAATTTATTTATTTATTAATCAGTGCATGAAAGCAATTAGTTTAAAGATGTAGAAATGGTCAAAATGGAAGACCTTATCAATAATTTAAAAGAACTTTATGAACAAAAATAATTGGAAAAAGATGAACTTGAAAATATACTCAAAATATAATAAAAAGAAAATGTACTTATTTCTTATTTTTTATTTAGATTTGATTCTAATATTTAATTTAAAAAATTAAAATAGAATTAGTTTAAAAAAATATTTGAACAAAATATTCATCTATTTACGAGAAACAAAAAACCCAATGAAGACAATACATAAGAGGAAGATAATGAAGATGGAACTGAATAGTATAACGAAAATGAAGAATAGGAGGAGGAGGAAGAAGAAGATGAGGAATAAGATGATAATAGAGATTAAGGTTGCTAAAATTAAGATAATGAGGAAGAAGAAGAATATTGAATTTAGATATTTTTATGTACATATAATTTTTCATTTAACATATTATGATATATAACAATAATATTTTATAAATTTAATAACATAATTTAATTACCATAATTATATAAAAGTTAATTATATAATTTATATAAAATATGAAATTTGTTTTTAATTATTATTACTTAATTTATTTTTAATTTTTTTTGTTACTAAAATTGTTATTTAACTTAATAAATCTATAATTGAATTAAATATTTATTACTAATCTTATAATTATTATAACTTTATAGAATGAAATATTTTTAAATAATTTGCCAATTAATTCATTCCTTGTCAACAAATTTGGATAGGTTATAGTGTTCTCCATATTTTTCTAAATGTTCATTTAATTATTTGGACTATTCGATTAAATTAGGAGTTAATTAATCATAAACATCAGTAAATAAGTTGTCCCAATGAGGTAGTTTTTCTTTAGAAGCTTCTTTTAAGCATCTGAATAAAAAATATATTAATTTTTAAATAAAGAATACAACACAACTTTATATTAAATATACCTGATGACTTCAGCTCTTGTGTCTTTTCTAATTTTATCATCAACTTCTTCTTTAATTTATCTTTTTCCGGATTTTTTTAAATATAATCCTAATCTATTTAAGGGGTTATTAGATTCTTTCCAAGATTAAATTTCTTATTCAGTTCTGTATAACACAGAGTGATCAGAAGTAGAGTGATCTCCAACCTTAATAAAACACAAAATTATTTAATTTTATTTGCTATTTACTCTATATATATATGAACTTACTCTGTAAGTCATTAATTCAACAAAGGCAGGTTTTTTATTTTCAATAATATATTCTCTGGCAAGTTTAATAGTCTGGTAAACAGCTAAGGCATCATTACCATCGACTCTGTAAGTTTAAATACCATATCCCATGGCTTTTCCTGCAATACCATCTCCTCTATATTGATCAACTATATTGTATATTAATTTAAATAAATAAGCAATAAACAAAAATATTATATCGCCTCACCTGCAGGGGTAGAAATAGCCCATTTGTTGTTTCTGCATAAGAAAAGAGTTTGGCATTCTAAAGTGGCTCCGAAATTCAAAGCACTGTGGAAATCTCCTTCAGAGGCGGCTCCCTAATTATGAATTAAATTTAGTTGGAAAAAATTATTCTTCATATTCTTTTATAAATTATTATTTATCTTCTTACTTCTCCAAAGAAAGTGACCGAAATTCTGTCTTCTCCTCTTAATCTGTAGGCATATCCAGAACCACTAGCTTGAGGGACTTAGGTAGCTATACAAAAAAAGAAATTAATATGTGTTGAATAATTTTTTATTTTAAATTTTAATTACTTAAAGGAGATGATATAGTTACCCAATTTAATTCTTTACTTCCATAATGGATAGGCATTTATCTTCCTTTTCCTAAATCTTTGTTGGTTCCCATACATTAGTTCAAAACTTATTCAAAAGTAAAACCTCTCCACATTAAGGCTCCTTATTCTCTAGGTAAATATAATGGTTATTATTCATTAATTAAATTTTGTAAATTAGTTGCCACTGTTTCGAATTTGATTTTTGTTTTTTTGAAATTTTTACCTGTATTGAGAATAAATTAAATCATGATCTTTCAAAGCTGCACTACTGGCTATGGTAGTAGCATATTCTCCAAAACTGGGCATATAAAAACTGATTTTTCCTTATCTTTAACTCATATTCAAGATAGTATCCTATATAAATATATTATTTTTAGTTAATAAGTAAAGTATATATATACTTTTTTAATAATTATATATTATTTTAATATTGGTCTTATTCTTTTAGAAAAAAAAGAATATAAAAAATGTACCATTTCTTCAACTTTAATCATCATTTCAAAAATTCTGTTCAATAATTCATCAGGAATGTTATCATATCCAGGAGCAACTAAATCTCCTTATAAATCAATAACTCTGAAGGTTTCTAGTTAATCTAATCCACCTCTGGGAGAAGGTTTATAGATATATTTTTATTCATTATCTTCGAAGGGTAAATGATGTTTAACATAACAGAAATTTTTTTAAGGTATTTTGCTTAAACGTGCGCAAGCAGGTATAGATTTGAAAGTTGAAACTTAGTTGGCTAAGTTTTTATATAATTGTTATACTACTTATTTTTACATTGCTATTGTTTAAAAAATAAATTAATTGAGCTTGACTTTTAATGAATAAAATGAGTTTTTTTATTTATCAATTAATTAGAAAAATAAATTTATTAATTTATATGATGACTTTTATTATGTAATAATTTCAGATATTTTCAGCTAAACATACTTTATATTGAGCAATTATACAAGAAAAATAATATAAAGCTTGTAAGGATATTACTATATTTTATTAAAATACACACATATATGACGTGCACTCAATGACAAGTATTAAATCTTTACTAATTATTTAATAAATAAATATATAAAAAAATTTAATTATAAATTTATTGTGGAACAATTAAAATATTAAATTTATAATACTTATTAGAGAATTATAAAATTGATTATCAAATTTTATATATTTATTTATACAATATCCGTAAAATTATAATCAATCATATTACAAGCGAAATATTGCTCAATAATATATATTTTACTTCTAAAAAAATATTCTTTTGTTAATTATTTATTCGTTTAAATTCAAAATATTAATTACTCTTACAAGATAATTTCATAAATAACAACTATATATATATATTTACAGTTATTAAGTAATAAATTTATTAGCATTTTATTAATAAATAGGAAAATACAATATATTTGCAAAAATGAAAACCAAGCTATGTATTATTGATTAAGTAACCTATTTTTTCTATTGTATAACTTATAATATTATATAAAAAATTCTTGATTTTAGCATTTATATGCTTTAGAAAAAATAATTAATTCTAATGATTATAAAAAATTTTAAGCAAATTTTATACGATCTTATAGAGGAGAAACATAAAAAAATACTTTTTATAGACAAGATAAAGTCTTTACAAAAAAATTATAACTATAGAATAGTAATCTTACAATATCCTTTGAAAAAACAAAATTCAGATAACAATATCGATTATTTTGAATAAATAAAAGATACAACTACTTTTAATTTACCTCGTAAGTAGTACATGCTAAGTAAAAATATATATTTTAATTATGGTTAAAATTAATTTAATTTAATTGATTTTTTAGTATTCGAATATATTCGGGATTCTTTAGGCAGTTTTTCTTTTTACAGTTTTAAATCATGCTATGATCTGGTAATCTATTTTGCGAAATTTTTATAATTAAGAAGTAAAAATTTTTAAACATAATTTTATAATAGATTTATATTGGTCTACCTGAAAGTTTTCATAAAAAATTTTACTAATATATGAAAGGTTATAAAGTTTCTATATTCTAAAACGAAAATTCATTTTTACAAAAAAGTGATTCTGCCATTATTTCTAAAAATATAACAAATCCCAATTAAAATAAATAAGAAAACAATCCAACATCAGATAACGAATAATAATAATAATCAATTAAAAAACAATTGTTCAGCATTCTGGTTAACAGACAAAATTAGGAAAGAGAAATAAATTTAAAATAAAAGAATAAATAAAGAAAAGTAACATTTAGTATTGAAATATAGAATGGTGATGAAAGTGAAAATGAGCCTAGTTTAAGAAAAGTATAAAAATAAAGTATTAAAAGTTAAGATAATAAAGAAAACTAGAACGATACATATAACCAATAGAGTAATAACATTGTTTAGACAAATTAAAACAATATATCTAGGCACACACTAACTATTGCCGATATAGTTTAATAAGGAATTAATAGAAATACCTAACTTAACTAAAGCAAAAGCAATATTTTATAAGATGAAAAATAATCTATATCTCATAAATCTCCAGCCTCTCCTGTAAAGAAAGGAATTGGATTATTAGGTTCTATGGCAACTTAACTTTTCTCTTCTTTTAATTCAAATGTGATTTAATAAAAATCTAAATTAGATAATAGTACATAATTTAATAGAATACTATCTTTGGAATAACAAATTTTGTAATTTTAAATACTAAAAATATAACTATTTTTAATATTATTTTAATTTTATTAGAAAAACTGAATTTATAGAATTTAAAAGCAAAATAAAAGTTAATAAAATAATAAACGAGTCTGATTACTTTAATTTAAAATAAACCATTTAAGAGTCAAAAAATCTTGTATCTTAACTAGAAAAAATTTAAAATAATTAGACCGATTTTACAATTGAAAATTAAAAGGCAATAATAATGATGGAAAAATTAAATAATTAATTGGTTAATCATGATTTTATGCCAGAAAAACTATCGTATTACACATTTTCTAAACTGAATAATGAAGCATGGCTTAATGATGAAATAATAAATGCATATATAAGGATATTGAAAAGAAATAATAATATTTAAATATTAAATACATATTTTTATGAATAGTTGATTACATAAATATCTCCTGAGAAACTTCATAGAATTTTAAAGAGAAATTAGGTAAATTAATTATTAGTATTTTAATTTAATAGATATAATTTAAAATAAAATATATATTATAAAGGTGAGCCTTGATAATAATTCTGAATTATTTATACCTATAAATATTAGTAATTTTCATTGGGCATTTGTATAGATTAGTATAAAAAATTAAGAAATTATATTGTATGATAGTCTTAAAGATTTTTCAAATGCTTAATTGATATGTGAACCCATAAAAACAGTATTATAAAATTACTTAATTTCGTAATTAAATTTGGAGAAATATTTTAGAATAACCGAAAGATTTGATTTTCCTTCATAAGAAAATGCTAATGATTGTGGAATGTTTGTTTTGATAGGTCTAAGAAACATTTGTTTATAATAATAGATATAAAAAAAGGAAGACAATAAATACCAATTTTAATTTTAATAGTAAGATATAAATACCTTTAGATATTTAGTTGGAATAGAATTAATGAAAGGTTAAATATTATATTGATAACTATATCGTTTAAAAATATTACTGTAATAATATTTATAATTTTACAATTTTTATTAATATTATTTTATATTTTGTATATGAAATTTAATTTTTCAATCCACTAATTATAAATATATATATTAACAATAATAAAATAATCAAAATAAACATATAAAACTATATATATATCATTAAATATAGTGAGATTTTAACAGATAACACATGTATACTTCTTCCTACTAATATATTTATTTATTAACCATAAAAATTAATTAGCTTTAAAAATTAATAATATTGGTGTAAACGTATAAAATAAAATTGTATATCATAATAAAATATATATAACTAATATAATGAAGATATAGATCTAAAAATTTCATCAATTATATATTTATTTTGTGATTAAATATAATTTTTATTATTTAATTTTTTATTTTTATTTGTTATTGTAGAGCTATATATCTATTTTCAAAGAAAATAAACTAAATAATTTATGAAATTAAAAAATAATGATTGTTATATAATATGATAGAATGGGCAACTGATAATAATATATTATGAACTTTTATGCATATTTGTTTATACTTATGATAGAAATATTCTTAGTTCATATTTATAAGAGTGATAATAGATATATAAAAAAAATCTATAAAAATTCCCTCTTTCCTATCTTAAAAATTCTATAAATTGCCGCAATATTTTGGCACCATTTTTTATTTGGAACCCATTTCTTTTGGCGGTAATATTTTTATAAATGAATTTTACTTTAAAATATGAAAATTAGAAGAAAAAAAATTGAATATGCCTATACTTATAATTTAAAAGAAAAAATATTAAATATATATTAATTTAAAATAAATTTAAAATTGTATGATTTTATAATATATATTTTTAAAATTTCGCGCTTTATTATTTAAGGTATAACTCCCGCTGTTTATTAGCATATTATTTCTTATTAATTAAAGTACTGCTATTTAATATATATATATATTCTATTAATACACATTTATCACTATATTTACGTCGATAAGAATAATAAAAATATGAGTAAATAAAATAAAATTAATATATTCTTAAAAAACATAATATTTTTACATCCATAAAAAACAATAATCAAAATTAATATAATTTTCTTATTTATAAAAAAAGAAAAAAATAAATTAATAATAAAAACAGAATGAAAGCATATAATACGAGGGCTTAAGAAGATTGTTGTAGAACCAGATCCTAGTCAACTGACTCTAAATAGCATATACTAAAGAGTTAAAAACGAGTCACAAAAAAAATAAGAAAACCCAAACAACCAACTGAATATATCCGTTCAGCATCTCCCTCACAATAATCACCTACTTCTATTCACTGTCAAGACATCACTAATTCTTCCAGTGCAGATAGTTAAGCTAGTACGAACATATTTTCTGCTGAAAACTCCAATAATTCATAAACTTCATACTACGATAGTATAACAGGAGTTATTGATACAACGAATTTGACTCATGAAGAGTTTTTGAAGGTTGTTAGAACTTAAGCTAAAAAGGCTGCGTAGTCCAAAAAAACGCTCTAAAGTTCTTAAAATATATTTGTTTAGTAATATTTCTTAGAGAAAAGTTGTGAAATATGCAGAAGTTTTATGGACGATGAACACATGCTTCTTTGTGATTATTGTGATGATGCCTATCATAGCTATTGTCTTGTAAATATAGTTTAAATTTCAAGAAAATATAGAGTTTTTTTTATTTACAATTTTCAATTTTGTTTATTGATTTTTATTTTTTGTTCCTCGCTATGATGAGTTTATTAATTTGATTTGGGTGTTAAACACTGATTTATCTATTTTAATTACAAAAATAAAATTTAAAATAATTTTAAATAATTTAAGTCTAACTTACAAATTTATTTTTTTTTTTAATTTTAGGATCCCCCTCTAACAGAATTGCCAGGAGAAGACGAAGACTGGGTATGCAAGCATTGCTAAACACAAAAGGAAAAATTAGATAAAAAAAAGAGTAAAAAGTTCGATAAAGTTATCTTGAAGAACATAATTTTAGACATCATAAAAAAATAATAGTACCACTAGTTGCAATAAATGTAGTAATTTAATTTAGGATGATAAATCTAAAGAAAATTGTATTAAATGCAGGAATTATTTTCACAAAAATTGTTTCAACTCCAAAAAAACACAATAGTTTGTAACGATTGCTCTGAACTTATTTAGAGTAAAATAAACAACTATTATTTACTTTTTCATTTTTTATTTAATAGTTACTTTTTCATTATTATATAGTTTAATTACTAATCATTATTATTATTATTTTTGTTTTAATAGAAGAAATTCCTAATTCTTAAACCGAACTCACATAATATTTCTAAATTAAAAAAAATATTAAAAACAGATGGTTAATAAGAGAAAATAATTAAGACTTTCTAGTCCAACGAAGCCTTCTTAAAAATAAATGAAGAGAGAAAATTAAGGATTATTTAAACTACCAGTTTCTTCAAAAGATCCTAATGTAACTGCCTAATAAAAAAGATCTCTCATATATTCACTAAAAGCCAAAAATATAGAATTTGATGATGATTTATAATTTAGTTAGGGTACTTATAAAATATTCTTTATAATTTAATCATTACACAGGAAAAAAAAATTTAATTCTTTAATAAAAAGATTGCCCCTCAAATTCAAATGATACCAGTTTAGAACCAAATTTACAAGTTATTTCAAAATAAAACTTAGAAATTTTTTAAAATTTAAAGAAATGACTAGAAGGGGAGAATATGCTCCTGTCATTATAGAAGAAGATAAGATTTAAGGTTTTGTCGTCAGGGCCTTAGAAGATATTCCTGAAAGAACTTTAATATGTGAATATGTTGGATAGGTTGATAAAATGGTAAAATAAAATTAAAAAAAAAATTTGTATGCAATTATAATAAAAAAATTAAATATTAGAAAAACAGAGTTTTTGACGATAACGACAGCATAATGGAATTACTCAAAACTGCTAGAAGTTCTACTACACTTGTTATTGTACCATAGAAATATGGAAACCTAGCTAGATTTTTGAGTGGAATTAATAATTCAAGTAAAGAATCTAAAAAGAAATAAAATGTATAGTCCATACGAATGGATATAAATGGACATGCTAGAGTTTTACTTTATTCAAAAAGAAAAATATTAAAAAACGAATTTTATATTATGATTATAATGCTGGGGGATTTGATGATTATCCTACTGAAAATTTCGTTTGAGAAATTTAATGCGATAAAATCCCGAGGAAATAATAATTTATAATGCTATTTTTGGCTATTTTTAAAATAAAAACCAAAAATGAATTAGTACTAATTTAATAGTATCTTATTTATATATATATCCATTATTTTTATAATTTTATGATATTACAATTAACATACTCTATATAAAAATGCTTATATAAAAAAAGCTATATTTTAATATAATGCACGGTAAATAATAAGTGATAAGATTATATCGTATATAACTTTATTAACAATAAATATTGTCATAATTATAATAATTTAATGTTTCAGTATTTGAAATACTAAAATTAAAATAAATTTGTTTTTTCAGTAATTTAATTATATATTTTGAGTTGAATAGTTTATGGGTCTCCATTTAGTGATATAAAAAAAACGATTCCTTCTTCAAGCTTTATTATAAAAATACTCTTGTGTAATGAATAATTCCAAATTTTATTTCACAACATGAATACAATAATTTGATATTTTATTACAAAATAATTTAGTAAAAAAAAAAAAAATAAAAAAGTTAGATTATCAGTAAAGGCGATTTTGTCTATATTTCAAAGATTTTTATAAAAATACATGAAAAACAGTACTTAGCATACTCAAGATCCTAATTTTAATAAATCTATTAATCCCTATTAGTAACACTCAGCCAGAATATTCTCAGAAAAGCATATACATTTATCATAAGGGAGATAAATGGGATAGAAATAAATTAAAAAACCCAATTCAATTTAAAAGAATAATATTAATATATCTTATGATACTTTCATTCTGAAAAAAAACACTGATACATCTAAAAGACATATTAAAACTTAATCTGGAAATTAGTAACATTTAAATGAGCTTTAAGATAAAAAATAATTTAAATCTCCTAAAACTGAAAGAATTTCACTCCAAAAATATGAGTCATTAGGAAGTAGTAAAAGTATAGAAAAAACCAAAAATAACCAAGACTATTAGCACAATTAAAAGCCTTACAAAAATTAAATGTGATAAGCAAAAATATAAAAACGGATATCTCAAACTATTACGATGAATCAATAGGGCAACAAACGTAAATAAATACACCTTAAATAAACATAAATAATAATGTTAAAGTTGGACTTTTTGAAAATAAAAATAACTAAAACTTATAGCATTAGGATGGATAACATTTTTAGTAGGCTTTTAAAAATAGCTTTTCAACTAAATAAAGTCCTCGAACTGCAATTTAGAATAAAGTAAATGCACAGTTTTAAGATATAACTCAAATATCAAAAGAAATAAAACTCTAAGAATTGAATAATAAAACTATGGCTAATAAACCTCCACTTAGCAATAAAAAATATTTATCAATACAACTAATATTGATAACGATTATTATTAAATAAATTAGTATGTAACTCCGCAGGCTAAACAAAATACTAAATAATCTGAAAATGGAAAAATATCATAAACTTATTAAAAAATTAATAAATTTGGACTTAATTCTTATAGTCAGCCATATGAATCATATGGATTCAGCCTTTCTAAAATAGAAGAAAATGAAAATAAAATTAAAAAAATAAATGACAGTGAAAAAAGAAGTTAAAGCACAGGAAATACTTTTGATTAGAAAGATCAAAGCAATTTAAATAGTACTTAAAATCGGGGTTTAATAAAACTAAACAGAAAAAAGAATATATAAGAACAAAGGCCTTAAACTTAAGTTAATTTAAGCGATATAAATAATAAAAAAATTATTTCCCTACAGTCAAAAAGACAGGTTTGTAATAATATGAAGAAGAATTTAAAAGTAAGTAAAATTAATTAAAATTATTTTAAATTTATAAATAATATAATTAATTTTATTTATATCAGAATAAAATTAAAGTTCTTAATCAGAGTAGAATAAGTAATCAAAACTTACAGGCAAGAATTCAATTTTAAAAGAAAAAAATGGAATAGAAAAGAATTATATATAAAATTTATAGACAGATAAAATTAATTCAAATTATTAAAATTTAATAAAAATGAGCCAGCTTGTTATGCTTCCTGATTCTTAACCGTCTAAATAATCCTAAAAAAAGAATGGAATAGTGAAAGCTTATAGCGCAAATACTAGCCAAGGATTAGTCAGATAGTTTAATGAAGATAGAGTTTCTATTATTATGAATCTTGTAAAACCTGGAATGAATTAATAACTAGATAATTAACCGAAGTGTTCTTTTTTGGGATATATGGTAAATTAAGAAAATTTATAAATAATAATAAATTGTTAATAATATTTTCATATAATATATTTTATTGTAGATGGTCATGGAGGATATAAATGTGCAGAGTTTTTAAAGTAATAAATGTTATAAATAAAATCTTCAATTTTTTAAGCAATTAATGAGATATTATATTATAATAGGGAAAATTTGCATTTGAATATTACACAAAACGAATTTTTCCCTCATAATCCAAACGAAGCACTTAAAAAAGGATTCTAAATATCAGAACAAGAATATATAAAGCAGAATTACAATGAAAATAGCTCTACGGTTGAAAGAAGTGGATCATGTGCTATAGTAATACTAATAGTTGGTAGAAATTATAAAATTTTATCATTTCTTAATAACCCCATAAACTAAAAAATTAATAAGACAATACATGCTTTGTGGCAAATGTGGGAGATAGCAGGGCAATTCTAAGTAAAAATAAAGGGAAATAATTTGCTTAAATATCTAGAGATCATAAGCCTTCTGATTAAAGAGAAAAAGCAAGGGTTATAAAAGCTGGAGGGAATATATATTAGTAAATAAATATAAAAACACTATTAAATTAATATGAATAATTTAGATATTTCTATTAATCTTTAGGAGTAAAATTCCTGTTCTTCATCCTAATACAAGTTCAAATGGACAAAGTTATGTATTAGGCCCTTCTCGTATATTGCCAGGAAGGCTTTCAGTTACTAGAAGTTTTGGAGATTTAGAGGCCAAACTTCCAAAATACGGAGGGAATCCTCAGGTATTAATTGCAGAACCTGAAATTTCTAGCTTTCCTATAACTGAAGAAGATGATTTTATAGTTATAGGAAGTAAATTATTTTATAAAAATATTTAAAATTTGTGAAAAGAAAAAAAATTAAATGTTATGAATAGGTGATGGAATTTATGACAATTGTCCCAATAGCGAGATAATAGGGAGTATATGGGAATTAAATAATAATAAAAATGATTATAATATACAAAATGTTCATGATTATGTAGGGAGGAGTGCAGATTTAGTATTAAACTTATGTGCCTACAAAAAATCTTTAGACAATATAACTACGGTAATTATTGGATTTTCACAATTAAAGTAAGCAATAAAAGAAAAATGATTTAATAAATAAAATGTTTTAAGTTTTTAAAATATTAATAATTCATTCGTATAATTATATAATGGAATAATTTATTATGTTACTTATAATAAGTTTAACTCATTTATATAAATTAAATCAACTTAATCATTAAGTCTTTTTTTATTCTCCGGTTTTATTTCCTTATCTCTTACTAAACTACAGAAAATCGCTTAATGTATAAGCGTATAGTCTTCCGATTAAAATTCCAACTACCATATGAAATAAGGTATAGTCATATAAAAGTCCCATTTCCATATTTTTTCCTAAGCAAACATAAAGTAATAGTAGGAGCCAAGGTAAGGTCCAATTTCTCAAAGTAGTTATACCAATATCGAGCCCATAATACATAGTTTGGTATTTTTGCGCTGTAAATACAGCCATATGAAAGGGGATATAGTTCATAATCCCATGTTTAAATATAGCAATCAGTTCTAAATCAATCGAAATCCTTGCGAAAAATGAAGTAATATATCCGTTTATCTTTATGAATACACTATTGTCAGCTATAATTGGCAATAAATATCCATATCCTAATATAATTCCTAAGAAAAATACCAACATTATCAGAAAATTAATCCTTATTAGGCTGCGGCTCTTTTAAGTTTTTAAGGGATACTCAAGTTCTCTTAAACAGGTCCACATATTTTTAATTATAATAAGCCAGTATAGTAAAGCCACATACTAATGAAAATTGATATATTTTTAGGTGAAAAGAACGGAACTATATATTCCTTTCTGAATCCTGATATAAATGTACCGCCTATCAAAAAACTAGAAAAACATCTAATATAAAACTGACTTCCTTTTAGATTCCAGTCCATTTCATATACATTTTCGGAAAGATAGCCAAAGTGGATTGCTAAATGAACTAAAATATTGCTAAAGAAATAAATTTGATAGAATTTCATGGAATTATGTAATAAATATTGTAGTATTTATTTAATTACTGCAATAATTAATGTCACATACTTAAGTAAATTAATTATAATATAATACTAAAAAAACACGTTCTACTATTTTCTTAAATTTTATAAAATTCACTGATTTTTTAAAATAATCAAATTAATTTAATTAATTATGAGATATTATATTTTATTCTAAATTAAATGAGAAGAATTTCATTTTACTTCCTTAATTTCACTAGAATGAAATTTTTTGGAATTACAAATATTTTACAAATTTTAGGGTTCTTTTGTGATTAAAATATAAGGGATTTACAATTTAAAAGCATAATTTAATTTCCACGTAGCAACTACAATAATTAATAATTTTTATACTTATATATCTGATTTATATATATATGTGTGTTTCTGAAACAATTATATAGTTATATCAATTATGATAGTTATTATATAAGTTTCTCTTTAATATTTTATTAAGCTTGTATTCATTAGTTAAATTATTTAATTTTTAACTTTTAAATCAATTATAAAATTACAATTTTATGATTTTTAAATTTAAAGTAATAATAATGACTTTGATTTTATGAAAGTGCAAACTATAACAACTTAGATTTTAATCTCAAAATCAACCATTGTAATTAATTTGATATTGCAGGATTTTGTTAATACTGTATAGTTATGAATATTCATAAGGCGTCATAGTTTCAAGCCTATAGGAAATCTGAATATACAATATAAAATATTGTAATTCATGATGGATAATTTATTAATATATTATTTATCAATCAAAACACAAACAATAAAAAAAAAAATAAACAAAATAAACAAAATAATAATTATCCAATTTAAAAACACTAATTTATAAAAGTTTAGATAGAAGTATGGGCAATTGTGCGTCACAATACAAAGAAAAATAAGAAAAAAAGTAAAAACGTACGATAGAAAGAGTGAAATTATATAAAGAAAGAGTAGAAACATTTAAATTTAAAAAAAATTTACCATTACCATAGCCTTTTTAGGATATAAGTGAATGCATTAGTAGACATGTAAAAAATGAAGTTTATAGCAGTTCTGATAGTAACGAAAGCATAAATGATATATAAAAAGTTGATTAAGTAAAAATGACTAATTCAAATATTGTAGTTCCTAGAGTTCTAAGTCTTTCGAAAAAAGAATTAGAAAACTAATAATTTTAATAGTAAAATAATAGAATTTTCCATTCACTATGAAATATATTTAAAAAATAATTATAATTGAACTATATAATACTTCTTACATTATCTGTTTTATTAAAAATAATTACAATTTACAAATTATTATGATTTTATATAATATACCATTATATTTATGACATTTATATAAATATTTTCAATATAATAATAATATACTAAATAATTTTATATTTTATACTATCTATAAAAAATATGTAATAAAAAAAAAAAAATGTAAATTCCTAAAAATATATATTTGTAAAATTGTTTCAAATTATATTATTATATTTAAAAATGAGGTGTTATAAATAGAAGATAACAATTATTAATAGGTTAATACAACCTATTTTTAGATTTTATCTAATTATAATATAAAAAATAGCTTAATGTTTAAATACAAATAATATTTCTTATGACTTTTTTAGTGTATTTGTATACCTTTTTTTTTAAAAAAATAAAAAACATTTTTTATTATTGTAATATACATTTTAAATATATATATTCATTATTTTGAGGATATTATGTCAACAAAAAAATTAAAACTTATTTAAATTATTTAACAATAAAAATGAATTAAAATGAATTAAATAGGGAATTTAATAGAAAGAAAAATATTAAAATATAAAAATAAAAATAAAATATATTTACCTTCATGTTACTATTATGTAATTTATAATAATATACTTATTTTAACATGTTAATAGTATATAAATAATTTAAATTTTTAATAATTGGAATATAAATTAATTGATATAATTTCATAGTTATATTTTTATTTTTTATTTTAGATAAAATATCTCAATTTTTATTATTTGAAACGAAGGATATCATGTATAATATTTATTTAAAAATTATTAATTTCTATAATAAATAAAATGTCCTTATTATTATTATAAATAATGGATAGACAGATAAATGTATAAACATTTATAAGAATTTGACTTTATTTTTTATTTGTATTTTTATTTTATTATACAAAACTTTCAAATTAAATTCTTTAAATCTAATATTAATATGTTATAATTTAATAATTTTTAATACTCTTATTAAGAATTTTCTTAATAAAAAGTGTATTAAATTTAAATTGTGATTATTTTATGTTCAAAGTTTATTTTATAATTGTAATTTTTAATATTAATATTGGGATATAAAAATAGATTTTATTAGTGTTTTTACTTTTATTCAGTATATATTTTGGTATAAATAAACCCTGGTTCGACAAATGTAAAGGGCTGTATAAATTTATACTCACATAATTTCAATTAAAAGCAATACCTTGAATTAAAATTAAACTAATTTATTTTATTTTATTTAAAATAATGATAAAACAGTACACTTTAATATTATATTAATAAATATAATAATAAAGCACTCTTAAAGTTTGTTTCCCATATTTATTTAATAAAGTATATTAAAAATAAATTGCTTTTTCTAATACACTAATTTTAATATAAAGCATACTTTATTCAATCTAATTTCAGTTATAATAGAAGATAAAAGATATATTTTTAATAAGTAAGTAGAATAAACCAAAAAATAATTATTGATTGATAGTTGAAATAAAAATAATTAATTAGAATACCCAAAGTTATTATTATATTATTATTATGGTGCTAAAGTTATACTTTATTAATTATTTTAAAAAACTGTCACTCTATATCCGATATCTCAAAAATTTTTGGTAATGCTTGCCCTTTCATATTGATAATCACAAACTGTGAGTTGTCACAATTAATAAATATACTATTTTGTAATAAAATTAAGCTATTTTATTCCATATAGAGAGAAAATATACTCTCTAATAATAAAAAAGTTGATAAAATGTTTAAAAATATAATTAAGCCAATTAACTTTCTATTATATAGAAAAAAATAAATGTACATTAATAAAAGCGAAATATAAAAAAAATAAAGAATTATATCATTATTCAAATTATAGAAATAAAAGTAAAGTCTATTATCATAAAAATAACAATAATAATCATTTAAAACTATTAATATTTATATTTATATAAAAAGTAATAACATAAAGTGTTAAATTATATTTAATATTATGAATTATATAGAAAATAATAATGTTTTTGTTAAAATATATAGTGTTTCTGAAAAGAAGTTGTTTTTCAGTAAAATCAATTTTCTTTATTTTATTTTCTATGATAAAACCTTTAGAAAAAAATATTTGGTTTAAATTCATGTATTTCAATATTAACATAAATATACAACCAATATAATTATCAAATATGTTTCTATATTTATCAAGCATTAATTAAATATTGAAAGAAACAAAAAAAATTAAAATCTTAAAAAATAAAAAGTTTGGAAAATCTACAAGTTTCTACATTTATTACAATGCATTATAAATTGATTAATAACTTTAGTATTTGGCTACTGATTATGATTTTTATGAGTCATTTCAAATTTGGACAATGTCTTTCATTAGGTAATGCTTTCATTTATTATTTATAAAGTAATTATAATCTTATTTAGAAGCAAACAAAACTAAATATTATAATATATTGAGTATAGATTGATATAAATGCTAGATACCAGTCCATTTTTTAGAAAAACTCAATAATTATTTTTTTAAGAAAATTTAAATTATGTTATTTATAACTTTTAGTACTAAATTTTGAGTTACCATTATTTAGCTTTTTATTTACTGAATATTTTTTTATATTTGTTTTTTCTTCTAAAAATGAAAAAAAAAAATTAGTAAAAATGTAATGTCATAAACGTTTTTTAAAAATATTCTAAAATACAAAAATATTATTCATAAAGATATATAATATGAAATTAAATAATCTAATTATATAGTCAGAATATATATATTTTATTCATCTACTTTTAATTATGTTAAAAATATTATAATTATAGGAACTGAGCAAGCTGAAAATGATCTATTTGAATTGACAACTGAAATATCTATTTACATAACTCTTGCATTTTCAGTCATATTTTTGTTTCATAATAGGCTAAATTATGTTTTTATCTGTTTTGATCATATATAAATAGTATTTTTGCTGCAATATATAGACTTAAATTATTCAAGCAATATAAATCACTTATTTAAGGCTTTAAAAAATTTTCCTAATTTATTAATACCCAATCCTCTTGAATCAATTGGTAATTAAATTAATTTTTGATAATTTTATTAAATTTTGCTTTATTAACATTTAAGGATAAGAAAATGGCAGTAACTTAAGAGTAAAGTTTAAATATAGAACGTATGATAATTCATTTCTTAAAAATTAAGGGATCTACTTGATAATAATCGCAGGATTAATTTTTATACATTCTATCATAAAACTAATAGGTTTTATTTAAAAAAAAGAAATGGGGATAGTAAAGTAACGTATTTTATTAATAAATATGTAGAATGGGGACTGTATAATGATTTATGGGTAATTATGTACACATTCACTGGTTTTTATGCCCTTATATCAGTAATTAATTTCCTTGAAAAATAAGTCGAGACATATATATCGTTAGCAGTAGTTTTATTTATTGGACTAACTCCTTTTGTTTACCTTTACTTTTCTAAATTATACTATAATCATAGAAATAAGTAAAATTCCTCCTAAATGGTATAATAAGTTGGAATGGACATTTCTTCTGAAGCGAAAGGATATAAATAGAGAAGTATTTATGCTTATACTAAATCAAGATCACGTAATTATGATATAATTAAACACTTCTAAGGAATATTCTTGTTGAAAAAATTGATAATAATTCTAATAGTTTTATTAATTAATAATCCTAAAATACAATTAATTATAATATTATCCCTTAATATTATTTTCATGCTTTCGCTATTAATTTTTGGATAGTTTTGTTCTAAACTGCAAACTATCCATTATATAATATCTGAACTAGTACTTGCAGCAGGAGTTGTAAATATTTATAAACACTACTTTATTAAATAATTATCTATAAAATTAACTACTCTTAACACAAATTTAATTTTATATAGATTTCTCTAATTTACTTTTACTTTGAAGATAGTGATGCTTTATCGAGTGCTGATGCCCAAATTCCTGCTTTATGCTTTTTAGCATTATTCTTCATATCAAATGCATACTAATTTTTGCAACTTATAGCGATCGTATTATCTTACTACATAATGAAAAAAAGTAAAAGAGAAACCATTAATTAGTATATTCAATCTCCTGTCACTGAGTAAAAAAAAAGAAACAGTAATACGACTTTAAGTGATTTAGAAGAGTAATAATCATAGGAGAATGATAAGCCCCCCAAAAAAAAGTCAGTCAATATTTACAATGAAAATTATGAAGTAGGCCATGACGATAGTTAAGAATAAGTTAAGCCAAAAGATCATATGATATAAAGCTTGAGACAGATTAGAAACCGAAAAAGTATGCAGGGAGCTGATATTAATCCTTTTCAACAAAGATCAAGTTTAAATATTGTATAATCTAATTCTGATTTAGATCCCCTGAGTGCTGAAGCCTCGTAAGTAACCCTTATATCTCCTAATAAGAGAGCAAGTTTACATGGTCCCAGATCTAGTGTTTCTAATTATTTATAATTTATGGGATATGGAAAACCCAAAAATAATTTGGAATAAGTTGATGAAACCAGCTCCTAAGGGAGTACTAAAGATATTATTTTTGAAACTAAGTTGACCAAAAGATAAAGTGTTTAAATGGATGCTTCTTCATCCAGGTAAGGAAGAATTAAGAAAAAAAATTTCGTTGATATTTAAAATTAAGAGCCCAATTAAATTAAAAAAAATTTTCTATCCTTGGTCAACTCTGATTAAAATAATTTTTATTTATTTATTAAATAAATTATTATTCACTTTTAATAATTTAATCTGATATATAATATATCTAGTAGCTGATTTTGTAATTATTATTTAAAAATATGTTGCAATGTATTAATTAATCCATTTATGATAACATTATATTTATAATTTATAAAAAATTTATATTTATTTATTGATAATATAGTAAATATAAACTTGTAATTTATTATATTTAAATATTCTCTTTATCAGAAAGTTATAGTATTTGATAGTTGATATATAATTATTATCAATTATACTATATATATTTTAAAAGAATAATAATTTTATAAAAGTGTGAAGAAAAAGATATATATATATATGCATAATAAGTAAAGTTCTATGTAGGTTATATGGGTTTTATATTTTATTTAAAGAAAAAATTGAGAATATAAAATATATAATAAACTCATTAAAAATAATCATAACATAAAAAATAAAAATAATTAATAAGTTGATTCAATTTTATAAACATAAATATTATAAATAATTAAATAAAAAAAATAAATAATAAAGAATTTAAATCAATATAGAAATAAAAAATTATAAATTCAAACAACATAAAAACTAATTTAGTAGAAAACTAAGATGAACTTCGACTCTTTAAAAAAAAAGCTCAAGAAATGTAAAAAAAAGTCGAATAAAAATAAAAATATTGAGCTGACTTAATATTTTTATATAATTTAAATTAATTAAAGTGTATTAAGTTTAGTTATAATATAATAAAATTAATTTTTCTTTTAGGAAGGATAAAGTTACTAAGACTACTCCTTTAGAAAGATTGTTAAAAGATGCCACCAATAGTGACAACTGGTCCACCCCTACAAAGATACTTTCAGAAATTGCCGATGCTACCTTTAGCTAGTAATAGAATTGATAATTAAAATAATTTAATTTAAAAACTAATTCTTTTTATTTTAGTGCTGACTTCAACATAGTAATGAAATATATTTGGGAAAAATTATAATCCGAAAAAAGCAAAAGCTGGAGAAAAACAGCTAAAGTAAATAATGACTTTTATAATTGAAAAAATAAAATTTGAAACTATTATCTGAATTTATTTTTTTTAATCGTTTTTAAGGTAATGGACTTGATTTTATACCTCTTAAGAAACGGAGCTCCTAGATGTATTAATGAATTCAAAGATGAAATTTATCAAATTAGAAGTTTGTAAGATTATCAAATGTATGAAGAAAATGTTGATAGAGGAGAGGGTATCAGAGATAAAGTAAAGGGTATCATTGAATTGTTAACTGAAGAAAATAAGTTGGATGAAGAAAGAGAAAACGCAAAAAAAATCAGAGAAAGTATGTAAAGTATGGGAGCCATATCTTCAGGGGAGCTTACGGTTCCGGAGGGTCCAGTAAATATGCCGGATATAGTTCAAAAGATAAAGAAGGTATTTAAAAATAAAGAAAAGTTATATTAAATTATTATATTTGGAATTTATCTTTAAAAAAATTGTAAATAAATTAGGAGGAAGTAGTTCATACTCAGGATATAGCAATAATGATCGAATGGGATAAAGCTCAAAAGACAGATAGGGATATGGTTCATCGAAAGAAGCTCCATACAGCGGAGGAACTTATGATGATTATAGCAAATATGATGGATCTCTGTCTAAATTCAGAAAGAATTAAGAAGACAAAAAAAAGACCGAGGATGACAGTTCTAAAAAAACGGAAACCAAAAAAACAGAAACTAAAACTGCTACCACTACAAGCGAAAAACCTCCTCAATAGAAATAAGCTTTCCAAACTGCAGTTTTCAGTATTCCCAAACCTGGAGAAAAAGTCAGTATTAAAAGCCACCCCACTTAATCTAACAACAATAACCAATAATAATAATAGTAGCAATAAAAGTAAGATTCAGGAAATTTATTAGATGATTTTGATGCACCTGCTCCTTAATAGGTTAATTAATAGGTACCTCAATAAAACAACAACAATGGAGACAATGATTTTGACTGGGGCTCAATTTAATCAGGAAACAATAATGCTAAATAAAATAATAATACCAACAACAACAACAACAATACCAAAAACAATGATTTCGATTTTGGATGGGACAATCCCCCTGCTTAAAATAATTAAAATAACTTTATGGCTCCATAAAAAACTACAAACTTCATGAATTAATAAGCTTAAAATGTTCCTCACATGAACTCTGCACAAAATCCTGTCAACTAACAATAGTAAAATAACAACAACAACTTCTAAGATAATTTCTTCATGTAACCTTAAAAAACCACCAATTTTATGAATTAATAAGCTCAAAATGTTCCCCATATGAACTCCTAATAAAATCCAGTAAACTAAAGAAATTAGGCTTAAAATAATAATTTTTAAGATGATTTCTTTATGTAACCTTAAAAAACAACTAATTTCATGAATTAATAAGCATAAAATGTTCCCCACATGAACTCAAGCTCTAACCCTGTCAATTAATAGTAATAAAATAATGCCGATGATTTTGATGATTTTGTTTCTGCTGATAAACCCAAAGTAATATATATAATTAAAAACTTAAATTTGTTTTCATTATTGTTTTTATTAAAAAATTAACATCTACTTATAACAATAATAAATTTCGTTTAGGCTGACAAATTGAAAAATTATAAAGAAAATGAAAAGGGATTAATTGATTTAACTGACCTTGCTATGGATGGCAAAAAGAAAGAATAGAAACCCACTCATTAAACTGGAACTTTATATACCACCAAAGAAGATCTCGACAGTTTTGGAAACAAATCTTCCAGTTATGCTCCCTAACCTATCAACTTTAATAATCTTTATACCTAAAACTAGGGAAGCCATTTATAAAATTTGAATAATGCATTCGGAAACATGAGCATGAATTAACCTATTGGAGGTGTGGGGTAAAATTAAAACATGGGAGGTATGGGATAAAATTAAAACATGGGAGGTATGGGAATGAATTATAATAATATGGGTGGAATGGGAATGAATTAAAACATGGGGGGAATGGGAATGAATCAAAACATGGGAGGAATGGGAATGAATAATAATATGTATTAAAATAATAACATGGGAATGAACAACAACAACAACAATATGGGTAAAATGCTAATAAATTATATCAAAAACTAAGAAAATTTTATAATAATTTTATTCTTTAATTTATATTTTATGCCGTTTTTATAGGATGGTGAGAAAAGAATACGGCCAATAATGTCTTATCTAATATATTAAATGATATAACAAATATAATCCTTAAATTTATGATTATAAAAATTACTATGCGTTCATATTTATTTATTTGTTTAATTCTTATTTATTAACGATAAATTGGTATGATTTTACAGAATAATCAAATATTTATTTCTAAGTAAGTTTTACATATAAAAAATGAAAATATTATAAATAAATTAACAAAATGACAAATAGGCAAACACTATTAAATTTCTTTCATTATTAATTTTCTTATTTATTTTCTAACTTACTTGTGGGAATATAAGGATTACCATCCAAGGCTTAATCCATATCAACCAATACCCAATCCAAGTTGGGAATATATGTTTCAAATCTCCAACTATGTCTAATTAGCTAATTATTAACTATATGGTCATTCCCTTTCACCACTTCATCATTTTCATCAACAATGTATAATTATCTAAACAATGATTTATATTATATTCTACTGTTATTTTACATACATATATACATACATCCATAAAATAAATGTATTGATTGGAAAATTTAAAAATACCTTGTAGTTTTGAAGAAAACATTTAAAATTAAAATTTGGTTTCTATATAATTAAAATATGTCTTGTGAATTTAAATAGTATTGTCTTCCTGAAAATCTTCCTTTCAATTCTAAGTATTTTCTGTCTTCATTTAAATGTCTTTGAATATTTACCCCGAAAGCCCCTCCAGCTTACACATAGATTTTCATATCATTTTCTTTATATTAAAACAAATCAGAAGTTTTGATATTAAAATTAATGAATCCTTTTTATTGCGGTTAGTCTTCTATATGTAATAAATAATATTTGAGTTAATTTGCAATTTTTCACTATTTTACATGTGTTTTTTAATTACCCTAATTAATATTTTCATCTTCAAATAATTCTTCTCCAGGTCTTGAATTTTCACTTTCTAAATATTTTATTTTATAATTTTAATTCAAAATTTCGTCAATTCCATTAATTGTTCTTTCATATAATTTAGGTTCCATAATATTTTGCAAATATTCTCTATCATTTTCTGCTATCGCCTGTAGAATATCAGTATAAATCTGAGAAAATTATGAGTAAACCCCCTCCCCTAAATAAAAAGAACTTAGGTTTTTATTAACAAGTCTGGCTCCTGAAGTCAATATTTTATTTTTATCAAGCATAACGCCTTTGAATTTGTAAGGTAATAGGAACTTAGACATGGTAAATTTGGAATATATAATAAAAAATATATTATTTTATTACTATTATATGTTTTTAAATTTATTAATTAATAAATAAATCAATCATTAATATTAGTAATATAATTTAGATGAATTTTGAGTCTCACATTAAATTTTATTGATTTTTAATATACAAAGAAATGTAAGCATTAAATTCTTAAAATTAAATCTCTTTTAAAAATATCAATTTTTCTTTAACATTTATTAGTTTTAATAAATATATTTTTAACAAATCAAATGGATTTTTTTTTATAAAATTAACATAACCGAATAGAAAAATAATTAAAAAATGATATCTGCTATAAACTCTGATTTGTTATGTATAACTTATATAAGTGATTATAAAAATTTAAAATAAAATAATAAAATGAAAAATTCAATAATTATTTGGATTATTTAAATGAATATCTACACTATGAATTATTTTTGAATTATCTTCAGTTGAAAGTGTAAATTTTTAGAATTTGTTATTGAACGTCTCCTCTGCATACTTGTTTAACTCAGAATATTCTTAAATTGTTTTTTGCTTTTCTTCCTACGAAAAAGTATCATCACTTCTTAGTCTAGATACAATATCTCTTTAATTGGTGACTCCACTCTCATATCTTTTTCCGAAAATGGGATCAACCAACAATTTTCCATATTACTCTGATAGTAAACCTTCATTTTCTTGTAATGAAATAACCAGGTTCGGATTAACTTTCTAGCTTTTAAACACGTTTATTTAGTCTATATTTGATGGAAATCCTAACAGAACCCATCCTTTTAACTTGGCAACAGATTTATATATTTCTGTTTGAACTAAACTACTTAATATTTCTAAGGGGATTTCCTGGCGCATTGATATATTTCTGAAAAGATATTTACCAACCTAGTCAAGCAAAATAAATAACTATCATATTTAATAAACAATAAAAATTTAATTTACTTCTGTTTTAGATTCAATATGTTTTTAAATTAAAGATTCCACATCTATTTTATAAAATCCAAACTTTTTAGCAATATTTTCGAGCAACTAAAATTAATTTATATTTTTACTTATATGATAAAAAAAAATATGTTCATTAGTTTTTACCTCTAAAGCTCTTTTTCTAAGATATGGAGGTGACAATATAATAACCCTAGGAGACCTTAAGGGGGGATTTTTCCCAGAAACTGTGTCTTTTATCTTTAAGATAGAGGTCATATTTTTGGCTATTTCTCCTGAATTTTATCTAAAATCAGTTATTTCAAATATGTCACAGTAACTACCATATTCGCCAATTATTTCTTTCAAATCTATTTGATCTCTATTAAATATTGTAGATAGATTTATTAATTAATTTATGTAACGAAATTTAAATATACCTTTCTATTGCTGCCTTTATTTATTCCACATCATTATTATATAAACTTCCATAATACTTTTGAAGGTCTTCCTAACTATGTTTGATAACAAACATTCTTTCAGGTTATTTTTTATGTTTTCTTATATGTTAAACTTGGCGATATGTGTTTGGATACCCAGATAATATTATTCCTTTAAAATAACTCTCAGTATTTTCTATCAGAGAATCAATTTTTTGATTTAATATTTCGTCGCTTTCTCTTTTGATATCTTTTCTAATTAATTAATTGATTGATTAATATTTTAATAATAAGACCATTATATTTATTCTTGCTTTGTTATAAGTTATATTTTACTCAGCACTTTCTACTATGTGTAATTTATAGTTAAGCTAATTCGATAGCGACTTTGCTATTTCATCTCTCTAAGCTGGTATGACTCCATGTATTAATATAATTCTTTGTTTTTTTCTTTGCTCCAAATAATCGATCAAAAATTAAATTGAATCTACTCTATTCATTTTTTAATTATATTATTATTTTTTAAAGGTTTCATAAATAATTATTTCTAAAATTTGTAAATAAAATTTTTTTATTAATAAAAGATTTTACGGCTAATTGATAATAAGTTATTTTGTCAATTCCTCAAAATAATCTGGGATTTAATTAGATTCGATATAAGAATCAATATTTTCTTCATATTCAACTTTCTAGGCCTTATCCATTTGAACACAATTTGTATTTTATTAGTATTATTAATTTGTTAATAATTTCTGAATTAATCAATAAAAATTAATAATACTGTAAATTCTGTAACATCACAATTAATAAAAAGGAATAGGTCTTAAAACATTTAAATAATGGTAAATTTATAACCTTAATGTATAAATGAAAATACATATCATATAAAATTTAATTTGTATATAAAAAATATATTGTTGAAATATTTAAAATTATATTAATTTATTTATTTATTTTTTTTTTTTAAAGTTTATTATAATTCGATTATAATTCATGCTAAAATAATAAATAATTATAATTATAATGAATTTTTATTATTTATTAAAAACTAGAACCAATTCAAACTTATTTGAAGATACTATGTAGGATCGGGAAAAATAAAAGGAAGATAATATTTAATATCAAAAAATATACAAATGTTGCCTTAGTAAAGGATATCAAATATAATAAAAAATAGGAGCTGGGAGTTATGGAACTGTTTATAAAGCACTTCATATTTAAAAGAATTTATTAAGTGCAATTAAAACAATTGATAAATAAAAAATAAACAACAATGATTCTGAAATGTAAGGAATAAATTATAAAAATTTCAATGCTTTATAAGAATTCATTAAATGATTATTTAAAGAACTATCATTTTCATAGTTCAGATCCGAATTAATAAAAGTTATTCCGTATTTATTGTCGAAAAATGCTTTTCAATGAAATTAATACTCTTATTTATTTAACAAATAAAAAATAAACTGATCATATTGTAGCTTTAGAAGATTGTTTTGAAGATGATACTACTTGGTAATATATAATACATTTAAATATATATCATTTTCCAATCGCAAATAATTTTTTTTAATTTTCAGGTTTATTGTCTTAGAATACTGTGAAAAAAATTTACAAAATTTTATATCATAGGAAACAAATGAAAAAGGTTTTGATGAGCATAAGGCGAGACATTATTTTTTATAAATTATAAAAGGAATGAAAGTAATAAATGAAAAGGTAATATTTAATTTATAGTTAATACCTTCTGCATTTATTATATTAATACATGTTTTTTTAATACATTTAAAGGGGTACATTCATAGAGACTTGAAACCTGAAAATATTTTAATTAAAAATAATTCCATATGTAAAATATCTGATTTCGGATTTACGAAGCCTAATATGGGTTAAAACTATACAAAAACTATTTTGGGAACTCCTCCATACATGGCCCCTGAATTGCATTCAAGATAAGAATATAATTATAAAGTAGATATATGGGCGCTGGGCTGTATTCTTTTTCAGTTATTATTTAATCAGGTACCTTTTAAGTATTATAATGGTACAATAATTAAAAGTATCATAAATCATTGCAAAAATAATAAATTCGATGTAGAAAAAGTGATAAAAGAGTCCAATAACATTGGAAGCATATAAAAGGCTTAACACCTTTCCCCTCAATTAAAAGATCTTTTATAAAAGGTTTTTGAATATAATGAAAAAGTAATAAAAGGAGTTTATATTGACAAAAACGTAAATTTTCTATTAATTTAATTTTATTTATAAAGGACCGAATTACCTATGAGGAATTATATAATCATGAATTCTTAACATAAGTTTCCGATGAAATATAGTTTTTAGAATAATCTAAGTTATTTTATAAAAAGTTTGAATAAACCTGTACTCTTTAATTATAAAGAAATTAAATTGAATAATCAATTAATATGAAACATTATATATAAACTGATGGATACATGAATAAGAAAGAGTAAAAATAAAAATACTCAATAAACGGTATTTCAGTAGATAAATTAAAGATAATATATCCTTCCAAAGAAAATTTTGATAAACTGGTTTCCCAAAATCTATAGAGAGAAATTATTGATATGTACATGAATAATTCTTTTGTGGGTAAACAATATATATATATAAATTAATTTAATTTTATAATGACAATAAATTATATTTAAGTTATTTTATTTTTATATATAACAGAATTTAATTTCGCTATTTAGCCTGATTATAAATAAATATACCAAGTTTATAATTTCGAATTATAAAAAGTGTAGTTTTTATAAATTGTCTACGAAGAGTTAAATCGTTTTGATTTTACAAAGCATTCCTTTAACATCTCCAATCAGGTTAAAGATGTTTTATATTTGATCATAAAATTCAGATATTGTTTGGTGAGAATGAACTACTATTCAGTAAAGGATGGAAAAAATATCTATGGATTAAATTAATAGGATTTTGCGAATTTCAATTAGTAGGATTAAAATAAAAAATGTCCAAAAGATAAGTTAAAAATTCATTTAGAATAAATAAAAACACAATTTTAAAAGCTTTACGATATAGAATATAACCAAAGTAATTTTGTTAAATATTTATATATTAATTTTATTTATTTTATTTTTTTACAATTAAGTTGTAAATTATACGAGCATTCCAAATATAAAAGAATACCATACCAAAATAAATTATGATTCTATAAAAGAAATAGTGAGGTAAATAATAATGGTTATGATTATGATATATTTTTGGGAAATAATATTTACATATTTTTAAATAAATAGAAGAGAAATTTGGAAAATAATAGATATACTTCATTTTATATAAAATAGCACTTAGAGTATAATGGCTCAATTATTGGCAGTTAAATTAATGATTGCTGGAGATATTATGACTTTTGTAAGTGCTAAAGATATTTTATATGACTACTAAAAAAAAATTAGTGAAAAGCTGCCTTATTTTAGACCAACATACGATCAAATAAATAGCATAGATTATTTTTGGACTTTTTTAAACTTATGGTAAGTTTGCCATAATAGTATTTTATATATAATTTATTTTTAATTAGGTTTGATGAAGTACCTCCTTAAATATTAAATAGTCAATATAATTTACTATACAATTACTTTGATAAAAAATATGAAAATAGAAAGAAAAAATGAAATTACATTTTTTTCTAATATTTATAATAAATATACTTATTATACATATAAAATTAGTTAAACAAATTATTTAATAATATTTATATCTTATTATCTTAATTTATTTGTGATTAGAATATTACTTTCCAAATTCTATAAGAATAATTGTAAAAAAATTATATTAAAACTTCCATAATATCAACTAAAAATACTATATTAAATTAATTATAAAATTAATATTTAAATAAAAGCTTCAACAATAACCAAACCAAGTGAAATAATATTCTATTTGCACTCTATATGAATTTATTATATAAAATAACATGCTTATTGGTTTATTGCACTGCTTAGTTTTTATTCAGCGATATATAAAGAAATTTAGGAATTTTGACTGATTCCGGCTAATCATATATCAATCCGTTCATCACAGATTCCTATCCATTGCCTTAATATGTTATACAAGTAAGAAATATTCTAATTAAAATAAATTCATTAATATAATAAACTATTTGATATCAATATATTTTTAGTTGAAATAGCAGAGTATGAATTAGTAATTACCCGTTTTTTAATTGGTAAACTCTATTTTTAAATTTTAAATAATGTTTTTTTTATTATTGTATTCTAAGTTATTAAAAAATTTTTAAATAAAAATATAAAGGAGGCCTCATCTGTGGTAGAATTATCTATAGATTTAAGGCATTTTTCAAACTATACCAATGAATTATTAGACAGAAATTTAACATTTGATTACGGAACTGATTGGGATGTAAAATTATTTTTGTAAACAATATATTATTTATATATAATATATGAAATTTAGCTATCATTAGTACTAATTGATAATTTATCGTTGGTTTTGAATGAAGAAAATTTAGTCAAAGAAACAAAAACGAAATAGATACAAATGCCAGATTAATTTAAGAACAATACAAACCATTATGATTCTCATCAGTTTTCAATTTTCAGTTTGAAAAAATTTTAGTTTACAGCATACATAAGAATTTTAAACTCAAATTTCACTTCATAAGCAATATAATTTTAGAATACCGCAGTTTTAAAAATAAAAAACCCTTACAGGGCAGACTTTGGGACCTCTAAAATATTTTTGTTTGTTATAAATAGTAATTAGCTGATAAATTTGCCGGTTTAAGTTCCTATCTTTGGTAAAACCAAAACTATATGTTATTTTTTAAATGAATTCTTAAGCAATTACTTTAAACTTTAGATTCTACATATACACAATATCCAACCAGACTGATTTCTTACTACCAAGCAGATAAAACAGAGTAAATGGAAATCACAAAACTTAAGTTAGATGTTAATTACTTTAATCCGAATTCAATATATTGGAAGGAAAAAACACAAATTATAATGCCTTATATTCCTTACTTTTCAAACTGTAGACAATCAGGCCAATATATATATTTCTTTGACATTTAAGAGTACAGCGAATAAAGAGGATGTAATTATAGAACTCCAAAAAAAACTTATGCCGTTAACCCTATTTTACCTTCTGATACGCCCAAATCTGACGAATGCCCCTCAATAGAATATGATTGCGTATACGATGATCTTTTGTAAATTGACACTTAGAACCCTAAATGGTTTGAAGCTGATCTTGGTTCCATTCTGTTTTATATTAAAACGAATCCCATTATTTTGAACCATGAGAAGATTTCTTCAGCCTAAATACCATTTTAACAAACAGTATACACTTTATTTAATTCAATAAGTGCTAACTCAATATTATCATTTTTCTAATTTATTTTTAAGGAGCTGATTCCAGTTAAATTATAATCGATTACACCGTAAAATAAAATTCCTAAAATGGTGAATTTCACAGTCAATTATCATTAAGTAGATAAAGAATATAAAAAGATTATATCGGCTGATATAAAATTAGATTAATTTATAGGTATAGTATTTGTTTTTAAAAAATTATATTATAAATTGAAAAAAAAAAAATTTTAATAAGTAAATAAATAAATATATATATATCTTTCTTCAGATATGGATGAGAATGAGTAATATGGAAAGACTCCAGTTAATTACAAATTTATTTTTACTTATCACTCTATGAATCATTCTGAGCTAGTTATTGCTTTTGCATTAGGTCTTTCAATATATATTTTATTATTTATTGGAATTGGACTTCTTGGAATAACGGAAATTTCGATATTTTATATATATCATTTTACAGTAAATAGGTAACCAAATAATATTAAAACAAATTTTAGTAATAGTTGCTTGCTAATATTAATTAATAAAACATTATTTATAGAATTCGTCCAAAACCAAAATTTTTAGTTCTTCAATATTTTAAGCCTTTCATTTATACAGATCAAATTATCGGATTTTTCATTTCTATCATTCCTATTTCTATACTAATGATTTTAATATCTCAAATAATGTTAGGAGCGCTATGGGATACACATTTATCATATTATAAAAAATGTTAAAGCAACACCAATTGCATTTAATCTATTTTTGATTATTTTTAAGTAATTATGTTTATTTATTTACTGTAAAAATAATAGTAATACTTTTTTTTTCTAAAACCACAAATGATAACAAATAGAATGGAATACAAATCACCGATGATAATTTTGTAAAATAAAGAGCAGGAAGAGTGGCTCTAGCTTAATTGGTAATATCTCTCATGATTATGTTTTAAATAGCGGAATACTATATTCCTTCAAAAAAAGAAAATAAAGAAGAACTTACCAAACTTTAAAATGTGAATATTCAAAAATTAAAATATTTTATTATTTGTTTTTAAATTTTTAATTTCGTGCAGGCCTTTGGAGGAAATTATTTTTAGCCTGAATTATGGAGAAGATCTTATTTCATAATGTTAAGCATATTTGTAGTAGGTCATTATACGATTTGTATATTATACACGTTTTCAACCTTTTATGCTGGGTTTCTATGGTATTCAATCGTTATTTTCAAAGTAATTTAAATCATAATTGAGTATATACTGGGATAATGGCTATAGGAAGATCTGTTATTGGCTCCCTTGCAAATATTATTGAATGCTCTGACCCCTTTGGCAACAATGGTATTTTAAAATTACTATTATTATATTCATAATAAGTACTATTTTTTTGTAAGGGAGCTGCTAACTTTTTAGAATTTCTTTTTTCTTATTTTATACCCCTTGGAATATAAATGGTTGAAAGAGCGTATATCGGTCTAGTTTTGGAATATTTAACTGAATTTTTAACAAATAAATATATTTTAATGGTTAGTTTTTTTAAAAAGTAACAAAGCAAATCAGTATATTATATATTCAATAAAATATATTATTATTTTTATTGTAAAGAATATTTTACAATGACGAAGAAGATAGTGATGAAGAAGAAAATTAAAAAAGTGATAATTAAAATAATAACAGCTTTTATGAAAACAGGTCTATTTAAAATTCTCCCCGAAATGGAGAAGAAGATGAGGATAATGTAGATGAGGGAGCACAAAGAAAAAAAGAAAAAAGAGTAGAGTGATCAAGATTTAGATATTATTTTAAGTGACCAATATTTTGAAAGTCAAGAAGATTCTGAAGATTTTTGTATATATATATTTATATTAACATAATATAAATAAAAAATATATATATTTATTATAAATTTTTGATATTTAATAATACCAAAAAAGCTGATTAAAATGAGGATTCCTACGGATTTTAAAAATCTTTGTCTCCATAGAAACTTCAGAGAGGGAAAATTGGGAAAATTGAATTCGAAAAAGACTTGTATGGTATATCAGTAGGAAATGCTTTAGACGAAGAATTAGAAAGAAATTATGATAAAGATTCTTTTCAAGATAAATTTTTGCAAATCTATATTTAAAAGTCAGTTAATAAAGGAAAGTTTAAAATTCAGAACACCAGCAAAATTAAAAAAAGAAGAAAGTCAACATATGATGAAGAAAGACCCTTCTACTGCTCTATCAAAGTATGAAATTATAAAATATACAAGATGTAGTTTATTTTTTTAATAAAACATATATTCCATTTCAAAGGTGGGTTGGATTTTCCAATGATTTTCTCTCTGTATTGTGTTTTGTAAAATTAATATATATATATTATAAGGAATTAAATTTTAAAATTAATAAACAAATAGCCCTATTATTTACTTATGATTTGGGCCTTTTATGATGAAAATATGATGTTTGCCAAATATAACATTACTAAATAGTCAATGATGTAAACTAAAATTATAATTATATTTCCCTTTGTATAATATTTAATATGCATATGCTTAGTTTCTATTTCCTTTTCGTGGTCATGATTATTCCATTCGTTCTCGTTATAGACATATTATTTTTCAATTTAATAAGACAATATTAGTCAGCCTGCTTTTTAGATTACATTATTATACTTAAATAAAGGTATTGTATTTATTATAAAATATAAAAATATAACGTAGTTATTATTTCGAAAATCTTTTAGATTCAAAGAAAGAAAGAATAATTGGAAAACAGATGAGGTATATTAAAATACTTAAGACTTGCCTCCCAATTAAATGTCTTTAGACCATTGGGGATTTTCTGCGCAATACTATTTAGTTACAGCATTATTTTTGTTTTCGTTAATGCTAATGAATATTTCTATTAACAATTTTATCTTTCAAAGTCATAATCCTTTTAAAGATAATGCATCTATTTTTATTATAGTATTTTGGGTTGGTAAAAAATATATTTTTTAATATAATATCAACAATTAATTTTAATTTTTAATTTTTTTTAGTGATTTTCAAAATAGTTAAATTTTTGTGTATATTTATTGTAAGACAATTAAACTGTGGGATATGGGGAAAAAAGAAGTTGAAGAAAAAGAATAAGGCTAGGAAAAAGGTGAACTCGAATAATAAAATACTCATTCCAGTGATACAATTGCCCCTAATATTTAGGAAAGCGAGCCACCTGTCTATACAGCCACTCCGGCAGTTTCATTTTTTAAATAAGAAACTCAAAAAAAATCTAATTTGCAGCTAAGATAAGAAACTAGAATGACTTTAAAATCTTAATTTATTTAATTGGAAAACTAGCCTAGTTAAAATATATAACTACAAGGAAGACTTAAGTAAATTACAAGATTATTAATGTAGAAAACATCAACTATAAATTTTTTCATCGTTTTTCTTTTTTGTTAGTTTCGGAAATAAAGATAAAGGTGCGAAAGTTAGAAATAAAGAATTTGATTTAGATTAGTGGGACAATATGCTTAAATTGTAGGAACAAGAACATAAAATGAAGGATTGGAATGCAAATATGGAGAAAACAACTTTTTTGAATGAGAATTTCCGCCAAAAATTTTTAACAATAAATAGAAAGTGGTTAAAAGAAAATGTCAAATACATGATATCTCCAGTTTTGGATGAGTAGTAAGAATTTAAATGAAAATAAAATTATTTTAGAATATTCATTTATTTTGGGGGCTAGGTATTCGCCAAATGACTCTAACAACATTTAGAGAAAAATTGAAAACAAAAGGAAAGACTTTTTAGAATTAGACCAATTATAAATTCCTCGACATATATATCTACAATAAAAGCGACTAATGCAGAAAGAATAAAAGATCAAAGAAAACAAAGAGTAATTAATTTTTGTTTTTCAACACTTGCAATTATTTTTGCTATAATAATAGGTTTAGAGATCTGCTGTTGAAAAGATTTAAAGATATATATGGGTCTCTTGAAGATGACTAACAAGGAAAGTAAAACAATGAAGAGGAAATGAACATCGACAATATAGCGCAAGATATAAAATTAAGAGGCTTTAAAAAACCTAGAAAACTCCTTCCATCTGGGAAATATATCCTCAGATACTGGCTCTACAGATCAAGAACACTAAATTAAATTACACGTTATATTGCAGGGCTAGTGGAATCGAATACGGAAAGTCATTGCTGTTACTGCGGTTAAAACTGGGGTCTCAGAGCGGACGTAGAAAACTCCAACATAGAAGATCTGTATAGAGAGTTTATCCAATGTAAAATAATAAATAAATAAATAAATAAATAAATAAATAAAGAAAAATTAAATTAATTTGTTGTTTTATATGATTTTTCTGTTACACAGTGGAGGGAATAAAAGGGCTGAATCACTAGCAGTGGAAGGCCATAGACAAGTGGCAGAATTTCTTCTTGCAGAAAGCCGAGTTTCGAACAATATGTTTTTCTTGCAATGAAGAGGCGATGAATTACAACCAGGATCTGTAGACCGAGTAGAAAAGAAACGCCGCTTCGCAATTGCAAGATGAAGTCTACACCCAGTACCAGTAGTAGTCCTTATAGCAAATTCCAATAGAAGAGGGGGAAAATATTTCTCAAATGGAAAATTCATACGACTATTCGGTAATTTAAATAAATATATGCGAAAAGATGAATTAAGCTAAATAATTTTCAAAAAAATAAAAATAGCCTATTTCCGACACGGAAAAAACGTATAGAAATACGGAGGAAGACCAGGTTGATGATGATTAAAGCAATGGAGTCATCGAGGAAGAAGAGTCTGGCGAAAGTATTTTGGATAGCAGTAAATAGACCTACCAGGGGTACTAATTGAATTAGGGGTTCCACACTGGGCATCTCAAAAATAAGCCTATCGCCCTCACTTCAAATACTCTTATGATTCCTTCAAGTATCACGCACAATAGGCGAAGTGTCAATGGCAAAAGGCAATCCCTGTAAATTCCGCGCATAAAAGTAGAAGAGTAGCAGCCCTAGAGAAGGAGAACTAGTCTTATTTTAAATAGTCAGAAAAAGAAGTAAAGCAATAAAATTTAGTTTTAACTGTCAGAGTCGGAGTAGCAGCCTAATTTTCAGAAAAAATCCCTTCTTGATATCCCTGTCGACATCTTTAGTCAGCAAATAAAGGAGGAATAGGAAAATATAGACAGTTAAATTCATTCTTTAAGCAACATTGACGAATTGGACCAGTCCAACAAACGACTCACACACAATACGATTGAGGAGTGCGAAGACTTTAATTATCAATCAACAAATGCTGCGATTTTGGAATAGAAATAGCAGTAAAGTAATGTGAAATAAGTGATTTCCATGAAACCGTAATAGAAAAATCAGATTCTATTGTCGCAATTAAATGACAGTGAACAGAAGCTTGTCGAAAGTAATAATAATAACGATTCTTTGGAAGAAAAGCCGTTGCAATCCAGTACTACTCCCACGCACATCTAAAATTATATTTCTAATAATAATAATGATGCTCAAAATAAATCAACAATAACTCCCTAAAACATTCACTCCAGATAAGCCCGCAGCAATTTTGAAAATGAAATTGTAGAAGATCTATGAAATTACCGCCTTATTTCATTTGATAGTTATTTTAATATGTGTATATATATATGCATATCATTAAAAGTATATATATTTATATTAAAATAAATATTTACTAACTCTATAACTATATTTATTTATAAATAAATTATCATTGCATCATAATATTCTATTATTATAAATTTTTTTATAACTAAAAATGGTAATACATACTTATTTTATTTGTTTAGTCAATGTTTACAAAATTTGCATTTGGAATTTAATTGAAAATATATTAAATTTGCTAAATTAATGATAGGGAAACCAAAACTAAATTTAAATAAAGTCGGGAAGTATATTTGTGTCTTGTATAATTTTATATTAATAAAAAAAATGAGTAATTATAATTTAAATTTAATAAAAATTATATCCCTTTATTAACTATTACTAAGATAAGTTATATTATTATATGATGAATATTTAGCATTCTTGTTTTTATAAGCAAAGGAAGGAAAAATTATTTGATATGGGTGAATTTTTTTTTCTATTTATTTATACGAGTGTGTTTTAGCTAAAGATAAAGGTCTTCTTTTTTCTTACTCTTCCAAACTCATTCTTGAATTTAATTTTCACCATTTTGCAAGCAATACATATAAACAAACAAATAAAATACTTTTATTTCTTAGCTTAAGAGTATTTATTCAGTTGTTAAAATAAAAAATAAAATATTACCAACATAATAAAATAAAAAAAGCAATAAAAAAATCTAATAAGAAAAACCCCCCCCTCCAAACAAAGGTTTTTTAACAATTTCAAATATAATCAAAGGGAAGTATATAGTTTAAGTACATCATCATGAAAGTAATAGTATATTTAATCTGTGCTCTGGTCGGAGTTGTAATGGCCAAGCACGCCACTCATGACTCTTTCCATCACTCTTTTAGAAATAAGTCTTCTCCGAAAGTTACTGCCGAAAAGAAATCTCACAAAAACGTCAATTTCATTTAATTGCCCATGGACCACGATTCGTAAAATTTAAATAAATCCATTCATATATATATATAAAAAATCTAGATTATCACTCTAAAACTTTTGTTTTTGGTTTGTTTTAATTTGAATTAAATTTTTAAGAGGAAATACTGAAGGAGAACATTAGCAGGCTGACAGCAGATTGAAAAATGGGTACGTGGATTGGGACTGTTCCAGTAGAAAAATGGCTCAACAGGAGTGTATGGCCTACCAAACAACTGAAAACTTCGAAGACTTGAATATTTTCAATGCCTACGCCGAAGATTATGCGCGAAGTGTGGACGAAATCCAGTTCGCTTCGAAATGTTTTTATTCGAAAGCGCCGGCTTTTTGGGACTGCGTGCTCGACGTGTTCAAGGGTTGTGTGCGACAGGAAAAGCCGATAGCTCTGGACGAATACTATTCCGCGTACGAGAGATTTCCGAAACTGCCGCACGCCCTCTACGACTCGCAGTGCTTTTGCAAAATGACGTACTTCGATGTGCGAGCGAAAAACAAACTGCTCAACTACGCCGGGGCCGACTTCATCCCCGCGGGAAACTACACTCTGTTGGCGAAGCAAATCGAAAGCTACTCGGATGGGTACTTCGACTGCGTGAAGAACAACTTCGACAAGTTGGAAGTCGAAACCTTCAACGCTCCCTTCGACGCCCTGAACAAACTCTGTCTCAAGTTGATGGACCCCAAAGACAAGCCGAACGTGAAAATTTACAACTCTATCGTCGAGGAGGGAAACCAGTGCAAAACCTGGCCGGAATTGTACCAAAAACTCTACAACAACCCCACTTTGGATAAGCTCGACGCCCTCAAATGCATCAAAAGCAACCTCCCCACCGTTTCCAAGTTCCAAAATGCTCCCTTCACGAATTTGAACACCTGCCTCGACAAATTGGACCTCACTTCCAGAGACGAAATTCTGAAACTGGACACCTTGATCAAAAACACTGCGAACGTCAAGGACTGGGACAACTTCAAAACGGAATTCGAAAAGGAACAACTGTAAAATGATTCGAAATCCGCACTTTTCAACTGCATCAAAAGCAAAATCCCCATCAAATTCGCAAGTCCCTTCGACATCATCAACAGCAACTGTAAGGTCTAGCTGAACTCCGCCTCCGAAGCCGATATTGCTGCGTATAACAAATTCGCCCTCAACGCCAACAACAAATTCAAATCTTGGGACGAACTCAAATAGGAAGTCAAAAATGAAAATTTGGAGGCAAGCAAATCCTCTATTTTCCAGTGCATCGTGAACCAATTGCCCGCCTCTGTCGGCCAATTCGGAGCGCCCTTCCAAAGCCTCAACGGTTGCGTTCAGAAAATCGACAAAAAGAACAAGCAGTTGATACAGGCGTACAACGCCTTCGTAAACAAGTCCTACCAGTTGAAGAATTGGCCGCAACTGGCCGGCGAGTTTTAATCTGAAAAACTCGATAAAAGCTCCGAAGGCGTCTTCCAGTGCATCAAAGGACTCATCCCCACAACTTTGTCCTTCCCGAAAGCTTTCGACGTCCTTAACAAAAACTGTGTCGCCGCAAAACTCGACACGACGGACGTCAAGCAGATCGAAGCCTCGAATGAAATTATTAAAAAAATGCAAAATGATAAGGACTGGCTCTCCTTCGCCAAAGACTTCCAACCGATTTACCTGAAAAACCAAAACGATCCGTACTTGAAGTGTATTTTCTAAAATATCCCCGTGCCTCAGGTTGAGAAATTCAAGCCACCCTTCGACATTATGAACAACTGCTACTACGCCCTGCAAAAGAACATTATCCAAATTACGCTGCTGAACAGCTTGGTCTCCGGAGTTTCCGCGAACAATTACTGGGACGAGTTCTTGGCAACCTTCAATTCACAAGACTTGAACTCCAAGGAAAACCAGAGTTTGGAAATCTTCCAATGCATCAAGCAAAAAATCCCCATTATTGAGCAGTTTTAGACCCCCTACGCTGTTCTCAACGAAAAGTGTGTGAACCCCAACCTCGACAAGGCCTCTCGAAACGACATTTTGTAATTAGACCTTCTGATTGACGCCATCAAGGTGAAAAAACACAACAAACTGAGAACGAGAAGCCCCATGACTGACTACAAGGTCTTCGTCACTCATAAACACGCAGCTGCCTCTTCAAAAACTACTGCTACTACTACTACTCCCAACAATAATTTAGCTCCCACCGTGTATCAGGAAAATTAGGGAGCTCTGAATTTCACTGAAATCAATGGCTCCTTCCAAATGACTGAAGATCAGCAATAGTGGGACCAACTTATCAACGCCATGAAGTAGTTGGGCCTTTCCAAATCCCAAATTATCTCTAATGCCACGGCGCAGAAAACGATTTCGGAAAGCAATTAGAAGATTTTCGAATGCATTGAACTCAACGCCTTCGAACTTATTTTGAAGTTCTAATAAGACAGTTTCAGTGACATGAATACTTGTTTGCCTGATTTAGACGTGGCCAGCGATTTGGACATTGAAAGAATTAAAAATTACCATACCGTTTCAGCGTAAGATACTTCCTATAACCAACTTAAAAAAGATTATGACGCGTAAGGACTCAGTTCTCTGCAAATTAAAATATTTGAATGCTTTGAAAGTGTAATTGAAAGTATGATGTCGAACAAGAAGGCTGTTGGAACGGGAGGGACTTTGTATCTCCTCGCCGTTCTATGAAATAAATGAATCCCCCACCCAAAAAATATTTATTTAATAAATTAAAATAAAAAAAATTAATTCATTTTCTTTCTATCTATCTATATAAAATTTAATTTTTACTACATTAAAAAATAATTTTAAAAATTATTTTTCTTTGTTTATTTTATTATTAATTGTCTATCAAAAACTCTCTCTAAAAAAATTATATTTTTACAAATTCTGTTTATCGTTTTAAAATACACCGAAATCGACTATAAATTTAAGTTTATACTCTAATAGATATTTCATTTCTATAATAACAATAATAATGCAGCTAGCTCTTTTCCTTAATTAACTTCTTTTCTATAAATATTTTATAAGAATCTATCAAAAAGAAAGAATTTATTGAGCTCTAAGAATTATTATGTGTATATATATACATATAAAAGATAGGTTATCTTTTACTTATTTATTTATACATCCAATAATAAGCAAAACAAATAAACAAAATAAAAATACTTTAAATCTAATATCTCAAGAAACTAACACAATTTTTTTTGTCATTTGAAACAATCAGAAATAAATGTTGCTTTATAAATCAATTAATATCTATCTAAAGCAAACGGGGTGGACACTAAGTTCTGTAATAAATTTTTAAATACAGCATGATTTTTTCTCATATTCTACTTTTTCTACTATATATTTTATGTATAATTTAATGCTAGGGTCCTAGTACAGTGGAGTAAATTATGGAGTATACTGACGTTTCGGATGAAGTAATGCTAGAAAAGGCCATGAATTATTGCATGACAGACAGAAATATAGAAACAATGGCTGAATAATTTTGGATTTTAAATTCTGTTTGGCGGATTTTATAAAAATCTATAAAATAGTTAAAGGAAACCATAAACTAAGAATGGTAGGAAATCCAATAAATGGCAAAAAATGGAGAGCCAATTTTGACAAATTAATAAATTATATAACAAAAAGAGTCGGAACTCTTAAGAATTTTAAGAATATTTTATGATGTATTAAAATCATATTAGGAAAACGAATATGGCGAATCAAAGCAACGTGAAGATTTATTAAACTCTAGAGCTATTTTCTGTATTATAAATTTAAATATGTATATCCTACAATTTAGCTTGTAATTTTTTTATTTTATTTTTCCAATATATTTTTGTAGCCGGAAATGACTCTATCGCTGATATTATGATGTATTCTGAGAACATAGAATCCGTAATATAGAACATATTTTATTTATTCATTTTCATTCAGATTGCATTAAATTAATTAAAACGTAGAAATTACTAACTAACTTAAACTTTTTATTAGATTATCCTAACTATAAAGTTAATTAAATTGTATTTCTAAAATGATACATATGAACTTAGCGAAATATAAAATGAGATATTCGCGGGAAACTAATTAAGTTTCAACTATTTGAACCTATTTGTTCTTTATTTGGGAACAGAAATACCTCGTCAATATGAAAATGACTGCCACGCGAGACAGATTTACAACTAAACTTTTCTTACAGAAATAAACTACACATCCGTTTACTCTCAGTTCGCTTTGGGTTAGCCGAAATATGTTCAGATTTCTACTTCTCAAAATCTGAGCAACTACAATCAAACCAGGCTACAAATGAACGAAAAGTTCTTTCCCACTCACTCTATAGATTTCGTGAGAGCCTCTTATAGGTTAAAAATAGCGAAATTAGTTTAGCAAGATGATTTAAATCTAAGCGCATCTAAAGATTACCACAGAAAATGCATCAGCAGCTTGGTTTAGCTTATAATTAATATGAATTTTTCTAATATATATAGTTTCATCAGAGAAAGCAGAGTTTCTGAATTAGTTTAAGTATACACCAATTTTATACATACACCCGTAAATGAATCTTATTACTAAATTATTTTTTTATTTAGTTTATGAATACTATTTATTCAATCGAACATTATTGCACATATGAAAGTAAGCAAATCGAATTATTATGCAGTTAAAATATAGAATCAGATTACTAGTATCGAATGGAAAGGGAAAAATTTTGTCCCTCCCTAAAATTATTTTCTAAAGTCATTTAAATAATGATAGAAAGTGTAAAAAAGACAGATGCTGAAACCAATTATGCAGACCCCTTGCCCAATACCAATCATTACCTCTTCTAAATTATTAATATCATTAATTCAGGGAAAGAAAGCTCAGCTTTCGGAGGATTGAATGCACCTGCATCTGAATTGGAAATTTACTATCCCTAAATAACCCAATAAATTATGAAATACATGGACTATTTGATTGAATCAGGAGAGAAAATTCTGAAAACCGAAATAAAGAATCCCAAATTCCTTATGTAAAGATTGCTAGAATAATTCAGTATTATAGATTCATTAGAAAGTCAAATTGAAGTAAAGAATATATATTCTTTTATTATGAAGAATTTTGTTTCAACCAACTAACCACTATTTAATTAATTATTTGACACCAATTATATTTTTTAGACCGAAATGGATTCCAAATACACTGAGCTTTTACTATTAGTTATGAAAATATAAATCTTAAAATCTGATTAAATAAGCAATTTCCTCACTTTCAATGAATATTCATTTGTATAAATTATTTTGATTTTGGTGGAATTTATAAAATATGTGACTTTTTTTTCAATATTAGTAAAGAAGAATTTTTAAGAGGAAATCTAATAAAAATCAAATAATCTCGTACATGATGGATTTAATTTTATTGTATATTGAACAATACTAAAGTAGTTAGAGTATGGATAACCTAGTCCATTTTTATAAAATTTTTATATTTTATATGAGTGATATGCATAGCCAAGAGAAATAGCCCGCTCTAACCCTTTAATAAAAAATAACATTGCTCGAAATGATTGTCAAGGTATTCGAAAGTAAAAATTTACCAGTTATTTAATGTGAAAATGTGGAGAATGTTATAGAGGGTATTGAGAACTTATTAAATGATGTATAGAAAATTGTAATTTTTTAATATAAAATAAAACTATAAATTAAAAGTATTATGTTTTTTTAGGTTGAAACCTTATCACTATCATAGGAAGAGGAAAATTTAAAAATTAAAAATCTGCAAGTTTACGAAAGGTTACAAAAGGCTCTAGTATTAAAAGGATTCCTTATCTTCAAAGACTATTATGAGTATCCAAACACACTGATCTAGAAAATAATATGCGGTTAAAAGAACACTGAAAATGATACATAATCGAAGATAAATCACATTTAGTTATATTTTGAATAACTTGAATAGTTAGCAAATCTGCTAAAGAAATATTAATAGTACATTTTAGATTTTTCAATCATTTCAGGAAAATCAGAAAAATAAACTTTGTTCATGAAGCAGCTATTTTTAATAACGACTTAAATCGGATCCAACCATTTTACTCATCTTTTCAAAAATCTCAAATACATTTTGGCTAATCCCCACTCCGCAACTTAAAAACACGCCATGCTGAAGGATGTTGAGCGATTCTATGAAATTGCGATGCAATTTATTACTTTGAATTTTACTTCGGATACGGGAAGGAATAGAATATAGGCAGAAGCTTTAAATTACAAAATTTTTAGTGAAATTGCTACGGAAGAACTCACATTGCAAGAGTAGGAAGAAGAATCGAAACAGAAAAAAAGCGAAGTCGAAAAATCTTCAGATTCCAAACTAAAGTGTGTGTACAGCAACATGACTGAGTTTTATTTAGAAAAGATTTTCGCTCAAACCTAGCAGATTTTCAAAGTCATTTACGAAAATAGTTTGGAGTCAGAGATTTTGATTAAAATGAGGAAGTAATAACAGGAATTTTACACAGAAAATGATAATACAAGTCGGTCTGAAAAATGTAATTAATTTATCAATATTTTTTTTTTTGTCGCTTAAAAAAATAAAATAAAATAAAATTTTTCCAATAGATCAAGAGTTTTACCAGTAATATATAGAAGTGATCTTTTAAATGGACAGAAATGAAATGCTTAAATATTTTGAACTTTCCAAATTCTACCAGTTGCTTGATTTGGCTTTTAAAGGAGAAAAAAGTCAATTTTAATTCTTAAAAGATAACGAATAGAAGTGGAAGTAAATCATAACTGACACAATTACCCAAAAAATTGACTTCAAATCCTGCTATTTAGAAATCAATCTCAGATAGGCCCAAGCCATGGGGTAACTTCTCCTTTCCAAATTCCAAAAATTTAGCTAACACAAGGCAATCCACAATTCTTAGTGGAATAAATTTGTAGAAAATATATGTGAAAAATTTAGCTCCATAGACAATATTTACTGTTTTTAAAAATCTATGCAATTTTATAACAGATGGAATTCAAATAAAAACAAAAACTTGTATCTTTTTATCAGTAAAATGATAGCAAAGGTTTCCAAAAAAATTTTAGAAGTAAATAAAAATGCCAAATGGACGAAAGAATTGGTAAAACTGGATCTCGATGCCGTTTTAGCGAATTTAAAGAGTGCAGTGAGTAAAGTTTAGTAAGAAGATCATGATTAGCAATCTCTTTTTGTCTACATAGCACAGGCTTTTTCTTCAAGTAAAAACAATTTATTTATTTATTTATTTATTTATTTATTTATTTATTTATTTATTTATTTATTTATTTATTTATTTATTTATTTATTTATTTATTTATTTATTTATTTATTTATTTATTTATTTATTTATAGTCAACTATTTGAATTCCCGCTACAGATAAAGTTCCGATTACTTCGATAATGATTTGCTCGAATGGGAAGTAATTTTACCGAATGTGACGAAGTTTAACAAGATTTTGCTAAAAAAATGTAGCACTCTCAAATCGATGGACAATTTCAAAACTGTTAAATTCGACGAAATAGTCGAGTTTTAGAACCTAGAACCTTCTTCCGACTTTTTCGAGATTTTGAACTGTTACCTAATTAATATTTACGCCACGAAGAATGAAAACTGCATCAACTTCCAGAATATCCGGTCGATAATAGGCAGCACTTCTCCCGAAATTTTCGCCGAGTACGTCGCTTCTCAAACCGAACTGCAGAGTGTTTTCATGCATACAATGGATAAAGAATAAGCCTTCGTCTACTGGTAAGGCAACTTGCAAGATTAAGAGAACAAATCGGAAAAAATAATAAAAAACTTTGAAAAACTGGAAAAAATTTACTTGGAAAATGTGCAGCATTTTGAAGAAAAGAGACACAATAACGTCAATTATTGGAAAAAAACGCACAATCGATACGATATCAATGACCTGCTCGTCGAGTTGGAACAGCAGGACTTTTAGGCTAGGTAGAAGTCTGCTGACTCCTCCTTCGTCAAGAGTGACCACCAACTGCAACTCAGCAAGGACAACGAAGAAGAACTAAAACTGGAACAGGAAAGAGAGTAGCTCGAAAGCAAAAGAACTGACTACAATTAGAATAAGAAATGTCTGAATTGGATTTACTGTGCTGTAGAATTGATTTTCGATTTCACACTTAAAAATTTTTCGGAAAACACCCTATACAATATCAACTCAAGCTCCAACTATCTATACTAAATTCTGCTTTTATCTCTGAAAAAGAACGAAAAAATAAAAGTAGAAAGTGAACTGTAATTTTTTTTGTTTTTTTTTAAAAAATTTTCCTATTTTTTTATAAATTGTATTTATTTATTAGAGATTAAATCATCCTTAAGTAATTATACGAGAAAATCATTCAAATTTGGAGAAAAGTGCTGTCTGATGATTAATTTGGGCATCCCAATTCGCTTCTCCTTCATAGCATATACCATAAGGAAATCAATGACACTCTAGGAAATAAAAAGGCTAAACCACGTTAAAATTAAGATAAATTCAAAATCTTGGCTCTGGAAAATCTTGAAACCTTTAACCACCCTACTGCCTTCGAATTGATGACGCGCAATTCTCTGCTAATTAAATTAATTTTTGAACTAAAAAGCTTTTCCTACAATTCGTTTAATCAGCTGTGCTTCGGAGGGCTGAAGAGCTAAACTCAAGTAAAAAGTTTAATCAAAATGTTGTTCCAAGAAATACAATCCAATCCTGAAAAGAAGACATTCATTTTGTAGTAATTCTTATATCCCGCCATTCAAAGAGAGTTGGTTTGCGGTCTCTAAGAAAGTAAAAACTTTACAAAAATTAATTTCAAATAATATTATTATTATAACAAATTTAAAGGAGGGCAAATAGCAGCAGCCTCTACCAGTGACGAATACTGCTATTACTTCTCGCTGCTGAAAGAATTGTCGATGATAAAAGATCTGCATCTCACTCAAGAGGCCAATTAGACCATTAATCACATAATATCGATCCTTTTCACCTGCTTAAAGAGAGAGGAAATCTCAAATCTGAAAAACAAAAAAAACAAAACTAAACCAATTTTAACATTTAAAAGCAAATGGAAGAGATATTTGCCGTTTTGGACAGCTTTAATAACGTTAAAGACTTGGAAAATGTTGATGGCGAAGTATAGTTGAATGGCAAATCTCTTTTCTAACTCTTGGTTTCTTCTTTTAGAACTGTGAGTCACAATAACGACGCCTTCACAAGGATCAATACGGAAATTCTGGTAAAAGACCAGTGCTACAACGCCGACAAACAAGAATTCCTTTCCGAAGTTGATTTCGAGAAACTCGTCAATGAAAAGTATACCTATCAAAACCAAGAAATTTTGTTGGAAATTTTGGACTCTTTTTTCACGGCGAAAAAGGAAATAGTTCCCGAAAAAAAGAAGAAATCTCCCAAAAAACAACAACAGCCAAAAGATAATAAAATAAAACCAGAACAATAACAAGAAGAAGAAGAGGAGGAATAGGAGTAGGAGGAAAAGAAGGCTGAAGAGTCTGCAAAATAAAGCCAAGAATAACAATTATAAATTTAAAAATAACAACACCGAGAAGCTGTTGAATAAACAAACAAAAAACTGTTCCAAACTGCCACGCAGAAAACTAAAGAAATTTTGGTTCCGAAAATAGCTTTGGAAAAGTGCGCCGTTTAGTCAGTGCCGAAAATTGAAAATTCTGATGCGGAAAAAGGGTTTTGGACCAATGTCAGAAGAATAGCGTCGATTTCATTATCAATAAACTCAAATAATATTTCAGTTAAATTTAGTAGGTTTAGTAGAATGTGGAAGACGTTTTCACTTCTTCAAAAATAAAAATTGATGTCAATTATTTAAACGATAGAAATACAATCAAGTAAAAATTCTAAAAACTCATGGAAAAATTAGAATAAACTAATCTAATCGAACCCAAAATATACTCAGAAGCTTTGATGCAGTAAATAAAATGAATTTTGCTTATTTTCTTATCTTATTTTTTATTTATTTCAGAATTTGCTACGAATACCCTTCTGTTTTCCAATATTTGCAAACATGCGGATTCTTCAAATTTCTTTTAGAAAACTGCCATTGCTTCAAACAAATGTCTTCTTAACTCCTGGTGGAACTGACTACTTAATTCAAGGGAGGACTAATTTCGGAGCAAAGAGTCCTCACAGTATAAAACGAAATTTTGCAGGACATCGAAGAAACAGGAACCTTATTTTTCGCGGATTGGAAGGATTTCATTCGGTTGGAAACACATTTAAAAATGTTAGAACACTGCCAAACTGAGTAGTAAAATTGCTACACTGTAAACACATGATTTATTTGTATTTTTTATTTTTGAAGATTATATTTAAATTAATTGAAAATAGGTTGTAAAATGTTTGGAAGATTTGTTAAACAAAATAGATAATTAAGAGCACCTTCTTTTGCTGTCACTAACTAACTTCTTCACCATTTTCACCGAATTTTACAAATCTTCTTTCTAAAAAAGTAAGTTTAAAATTGCTTATTAGAGTAGTTTTTTTTTATTTGCCTTTTTTTATTTTAGAATTGAAGCCTTTGCTGCCCCAGGAAAACTATGAAGAATACATGCAAGTTTACTACAATAAGGTTTTCTTTAAATGTTTCGAAAAGACCGCCGTTAAAGAAAACTAATAAAAGTCAATAGCTTATTCTTAGGAGCAGACAGATTTGGAACAAAAAACAAGCAAAGAATGCACTAATTTTGCTTAATTTAAAACTGAAAATAGCGGCTGTCGTTAATTTATCGAAAAACTTTTACAAAATGCGGACGTGCAAAACGTTTTAGAGTTTTCTTAGGTTTTAAATAATTTGAATATCCCTCTTGTCTCATTCACAAAAAATTCAATCAAAACGCAAGAATTGAATTTCGAGGCACTGAGGTCCGTGAAATAGACTGAAAAGGCGAAGAAAGAAATGGAGAATTTGGTTTACCTGATAAAGTATCTGGATCGTTAGGAAGAACTGTAAACGGATTTATAATAAGAATAAATTTACAAATAAATTGCTACTTCTGAAGACAAAAATGACGACCCTTCTGAGCAGCAGTATCAAAAACTAATTACCACTTGTTAGAAAGCCTTGAGTTAAAGACTTTTGGTTGAGTAAAAGGAGGACTTAAATAACTCGAAGTTAGTAAAGAGTCTATTGTTCTATGGTGCCCGATAGCAATTCCAGTAAAACACTCAGTGTGAAAACGAATATGTAGTAGTGGAAAGCATATAAAAAATAGGAAAGTAGAAATATTTGATTTCTGGAACTCTTAAATAGAACTTTACGAAACTGGCCGTTCAGATTTATGATTACAATGAATGCGAAGTAACAGCGGAAGTAGTAGATTCTGCTAAATTTGAGCTCTTTTCACAGGAAAATTAATTTTGTTTTAAAATTGAACTCAATATTCTCAACAAAAAAGATGATAAAGAAGAAGAAGATCTAAACAAATATTTAATCAATATCATTAATGCAGAAGAACTAAATGAAGAAAAATATAAAGAAAAATTCCCCCATCTTGATGCTGCCAAGAAATAAGATAAACAAGAAACAAACGAAATTAAAAATGACGAAAAGGGAAAAGAAGAAGAAGAAGAAGAAGAAGAAAAAGAAAAAGTTTTGGAAAATAAATCCTAAAAATAAGAAGGCGAATAAGAATCATCAAATGTTGATAACAATGTCAAAGAAGAGGCTGATTCTTCAGTTATTAAAAACGAAGATAAATAGGATAGCCAGGACTAAAAAGAAGAAAATAAGGGAGAATAAGAAAACAAAGAAAAAGAAACCGAAGACGAAGAGATTATCTTGCAATCACTAATTTATATTCCATTCAAAATTTATTTTGGAAAAAATAAATACTTTTGGGAGGTCGAATAGCAGCAATTCTCTGCGGAAGAAGGGGAGCATAAAGATGTAAAAGAAGAAGAGGGGGCGAAAAAAGACGATGAAAAGAAGAAAGAAAAGAAAATCATCTATGATTCGTGTCCGATTTGCAATGAAAAACTAAAACTCCTGAAAGATCCGTTTGGAGAATTATTTTACAATCCTGGCAAAGATGTCTGCACTGTTTAATGTGACTTATGTTCCGAAAAGTAAGAGGCTTTCTTAGGGTGTCCTAATTTGGACTATTTCATGTGTAAGATCTGCAATGAAAAGTTGGAACAAGTAAAAGAGGAGGAAGAAGAACAAGATACGACAAATATTCTGAAAGATTTGGACAGTTCCCCGAAAAACGAAGAAGATGATGACAACAAATCTAATCATAGCAATGAATCAAACAATTCGAACCACTCCTCGTAAAAATTTTGCTAGGCTTTTTATATTCTTATTTTTAAAATTTAAATTTAATCTTTTTTTTGACAGATTCTATTTCGAAGACTGTGGATTCCCTGAAAATGCCCTTGAAATCTATAATATATCAAGGAGAGAGTTCTATGCCCTAGAGTATCAAGAAAAAATTGACCTATTAAATGCCAAATAGACTGAACAAGGTTTGCTGGATTATTAGAAAAAACTAGTTTTATAAGTAATTGTGGCTGAAAAGTCTTTCATATAGTTTTAATTAACAAAATTTTGCATCTACTAAATTATTATTATTAATAAATACAGATTGAAAGGGAAAATATCGCAGTTGAATAGTTCATTTTCAAACGCAAAGGCTTGTACACGAAATTGAAATAGAAAATAAGCTAATCCAAACAAAATATCGAAAAATTGACTCCCGATGCCAAAAATATTTCCTTCTGACCTATGATAAACACTTCATTCATATACTACCCAAAGAACTGCAAGAAGAAAGGAAAAAAATAATCAGCAACTTTGAAGGAATAAAGTAAAATAAAAATGATGAAGATAAAAGTTGCAAAGATGATGAAGAAGAAAGCAATGAAGGCAGCGTTGACAGTGATGCTGAATCCTGGCTCTAAAGTGAAAAAAGTGAAATTTTAGACGTATAAGAAGAGGACGAAGAAGAAGAAGATATATTAAATAACAATGAAGAAGAAGAAAAAGAAGAAGAAAAAGTAGAAGAAAAGGGGGAAGAAAAAGAAGTAGAACAAGAAGAAGAAAAGGAAAGAGAAAAAGAAGAAACAAAAGATAATGAAATCGAAGCAATTCCTGCAGATTAATAAAATACTACATCCAATAAGGATAACAATAAAGTTCTCACTAAAAAACAGATATTTAAGAAGATTAATAACATAATTCGATTAGATTTGGAGAGCTTATAAAAATAAGAACTTAATAATGATAAAAGTGCTGGTAATGTATAAGGTACTGAAGATTAACAATAAGAAAAAGAAGAACAAGAAATAGAGGAACAAAATGAAGAATCTTAAAATCAAAATTAAGAATGTATACATACATACATACATACATACATACATACATACATACATACATACATACATACATACATACATACATACATACATACATACATACATACATACATACATACATACATACATACATACATACATACATACATACATACATACATACATACATACATACATACATACATACATACATACATACATACATACATACATACATACATACATACATACATACATACATACATACATACATACATACATACATACATACATACATACATACATACATACATACATACATACATACATACATACATACATACATACATACATACATACATACATACATACATACATACATACATACATACATACATACATACATACATACATACATACATACATACATACATACATACATACATACATACATACATACATACATACATACATACTACTATTATTATTATAAAAAACTTTTAAACTTGTTAACGAAATAAATGATTTTTAGAAAAAAAAGAATAGAATTCCTAGAACAAATTGCTAACCAATAAGTTAAAATTAATCAAAGAAATCGATGAAATGATGAGCGAACAATTCTTCTTACAGCTACCCTATTTGAAGGATTGCACGATTGTCAGACTGTTAGGTTTCACAATGATGGGATGTAATATTAATTAAAGGTTTACTGTATTTTTTGTATACTACATTTTTACAAAATAGACATCGACTAAAACAATAGTTTTATTGAAAAAACCGAAGGACTCGAAGACTTCATCTCTGTGATAAGTTGGAATCCCTTCAATGCCTCGAGACTGGGAATTGCGCTAAAGTAAATGTACAGCAATAACTTTTACCAGTACTACATGAGAAAATACAATTTCGAAAATTAACAAAAATCGCAATAAGAAAAATACTAGCCTTTCACTTTCTAAAAATAAAATTAAAATTAAGAAATGAACGTTTTGATGGATCAATTCTTCAGTTCGTTTTTGAATTTAAGGGAAGAAGAGCATAAAGAAATATTCGAAATTACCTCCTATTCGCTAGATTCCTATAGATTTTTCATTAAATACATGTTGCATGTTCATTAGATGATATCGATCACTTCTCCTTTAAATCTATTTATGTTTTTAAGCAGCAATCAAGTGATTTATCCGGAATTCCAGCACCAAGAATCATTGGTTCTATAAACCATTAAGCAAAAACCTGAAAAACTAAAGCGAAAATTAGAAAACCAAGATATTTGTTCTACTAAACTTGATTTACAATATGTCGCTTTGCCGCTGAGCTTTTTAGCAGAAGATCCTTTCGCAACCTATAAATATGAATTACCAAATGAAGTTAACAAACTGGGCTTTTTATTCTTGTTGCAACACAACTTAAAATAACATCCCTAAGTTTTAAAGATTGAAGTTAACTATTATGAATCGGAAAAACCAAGTATGAAAGAAACTATTTCTAAAATAAAGGATGAGTGTAATTCAATACTGGATAATTATTTCAATATGTTTTCAGTAAAAAAATTAGTATTTATTTTTTTTTTTTTTCTTTTACTAATTTTTTATATATTTTAAAGTTCAACCAATATATGAAATGTCCAACTTTCGTCCAAATGAAAAATAGATTTTATGTCCCTCACGAATACATACCTCTGTAGGTATTTTCGGATATTACAATTCAAATGTATTTGGCGACCCAATATTATCATTACGATAAAAAGAGAATCTCTTAAATTCCATCAACGCTAAAATAAAATTTAAGAAAAAAAATTGACTACTCTAATTGTTTCATATAGTTTTTCGATTCTGTGATGTAGTTCTTTAATGACCAATTTATTCCATTATCTCAAAATTTCCAAAGAGATGTCATTTATCTAAAAAGTAAATTATAATAAGGAGATTAGGAAAGTAAATACTTGGAGGAATAATATGTTTCTGATAGTTATTATAACATGTTTAGTGGGTAAATAAATAAATAAATAAATAAATAAATAAATAAATAAATAAATAAATATATGATAATTTGTAACGGGTTATTAATTTATATAAATTTAGATACTAGTAATTTTTCAGAGAATAAATTGGAAGCATGTCGAGAAGTTTAAAAGACTTAATAAAAATGTTTGAAGAAAGTATTAAATTAAAAATGACAGGCGAAGGGTATTATGCTCAATATTTAGAAAAAATGAAATAAAGTAATTAGTATGAGGCTGCCCAATGGTTTAAAAATGAGTATTAAGCAATTAAAGCGAAGGAAGTCCTAAACATAAGAAATAAAGTAATCTAATATAGAAGTTAAATGATTCATTTAAATTATTTACAATATTTGTGTTTTTAAATTTACAGTGCTCCAAAAGCATCAATTAAGTTCAATAAGTCTTGTCAAATATGTACATTTATTAGTATATTTAACCTTTTTATATGTTTTTTAAATAATTGTATCAAAAAGCTTTGAGGGAATATATAACTGTCTCCAAATGGTGAAAGCTGATAATGAAAATGTAACTTATAGACACGCTTATTTTAATTATTGTTGTAAAACAGTTGTACTGCTCCATGATCTCTTAGAAAAAAGTGTAGATTCTCCCAACCTGACGACCTCAAAGCCTCTCAAGCCCAAAAAGGGAAGCAAAACATAAGCTAATTAAGAAAATCAACAAAAGGAAAATGACATCATCAACAACAACAATAACAACAACAATGAATAATTAGGAGACGAATTTGAAGATTTGCCCGACATTCCATCCCTTAGCAGAATGCTTACAGAAGACCCCGAAAAACTTGCTAAAAAAGCTAAAATGAACAAAAGTAAATAAAGCCAGCCATTGGAAAACGTTGATGAGAAGTCTTAATAGGAAAGTGAAGATGAGGATGAAGAAGATTTCCCAAATATAGATTTAAAAAAACGCTTTTCAAGTGTTATAGAAAGAAAGGAAATTACTCTTAATACCCTTTACTCAATGCTGGTAGATAAGTATTCAGCCCTAATTGGTGTATTCATTTAGGAAGGAAAAGTAATAAATATTATTAAAAATAACAATTTATCATTAATTTTGATGAATTTATCTTCATAGTCCAAAAGCAGATGGGGCAGATTTATTTCTATTTTAGCTAAATCTGTAAAACTTAACAGAGTGATCAAATTCACCTACATGAAGTATAAATAAAATATTTATAAAAACAAGCTAATTATATCACTCACGAAATTTAACAAATAATTAAAAAATCCCATTTAGCACCACCGCAATTAGAATTTAAGAAGAAAAAGAAAAAGAATTCTCACCAGAAGAAAACTATTATGAATTATCGATTAAAGTAAACAGAGACCACTTGTGGATGTCTAGTATAAAATCTTTGCTAAAATATTACCCTACAGGTAAAAAATTAATAAATATTAATCAATCAGTCAATAAATCAATCAATCAGTATTAAAAATCCCTGTATATTTAAATATTAAAACTGATATATATTAATCTAGCAATGACCCTGTAAAACTTCGAAGTTAATTTTGAATAAGAAGATGGAATAGACGCTGGGGGTCCCTAAAGGTATTTGTTGTTAAGATATATATTTTTATTAATTTTTCCTTTTTTTATTAGAGAATGGATTAATCTAGTATTTAAAGAAGTATTAAATCCTGACTTTGGTCTTTTCTAATTGTCAGGAAACGGAATCACCCTCTAGCCTTCACCAACTTCAAGACTGGTTCCTGATCATTTAGTTCACTTTAGAATAATTGGAAGACTTGTCGCAAAAGTTCTTTTAGAAAAACTGGAAGTCGAGGTAAAGAAATTTAAATATTTAAATTTTATTAATTATAGTTATTATATTTAATGTGTATAAAAAAAGATTGATTTTACGAGATCTTTCCTCAAACAAGTATTCAAAAAAGACCTTTATATATCTGACTTAGATGACATTGATCCTGAGTAGAGCAATCACTTGTAATGGATTTTAAATAATCCGGTTGAAGGGTAGATAAACAAATTTTCCATATTTTAGAGTTTATACTTACATATATATACACTTACATAAATCACTACAATTCTTATCTTACCTTATTTTATTTTATTAATTTTTTTATTATTAAACAGGCTAGATATTACTTTTTGCTATAATTAACTATAACTAGGACAGGTAAAAACCATTAATTTGATTGAAAACGGAGAAAATATAGATGTAACGGAAGAAAATAAAAAAGACTATGTTAAAAGAGTAGCCCATCATATTATGACTGAGCAAATAAAATCTCAGATATAATCATTTATTAATGGATTCTATGAGGTATTTAATTTAACTGAATTTTAATAAAATTATATATATTTTATTTTGTTTTAAGGTATTACCACTCGAGTCTTTAATATACTTCAATGAAACTGAAATAGGATTATAATTGGCGGGACTAAAAAAAATAAACAGTAAATTTACATATTTTAATTTAGTTATTCATTTACATTGCATATATTGATATTTTCATTTCTACATATTATAGTTGAAGATATGAAGGCTAATATAGATTACCATCAGTATTAAGAAGGAGATCAAGTTATAAAATGGTTCTGGGAAATTTTTACCGAATGGGAGGAAGAGCAGAGATGTTAGCTACTTTTCTTTACGACTGGTTCCTTTAAGGTCCCATATGGTGGATTTAAGAACTTTAGAATTTCTATTTAAAAGATAAATAAACCTAATGGTTTACCTGTTTCTCATACATGTTCTAGACAAATCGATTTGCCTGAATATAAATCGAAAGAAAATATGTTCAAAATGTTGGAAATGGCTATGTCTGAAGGAATAAAGGGATTTTATATTGGATGATTCACATTTTTTTTATATATTTAATATTAATTTATGTTATAGTGGATAAAATATAGTTATCATGGATTATCTTACTTGAATAAAATATAAATTAATTATAATATCGAATTCATTTTATTATATAATAATAAATTAATGTTATTGTAAACATTATATTAAAATAAAGGGAATCATATTCACTTATTAAGTTATTAATAATTATGTGTGTTTTTATATTAAGATGCCCAGTAATTAAATTAAACATTAAAAGGAAAAAAAACAACAAAAGAATGGCTGATGAATAGAGTATGGAACAATTAAATTAAAATATTCAATAGAATCATATATTAAATGATTCTACCATAGTACTAATGATAGAAGCTCCTGAGCAAAGTTAGGATGAAAAATAAATAAATAAGATATAAATATATGATCAATAGGAGAAGTAATCAACTAAATAAAATTACATTGACATTTATAATGAATGTATTGATGATAGTAGAAGGGAAGATTCTCAAAATTATTTTCCTAAAATAAATTTAGAAGTATCTACAAATAAATATTTAAAAAACAATGTTTCTGGTATTATTAATGTTTTCGCCCCCTATTTAGTTTAGCCACTCGATAAATAAAATAGCTTGCAAAGAAGATACATCAAATCCTGATTCGGTAAATTCTCTATCATTAAGGAGAAATTTAAGGAGGAATGATACTTTTATAAGCTAATAAGGTTAAGAATAGAATACCAAGTCTGAAAGGCAATAGTGTTAATCAAATAAGTCAAGAAAGAGAAATAAAAATAATGTAATAAATTTAAATTCGACAGATATTAAAGTATTTCGCCTTATTTACAAGTTTGTAAAAAACATAAAAGTAATTTAAACTTATATATATATTATTTGAATTTATATTATTATTAAAACATTTGTTTTAGAATTAAAATATTTATATGAAAAATTTGACATCCAATGTTTTCCTTTATACAAATGATTTAGTTGCATTTCAGTTATAGAAACATTAGAATTCAAGTTTTTTCTAAAGGATTGGGTTAATTATTTAAACAAATTTATCAAGCTTCATTAATAAGTTTCCCCTATTTCACTCTTACACATGGAAAAGAGTTTTATTTGATTTTATTATTGCTCTGTGCATAATATTTTACTTATTAGTTAACTCATTAATTATAGCTTTCGAATATATTCCTTAAAACAACATACAAGTCATATATAGTACTCTTGGAGGAATTTTTGTTATCGATTCTCTTATCAATCTTAATAGTACATATTTTAATGAAGACAAAGAAATAAAGTAGAGGAAATAAGTAGGGCTACATTACATAAAGTAAAACACAAATGTTAAATTAATTTAATATAGCTTTTTTTCGTGCTAATTATTAATTTAATATAGAGAGTACTTCATATCAGACTTACTATCTTTAATTCCAATAATGTATTTTAGTTACGCATAATATTACCATAAGGAAGGCAATTACATATAAATAATATCTCTACTGGGATTCTTCAAGGTAATTAAAATACTTAAATTTTTATTTTCTAATAATAAATGCTATTTGTTAAAATTTTAGACCAAAAACTTCCATCATTTGCGTATGAAATTAAACTTATTTCAAAATTTTTAAGGAAAATTGCGTCACGTGTTTAGTATTCTTAAACTGATTGTTACTTTAATAATAATTATCCATTTTTTATCTATGATTTGGAACCTTATTGCTATTTTGGAAATTTAATATTTGGAATATAATCCTCAAAGTACATGGTACCGCTACTTTAACTTACTAAATTCGGACAGCAGCTTAAAAAAATACATTGTTTCATTTTACTTCATTACAGTGACACTTACAACTGTAGGGTACGGAGACATATCTCCCGAAAATGAAATAGAGTGTTTTTTCGCTGTATCTTTTATGTTAAGTTCAGGTAAGCGCAGTTGATAGTAAAAACTTAAAAAAAATTAAATAAAATATTTTTATAAATTAATCAGGAATCGTTTATGCGTATGGAATAAATCAAATAGGAATTATATTGAACTAAATATATCAGGATCAATTTTTATGCAATTAAGATTTGGAAGCCATCAGCACATACATGTAGACTGAACAAGTGAGCTCAGCTCTAAAGATCAAAATCATAAACTATTTAAAATACCTCCACATCAGAAATAAGGTGACTTTAAGACAAAGGTAACAAGAGGTGTTCGGAAAGCTAACGGAAACCTTAAAAAATGAGTTAAAAGAAGATATTTTCACCAAATATATGCAGAATATAGATATAATCACTCAGCAATTTTCAGAAGCAACAGTTCACAAATTAGTATCGAATATGGAGTAAATAAATTTTGGAAATGGAGACATTATTTTTAGAGTAAAAAAACAAATTTTGATCTAAAAATTAAGAATAACCTCTTTTAAATTTTTGAAGGAAAAGGATTAGTATGACTTATCACTGTATTATATAGTGGTCGGAGAAGTGCAGGTGGCGTACGGGAAAAACAAAAAAACTTGCTGGGAAAAACGACTTTACATTAAAAGTAGTACTTCGGATAGTACTCATTTTTTACTGATAAGCCTCGCGAATATACGGCCATATCAATTGGACATACAAAACTGGTATATTTAACAAGGTAGAAATTTTTGAAAGTAATTTATGAATCGAAAATCGATAAGCAAATTTTTTGCGAGTCTAGAGACGATGTACTAATGGAAAATGTGGATTTAATGGATATAAAACGATACACTTTGCATAAAAATGAATTGAAAAATTAAAGTTAGCAACCTAAACACAACCCAAAATAGTTTACTTGGAAGTAATAATTAACTTAGTCAATAGGAAAGCTTTACGAAAAGAATCCTAATATTGGTGAAGATACCACGTAAAGTATTGCTTCATCTTACAAATGCCATTCCTGTAACTCAAACAAGCATAACACCTAAAACTGTCACAGAACCCACTACGTCTGTATACGTAATTCGCTACTTAGCAGGTTTAATAAACAAATTGACTAGACTAGAAAAATTTATTCGAGGGCTAATGTTACTATGAACAGTCTCGGCCAAATAAGTATAATTTGCAAAGAAGCAATCGAAATAAATTAAGATGCTAGATACGTTGATAAAATTGAAGAAATTTGCCTTAATATATACCCTAATTCTTCGGAGGAGGAAGAAGATATATTTATGGGTGAAGAATTCGAAGATATTAATGATTAATAATAAAATGAAGAAAATTCATAAAAAAGCTCCCTTTCAGAAAGCACCCTTGTATCTGTCCATGCATCTCAAAACAATGTGCCACTATAATAAGGTATCAATAAGCAAATTTCTTTGAAAACATCTCTCATAAAGGAGGTAGATAATGAAGAGGACGAATTCGACAAAAGTAGCAGCATTGCTTTGCTTAATTAAAAATCTTATGAAAATAAAGACTTGATTGATAGTTAGTTTAATTGCGTTAAAGAAAATAGTCAGCCAGACTTCGAAAATAATTCTGATGTGTAGCATATTAAACAACATTTAGAACCAGGAAATAAAAGTACATGAAGACAGTATATTTTTTTTTTATTTGAAATTTTGTCTAAAATAAAATTACTCTTTAGATTAAAAATAATCTAGCTTGCAAAGAATCAACAGTTTAAGTGCCTAAAACAACATTTCAGAAAAAAACATTAATTTTATTTCAGATTAAAGATAGCCAAGTTTGGTCAGCTTAAAAGTGCAAAAGAATTCAGAAAATAATATAAATTTTATTTAAGATTAAAATTTGCCTTCTTAAAATTAAATTGCAAGTAGAACATCAATTCAGCCACAACAAAACTAAAATAATAAATTGGAAATTAATAAAAGTTAATCGAGAAACAGTACACAAGCAAACTTAAAAGCGCAAAAACTCGCTGCATTTCGAAGAAAGTCATGTTAGGGGGATTTATCATAATAAAATAGACAAAGTAGGAAATCTTCATAATTTACAGATTTTTTTAATATTGTAAATAACTCCTAATAATATATTTCTAATTTCTTTATAAATAATAACTTATAATTAAATATTTCGCAGATTTAATTAAAAATGAAAGAAGGCGAAACTAATAAACAAAAAGATAAACTAGAATCAAAACAAAAAATTAATGACTAAAGCTCTTTAAATGTAAAACTAGAAACCAGTTCGAATATTTAAAACCAGCTATTAAAACAAGATAATATAAATGGTTTTATAAAACAGTATATACAGAACTAGTTATAGCTAGAACAATAAAAGAATGAGTAGCTTAAACAGTAAATAGCTATGCTAGAAAAAGAAAAATAAATGATTCAATAAATTAGTGACATTAAATAAAGAAACAACAGCAATAATATTGTTTTAAATTACTCAGGATTGCTCAGTGCGAACAGATACTCTAGTTTTAATTAATAAAATCACCCTGATCGTGGTGTTCTGGTTTAGTCGTCTCACAGTTTAAATACCTGCCTATATGACGATGAAGACGAAAAAAGAAGAAAATCTGTTCTATTTACAAATGAACTTGGATTGACAGCTTTTTTAAATGGTAATAATATTATTTTATTTATAAAATAAACTTAAATAAAATTAACTTACACTTCCATACAGACGATAATTTTAATGACTATGGTGGGGATAATGAGAGACTAAAGGAATATTTCCTAGGAAATGTGATTTTCGATAAACAAAGCAATTTATAACACTATAAGAATTATTAAAACTACCCTCAAGTTATATAAAAATATAACGAGTTGTATTTTCAAAAAACATAAAGACTTATCGAAAAAATGTATCTAAAAAGTATACACATAAAAAGTCAGCTGTAGCCAGTATCAATAAATAGCAAGCGAAGTGGAGTACCGCGTCAAAATCAGAAAGGTCGAATAGCAAGAGTCCAACATCAGATAAGCAAAAAAAATCTTCAGTTTTCAAATAGAGAAATAACTCTAAGTATACAGGCACAAATGCACCACAATAGCGGTCTTCTTTCGCAATGGTAGAAGATAGGTCCTCCTTGACGAGTTAAATGTAAAACTAATAATAGCAGATGATTTTTGAATTTAGTTCTGTAAAACTTGAAAATAAAAACATTGAGTCCTTTTAATAATACTTAAAAGACTAAACGATATCGGAAGAATATGAAAAATTTGATAGTGTTGACTAAAGTAGTTCAGCAGTTGCTAAGTAAAATATTTATAACAACAACAATAACAACAGATTAAGTAATCTGAGTTCTAATGGACCATCACCAAAAAATAGAAAATTGAATAAATCACATGTTTCGTTTGATTAATGAATATAAGGAGTTTATTTCTAGTTCTTGATAAAAAAGTTTAATTTTTTCATATTCAATAGCAGTTGAATAAATGTTTATTATATACAAGTTTAATGAAATGAAATGTTTTCTAGAATAAATAAATTTAGAAATTAAATTTCTTTTTATAAATAAATTCTTTCATCAAAAATTATAAATCTTTTAAATAATTTGAAATGGAATGTGCTGAAATAAAATTATTTTTTTTCCGACTAATAATAATTATTGAAGGTTTGGAATATTATTAATATTAATTATATGTCTATAATAATTATTTTAATGATTAATTTTCTTCAATTAATATCACATAAAATTGTTTATGCGCTTGTTATCAATAAATTTCAACAATTATTTTATAATATATATTCACATATTTTTATTATTCAATTAAAAGAAATAATTGAGAAAAAAAAATCAAAACTATAGTTTCGATCTCATAAAACAGAATTAGAAATTATTTTTTTCTAATTTTATAAATTAAATATTATGCACACATATATATATATAATAGAGAAGTGCGTTAAATATTAAATCTATGTTAATTCTTTTTGCTTCAATCATAACTTTAAATAGATTCAGACTAATAAATTTAGTTTTTTTATTTAATTCTTAATAGTTTTTATCTTTATATATAAATTAAAATAAATATCTTAGAATATTTTAACATCGCAAAATTTTATTCTAATTTATTGATATTAGTATTAAAATAAGATATAATAATCTTTTTTAAAATTAATTTAGTAAAACAGATAACTCTATAGCTGAATAATAAATTGCCTAACCTATTATTTCTAGATTATTGATAAAATTGTTATCTAGAACACTCACTTTATTAAAAAGAATAATTGTAAGGTTTATTGTTCTAAGAATTTTTTATATAGTTAATGTACATACTAATAATAAAAATATCAACTTATGCATGAATTCTTCACAAATTATATAAACAATATTGAAGAATGAACCTTTTAATACAATTTAAGAAATTTATTTTATAATTCTAAGATATATATAGTTAACGTGAGAAACCTAAAAATTTTTTTTTTTATTATTAGAAATAAGAATTCTTTATTTAAAAACTTTAAATGGTAGAATCAGTTAAATTACGAATGTTAATAATATACCTTTGATTTAGATGATAAAAGGAGGAATATAATATAGTTATATATATATTTTTGTACATTTAAAATTATTAATGTGTTATATTACGTATTTACAAAACTATTTGAGTGCACATTTGTAATAATTTAATAATATAGGTAATTCAAACTAAACAGAGAAATATTAAATAAATAAATAAAAATAAGCATTTATTATATTATATATCCTTCTTTACAGAGTAACCCCAAATAACAATTAATTATTTAACAAAAAAATAAATAATATACAATATTAAAATAAATAGAATCTCAAGAAAAAATGAAAGCCGCAAAAAAACTCATAACAGCTAAAAAAACCTGCCCATTCATTTAAAGAAATTTTTAAGTTGACATTGCCAAAGAAAAAGTGGGACTAGACTTCCTCAAAAAATTCGGAAATGCCTGTCCCTACCTCATTGCCCAAAAAATGCAAAAGAAGTAGTAATAGGCTGTAGAAGCCCTCAACCAAGTTTGCAGTTCAACAGCATCCAAATGTCCCTTCAGCTCGCATGTGGGAACATTGCAAAAATTGGAAGCAATGATTGATCACGACTAACTGGATCAAGAAATGAAAATGTATTAAGAATAAGAAAGAATTCCATAGATCGATTATTCAGGCAAATTTACCTAAGCAATTTCTCAACTCAAAGATGAAAATAGGTACCAAAAATAAAAAATGAATAAAATTCTTAAAAAAATAATTACGTCACAAATAATCAAATGAAATGAAAAATAAGTATATTTAAATTAATTTAATTATAGATACAGAGTCTTCAACTACATTGAAAGAATCGCTGGCAAATACCCCAAGGCCAATATGATTGATGAAAATGGCCTTGTCTAAGAGATAATAGTTTGGTGTTCAAATGATTACTTGGGTATTTATAAAAATAAATAATATTCGTTTATACAGTATCTGGCTATTGAAAATTCCCCACTAACAATTTTTTTATGATTTCTGCAGGAATGGGTCAAATTGAATAGGTCCAAGATGCCATGATTGAAAGCATAAGAAAACAAGGTATTGGAGCCGGAGGAACAAGAAACATTGGAGGAAGTTCCAAGGCGCATTTACTTTTGGAACAAGAATTGGCGAGCTTCCACGGAAAAGAAGCCGGACTATTGTGTTCTTCTGGTTTTGTTGCCAATCAGGTATAAAAACAAATAAATTTAAAATATTTAGTTTTCTACTGCTTTTTTCAAATTTTTTTTATTTGGAATTATAATCTACAAAAACAAAAATGATTTTAATTTCCAATATTTCGTCACTCCAAACTCTTAATTAATAAAATAATACTTAAATACTCTAAAATAATTATATTACAAAGAAGCAAAAAATAAAAAACCTAAAACTATTGAATTTTTCCTATTTGTAATATTAACCATATCCAATGATTTTATACAGGCTGCTATGAATGCTCTCGCTAAAGTCATGCCCGACATTGTATTTTTGTCAGATGCAAAAAACCATGCGTCCATCATCGAAGGGATGAGAAATTCCAGAGCTGAAAAGGTGATTTGGAAACACAATGACTTGGAAGATTTGGAAAAATGTCTGCAAAAAATCGACATTAACAAACCGAAATGCATCGTTTTCGAAAGTGTGTACTCCATGTCAGGAAACGTGTCTCCCATCGACAAAATCTGCGACTTGGCTGAAAAATACAATGCTATGACCTTCATAGATGAAGTCCACGCCATTGGATTATACGGACCTAGAGGAGGAGGAGTTGCCTAACAATTGGGTTGCGACCACAGATTAGATTTCATTTCGGGAACCTTAGCAAAAGGGATCGGAAGTTATGGAGGATATGTCGTCGGAAAAGAATAAAGCATCGACTGTATTAGAAGTTACGCTCCCAACTTTATCTTCACTTCTTCGATTCCCCCCGCCGTGGCTGCAGCCTGCAGAGAATCTTTGAAAGTCATATCTGAAAGACAGGTAAAATCATCTAAAAAATCACTGTTTTTATTTTATTAAACTAATTCATGATTTTTAAGGAATTGAGAGACCAATTGCACCAAACCGCCTGGAAAATCAAAAAGAAATTCTACGAATTGGGAATCAGAATGGAGCCCAGTCAATCCCACATCATCCCCGTTTTCATTGGAAATGCCAGCAAAGCCAAGAAGGTTTCTGATATTTTGTTGAAAAAATATGGGCACTACATCTAACCCATCAATTTCCCCACCGTGGCCAGAGGAGAAGAATTACTCAGAATTTCTCCTACTCCCAACCACACTGAAGAAATGATCGATGATTTGGCCGAATCTTTGATGAATGCATTCGAAGAAGTCGGAGTAGATGTCGTTACCGGAGACGACATCTTCATGAACCGAGGAGATGATTACAAGATCTTCATGGAAAATATCACTCCCTTTGATAGCAGAACCAGACAAGCCTTCTTTTCTAACAGAGGACAGAAATAAGAAGAAGAAGAATTGGAGCAATGCTGCGATGAGTGCACTTGCTGCTAACACTCTTCATCCTTCCAAGTATGATGAAAAAATAAACGCTTAATATAATAATATTAGCATTATCAAAGCAGCTTATATGGAATTGAAATCAAAACATTTAAAAAAAGGCCACACTTCAATTGAAAATGTGGTCTACTTAAATACTTTCATTCTATTAGCTTTATAAATATAAATATTATATAATATAAATAAAATATATATAAAAACAAAACGTTATATTTGCTAATGAAAAAATTAGTAAAAATAAGCCTACACCATGGAATTCTTTATATTTATATTATCAATCATTCAAATTTAATATTTTAAATTAATTATTAATAAACTTTCATAATTTGGGAATTATTTATTATTATTATTGGGCTATCTTGTTGTCTTAGTCATCACCTGAATGCATTTTAATAATGATTTTCCCAATATTTTCTCCTTCGAAAACTTCTCTAATAGCTGGGGCATACTAATCTAACCCTTAGTACATTTTATTAAATAATAATATTTATTGTGTATTAATGTGTTTCCTATAAAACGCGAGAGCTTCTTCAGATCTGTGCATAAATTCAGCAAAATTAAATCCTCTCAGTAGCACTCTTCTACTAACAGCATTCATTAAGTTCGTTATTCCTTTTCTTTCTTTGAAATCATTATACGATGAAGATGCTAGTTTAAATATAATAATGAAGTAAAAATGTTAAAAGCTTTAAAAGATGTTAAGGTTGTAAAATTTACCCCCACACAGAGCAATTCTACCATGATTATTTATCAATCTAAGGACATTATTAAGCTGCTCTTCACCAACATTATCAAAGTAAGAATCAATTCCCTTCTTACAGTTAGCTTTTAATTATTTAAAATAATCAGGATTTTTATAGTTGATGGCGACGTCTATTTTCAAGACATTTCTCAAAAACTCACATTTTTTCTCACTTCCTGTTATTCTAATTATTTATTAATTACATTTTACAAAAAACTAAAATAGAAACTATTTTTTTTATTAATTACCCAATAACCTTTGCCCCTTTGATCTTCGCAATCTAACAAGCCAGTATACCTGTGGCTCCGGCAGCTGTAGAAATAACGCATGTTTATCCTGGTTTTATTCCACAAATATCAATTCCGAAATAGGCAGCAAATCCATTATTTATTAAATAAAGGAGGTCTTATTCCTAATAGTATTTATAGTTTTGATTTTTTTTCTTTTCATTTATTTTAAATACTCTTAATTTATATTTTCCTTTACCTTAAAATTATTGGAAACGGGAAACAAGGTATTTATTCTTTTAAAATCCACTAACGCATATTCTTAAAAGCCTGTGTTTCCAAAAACAGTTTGACCCACTGGAAAAAATGGGTTTTTTGATTATATCACTCTTCCGATGCCGAAAGAATGAACAATATCTCCTTTTGATAATGGAGGGTAATAAGTTTTAGCTCCTGATAACCAAACTCTCATCACAGGGTCAATGGAAACATATCTTACTTAAATATAAATTTCCTAGTCTTATAATTCAATTTATTATTATTTTTTTTCCTCTTATACTAACTATACACAGTTTAAATTTTTAGGAAAATCATTTTGTGGAGGGTCTTGAAATTATAAATATTTCATTTTTTTCTTATGATATTATTATTTTAATAATTTACTTTAATTGTAAAAAGAATATTGGATTTTTTTATTAAATCAAATAATAGAATAATATTAATTGCAAATATGTAGTAATCTTTATATATCTCAAGGAATATTAGAAATAACTTAAAAATTATATTTATATTTTTTGTATAAAAAAATTAAATATCTTAAATTTAATTTAATTTTTTTGCTGAATATTATTTATTTACTTTTAATATGAAATATAGAATATTATTACATATTATAATATTAATTATTGGCTCTTTTTAATTGCTTGTAACAAGTAAAAAATTTAAAATAACTAACAAATTTGGAAATATTGGAATGAAAGTCAGAAAAACTCCCACTTAATAATTATTTTTCTAATCTAAATAGTATTTTAATTCTTAGGTATTTTTTTAAATATCATATACTAAAATATATACCACAATTATCTAATTTTCATGCTTAAAATATGTATAGAAAATATAAATAGTAAATTCAGAATAAATTCCTATAAAATTATGGTTGAAAGAATTAGAAGATGGGGCTATGTAACAAGCTAAAAATTTAGCAAATTTTCCATTTGCCTTCAAACATATAGCGATAATGCCTGATTCTCACTAAGGATATGGAATGCCGATAGGAGCTATTTTAGCTAGTAAAGAAGTCGTAATTCCAAATGGAGTGGGAGTGGACATTGGTATTAGCAACATAATCTATTAATAAATAACTTATAATTATAACATATCTTAATAATATAAAAGGATGTGGAATGTGTGCATTGAAAACTGATTTATAAGCTAAAAAAATTAACAGAAATTAATTAGAAAGAATTATAAAAATTGCAAAGACCCTGATTCCTGTAGGATTCAATAAACATCAATAAAAATAAGATCCCATCAATATGCCATAACTAGACTTTAAAGGTCTGGAAGTAGTTTCTAGAAATTACCAAAAATCATTGCTTTAAATTGGGACACTGGGTATTTGATTAGTTATTTTTAATATTTATTCATTTTACAAAGCATTTTCATTGAAGAAATAAAATTATAAAAATAGGGGGAGGAAATCATTTCATTGAAATTTAAAAATCATCTCAAGGAAACATATGGTTAATGATTCATTCGGGAAGTAGAAATCTCGGAAAATCTGTTGCTGATCATTATGCTTAAATTGCTTTGTAATATCACAAAGAAGACCCTGCCATTTTTAAGATGATAAAGGAAACAGAGCTAGGGTTTCTTTATCTTCTTTCCAAAGAAGGATAGCAATACATTAACGAAATGAACTACTGTATACAGTTTGCTTATGCCAACAGATAGTTAATGATGTAAAATATGTTAGTTGCTATGAAATAAGTGTTGGGAAATTTTAAAACAATGGATTTTATAAACAAACCACATAATTTTGCTTCGTGGGAAACACATTTTGGAGAAAAAGTATTCATACATAGAAAAGGAGCCATGAGAGCCGAGGATGGAGAACTTGGTATTAAATTAGTCACATATTTATATAAAATAAGGAAAATTATTTTAGAATTCAATAAATTAAAGGAATGATACCTGGGTCATAGGGTAGCAAATCTTATATTATAAAAGGAAAAGGAGATTCATAAAGCTTTAATTCTTGTTCTCATGGAGCTGGAAGAAAGTTATCGAGAAAGAAGGCCTAGAGAGAATTGGACTTAGATAAGGAAATTGAAATATTAAATAAGCAGGGAATCGTTCATGGAGTTAGCACCATAAAACATCTTGATGAAGCTACTAGTGCTTATAAAGACATTGACGAAGTAATGGAAAATTAAACAGATTTGGCAGAAATATTAGAAGAGTTATCTCCAATAGCTGTTCTTAAAGGTTGAGTACTATGAATATTAACATACTATATATAATATAAAATTTTTGTTTTACTATTTATATAATTTTGTAAATAATTTATTTTATGTTTTACTACTTTTGAATTATATATATATATTGTGTATAAGACTATTTTATTAATATTGTTAGTTATCTATTCCTGTATTCATACATGATTTATTTATATTATAAAGTAATTTTAGTTATAGTTAATTTTAATTGAATTCCTGATAGTTTTAATTTTTGCATGGTTAATTTACAGTCCTATTAAATTTTATTTCATACACTTAATTAGTGAGAATAGCATTTCTACATAAATTATTAGAAAGCCAATAAAATTATTCAGAATAAGAAATATACGAAAGAGAAAAAAAATATTTTCTGAAATATCAATTCCAAAGCATCAATCCACAAACTAGAAAATATAAAATTACAAAAATTAAAAATGTTTGAAAAAAGTCATATAGTATTTTGGGCGAAATAACTGAAAAAATTAATCGTTTAATACTGGTGAAGTGTAACATACATTATTACTTATAATGATTAATAAATATAGTCCTAAAATATTATTTTAATAATACTTATTCAAAAATTATAACATTATAATTTTTATAGGAAAGGTGCATAGAATACTTAGCAAAAAAAGATGGGTAATCCACTAAAAGATATGGATAAAAAACTTGTTAAAGAGCAATAAATGTTGGAAAACTATCGAATTATGGAAGTGAGTAGAAGCAAAATTATGTATATACCTTTAGACACCCACATTTTACGATCAGCATTTACCAATGCAAATTAAAATTTTTAAAATTGCATATCGTTAATAAGTTAATACAATTAAGACATGGAAGATTGCAAAAAGGCAAAGAGAGATATAATAGATGGGCCTTGGAAAAATGCGTTTTATGGGACTTTGCAAAATTTATTATTAGAAATAAGGTTTACGAAAAATAGGCCCTTGCAAACGGCATTCGTAGACAAAGTTCATGAATGGGCGATATACCAATTGAAAACAGCCAACAAGAAAAAGATTCACAACCAAACCATAGATCCGAAGGCCATTAATTTTTCGTTGACTAGTTTACGAACTAAGCGATCATAAACGGGACACTCTACATCTTAGTTCAATAATAACAGTAAGAAATATTTAAATAGATTTGTTGTTTAATTTTTTTTTAAAAAAAACTTAGATACTACCCTCTTATCGACTTAATACCCGGGAACTCTTTAAGATATGTCTAAATTGGACTTAACTACGTATACCCATCATTAAAGGAACTAATCTGCCGACCCTTAAGAAATATTGTCAAATAATAACATTTTAAAAGAACTGGAGCCCTCTGTTCCGCAATAGAGAAAGAGAAATGAACTTATCCCAAGTGAATTGATAAAAGACACTTTAAGAGACTATAAAAACAAATTCAGAACAGAACATGCAGATTAAGATCCTCCAGCTGAACGGTATTTATTTCCCGAAAATTTTATAATTTAGCAAAATTAAATTACTTTTCACAAGATTGAAAGACTATAAGGCAAAGGTTTTTTCTGTTCATGAACCTAGCAAATAGGAATAAGATATAACAAAAATAGAAGGAGACATTGTATATTCTAAACCAGAAGGATATTTACCGAATCAAGATAAGTATGAAATGGAAAATGAAAATAGAGAGTTGGGACAAAGTGATGGCGAAAAAGAAATTCTAGATGGTATTGATACTCTGATAAGTAAATAAGATTAAATTATTGCATAATTTTTTATAAATTACGATAACGTTATTAGAAAATAAAGTGGAGAAAAACACTGAAGAATAATAGGGAGAATAGCAGGATCCAGACAAATTAACTATTGTTCCAAATACGAAAAATTTTATTAAAGACAGCAACGGAAAAGGCAATTTTGATGCAAACCTAAATAAATAATTTGAATAAAGATCAAACTACACAAAATATAAGCCCAATGATAATATGGCGGAAAATAGAATGGAGAAAAAATGGCAAGAAAACCGACAAAAAGAACTTCAGTAAAAGAGAGAAGAAGAGGAAATGGTAAACATGATGAATAACTGGGCAGCCACCAAAAGCAGAATGGAAAAGGAAATAAATAGGCGATATGACAGCAAGATATATGGAAGTAATGTTTATTTAATGAAGCAATAAGAAGAAAGTATTTATTAATTTTAATAGATGATTTTAAGGAGTGTGAATACAGACCCAACAACTATTCTAAAGAAGAAATAAATAAAATCGTTTCCGATGCGAAAATGACGGTTTAAGAAGAGAGTGAATTAGAAGAACAAATGCGCAAAGAAGAAGAAGAAGAAGACGAGCAATAAAAAAAATTAGCTGAACAAGATGAAGAAAATTAAAGTCCTAATTAAACTCAGAAATCCTTTCATAAATAGCCTAGCATTATTAAGCAAAATTCTATATACAATAAACAAGGCAGTATTCCCTTAAACAATGATGAAAATTTAAATTCTAAAAAGTCAATAAGGCCGTAAAGAACCATTAAATCTTATTCTATGCACGGCCCAAGAGGTAAACATGATATTAATTTCTACAATTAAACTACATCATCAATGCCAATTGTTTATTTATTAACAGATAGATACGGTCCTGGAAAAACGGTAGACTATAGTAGTCATTTACCTCTATTAGGCAAAAAGAAAATAATTTTGCTGCACCTTCAGTAAGTGGATTAGAAAATTAAATTAATTAATTGAAGATAAAAAAAGCTAGATAGGAATATGGATCCCTAATAGGAATCCCTCAACTTCCTAAGCCTTAATGGGTTGAAAAAAAGGAAAATGAAAGTCAATCAGAAGTAATTATTTGTTTCCTATGCATTTGTTTATAAAAAATATGTTAAACTCTTTCTTAAATTAAAGGAATTTCCTTAAAAGGTTGTGTGTTAGCCAAGTCTTTCTGTTTTCAGTAGACCTTTTTAGAAGAATTATAGGCCTTTTAGCGCTGTTTTCGATATCATTGATCGAGAAAAAGTCCGAGAAGAATAGTTGTAGGAAATATAAGAAATTAAAAATAGAATGGCTAAATATAAAATCAATGTACCATTGAAAAAACTGATGGATTCTATGGTAATACCTGAATATTTTATTGGACCAAAATCGTAAGAATTGCCTTAACCTGGGCTATAATTAGATTCTAATCCCCAATTTGAAGCTGCTAAAGGCAAAAAAAAGAAGGGGAAAAAATGAGTTAATCTAAATAGGAATATTAATTTAATTTTTGATATAGTTTTTTTATTATTATTAATTTATAAAAGTAAAAGTATAGAAATTATTAAATAGTTTAATTGAAATTAAAGAGTGTAAATTTATGTATATATTATAATAAATAAAATATCTATGACCATTCTAAATTTTACATTAAAACTTTAACATTTATATTATCAGTTTAGATTCTGATTTTTTTCTCAATATTAAACTATTAGTAATTAAATATATTGACCCTTTTAAATAATTACTATATAGGAATTAATTATACAATTAGTAATATACTACATAAAAAACAAAAAAATAAAAATTTTTAAAATTTACAATTTAAAAACAAATGATTGTTCTAGTTTATTTAGGATTATTATGTCTATATTGGATTGCTAATTACATAGAGTCGAATCCATAAGAAACATTTTAATATAAGAATAGTATTGGAAACTCAGAAAAAGACTATAATAGCTTTTGTCAAGAATATGAAAGCTTTCATCAATCCTAAAAAGATAGTGCTGAACATTAAAACACCAAGTTTTAGTATTAAAATTTTTAAAATACATATTTTTTAAACAAAATGTCGTGCTTATGGATGAAAAAGGAAAAAGCATTTTGGGTATTCATAATATTATATATTATAGATTACTATTAAAAGAAATAATTATTAAATAATTATACTTTTCTTATATCCTAGATATGGGCTGATGGATTTGCATATGATCACGCAAAATCTTTAGTAAAATAATTTATCTTAAAAAATATATCATTAAGTTTTATAATATTTAAAGAATAATAACTGTTATAATTATTCTATTTGTTAAACATCATAATTTCTAATATATTTAATATTGAAAAAATGACATATAATTAAGTTATAATTTATTTTGAATTAATATTAATTTCATTTTGAAAAAACCAGATTGATAATACACAAGAAGATTCAGTATATTTTAGAGTTACCCCACCTGAATAAAAATTATCTTCTCTTATCCATGATATGTATATGACAGGATAGCAGGCTTCGTAATAATATATGATAATTATGTTAACTATTTCTAAATATTAAATAATTTAAATTTTATAAAAATAAAATAAAAGAAACTACAGAGGTTAAGCTATAAACCAAGATAATATCTTAAATCAAATGAATATTTCAAATAAAAACACTAAGTATATGGGAGTCCATAACCCTATGTTTTATTTGGTAACCATATACTTTTATCTAAACTAAACATTAATTTAATAATTATTTTAAATAAGGGAAAAAACTATTTTAAAAACTTCAAACTCGCCTTAGGTCATGATTCGTCTTATTTCGATAAAATTTGTGAAGCTGATTTTATAAAAAAATTTGATTTTAATCCTACAGATCCTCTTTTCAAAAAGTATATGGCTAGACAGGGATTGGGTTGGGATAAAAAAGATGGATAAAAAGTTGTAAGAAAAATTCCAAAATTTCAAAATTGAAGATTCAGAGTGGGAAAATTGTTTGGGCTAATATTTTAAAGCTTCTGATAGCTCTGTTCCTCCTGAACTTTTCACAGCACTATATTATACAACTCTTCCCGATCATAACAACCATTCCTATGGAAAGGCTCACATCAAAAATTACTATTATGATTATAGATTTATCCATATGGTTATGAGTTTGAAGCAATATCTGAATAAAAACTACAAAAACACAGCATTTATATTCTCAAGTGATCATGGTGGATAAACTTATTTGTAAGTTTTATCACTTTAATTACAAAATGTTTATATTTTAAAAAAAAAAATTTAAAAAACTAGAGGAGAAGAAATCGTCACAGGACATGGAGTTACCACACCTTAAAATTCACCTTTTATTTACATTTCAGCTGATTATTTAGTCAAAAATAACAATAATGGTAAACATTTCCTTTTTATTAAAGGATTGAAATGGTTTATTAATTTTTTAAATTTAAAATATAAAGTAAAAAATGGGAAAGTTCTAAGTGTTTTGGATATAGCAAGCACATCAGTTCAAATACTTCAAAATGTCAACATTCCTTTGATTTCCTAGGGAACTCCAGAGCCCATTTATGGAGATTAATTTAATAAATTGCTATTAGCATTTTCTCATTTTAATTAATTGAAATAATATCTAACAATATTAAAAAGAGTGGATAAAAAATATATAGAATAACAATAGTAATAATCAAATTTAAATTATCAAGAAATAGAATAAAAATTGGAAGAATTCAATAATTTGATGCAAGAAAAAATATAGTTTTCTGATTTGTTTTATGCTGATAGTAATGAAAGTATAGCAAGTGAACAAAACGTCCAAAAACTGAATTAACTGGAACAAAACAGACTAGAAAACCTATTAAAAGATCTTTTGGAGAAAAATTAAAATCTTAAAAACCTTGTTAAAGATTACACATTTTAATATAAAAAGTAATGGTTTTTCCTTCTGATGATTGCTTTATTTTTGATATTAATTTCTGTTTTCCTAATTGGGTACAACTTTTTACACTCAAAAATATACCGTTCCTTTATGTAAACTACATTTAAAAACAAACTTAATTGGCTTATTGGGTATGCAATCTGTATTAGTGATGTGATCTTTATGCTTTCTATTTTAGATTATTAACAATAGTTTTTGCAAATTTCTAACTATCTTTATATAGGACTTAAAGTATTATTCTTGGTAACACTGCCTAAAGTATAAAATAAATGTCCCTTAGATGAACAATATGGCCCAAAATCTTAAACTGAATAAGAGGCTTATAAATGTGCAATGGATGAAGAAAATGAAAACGAAATTAATCTGGAAAAATATAGTAATTAGGAGAAATAAATGTTGTACGAAAAAAACTAAACCGAAAAACTTTGGGAACTGAGATTGGCAAATAAACTATTCTTCTATTTAAAACAATTCCAATAAAAATGTACCAAATCTCATTTAAGATTTGTTATTTGTTTCTCTTTAATCATGAATATGATCGAACTGCTGTTCACTTATTTAGATTTATATATAAAGCTAAGATCTCAGTAAATTTAATATATATTTTAATTATTAATATTTTAATTATTTATGCAATTTTTATTAGTATGGAATTCTATAATATTATTTATATCCCTATCCTGGCTGTATTTTATGGAGTATACTATTTGATAATGGTAGCTTAGTCTGAAGGAGTGTTATTTGGAAAAAATAATGAAAATTAAGTTAAAAATTGCTGGTCAAAGCTAGATATTCGAGCATATAGAACGTGGATAATATTTATGGCTGTTTTTGAGATGATCCACCCTGGATTTTCAAGGCCACTTTATGTTTTCTACTTACATCTCCTCGTTTAGTAAAATATCAATATTTATAAATAAAATAACAAACTAAATAATATTAATTTTAATTTTAATATTTGTAGAGCAGCTCCAGTATTTTTCTTAATTTACAAATCGTTTTCAGTACCTGTATCAAAGGAGCCAATGAATGAAAGAGAATTTTCGAACAATTTATTGCAAACCATTCAGTTATTAGGCTTGACTTTTTTATTTTATGTATTAACCATTCCTGATAAGTTGTTTATTATAGTATTCATTGTTCCGATATCAAGTGCTTTTATTTCTATAATTTAAAGCGAAAGAACGACAATAATGGAAAAGATTATTTCTATATTTTGTCTCATAAGAGAAGCGGGAGTTTTCCATGTTTTATTGAAAGGTATTAAATATAACAGAATTTTAATATAAAAATATACATATATTTAATTTTATATGTATATAATAGGAAGTTTTAATATTGGATATAACAAATTAATAATGCACAAAACAATTGGAAAAGGTTGGAATTAGCATCCTAAAATATCCTACGCCTTCAGAGCCATGGGAAAAATTTATTCCTACATAATTCCTTTTCTTTATCTTTTTGGACAGATGAATTTCAGATAAGTGGTTTCTAAGAATTGCAATTTGAAGCTTTTAACCTATGATTATATGGGGAAAATAATAAACTATGCCCTTATTCTTAAAGTGCTATTGATAGGATTATTTACATTCATTGTTCTATACATGTCCCAAGGAGAGGGGTTATATTACAGATGGATGAGTCTTTTCCTTAACGGTCATATTGCAGTGATTATCAGTATTTTATTTACTACTTCTTTAATACTATAATTAAGAATCTTGTCTCCTAATTTCATACAAATATCCATTATGAAAAAAAAATACTATTCTTAACGTTAGCAATAGCTTATATATTATATATGATAATAACAAACCCATTTTAATATTGATAAATAATATTTATAAATAACAAAATCTGTTATAATATAAATATATATATACATGCATATATAATAATCGTAAATTATAATTATTTGAAAAACAACTATTTAATTTTTCTGTATTGAGATTAAAATATCAAAAATGATAATATGAATGAAATGATTTTTTTATTCTATTACTAAACTAAAAGAAAAAAATCCCAAATTAAATTCAATATATAATTAAATAAATAAACAATATAATAAAATATATTATGGTTTTATTCAGCTACTTAAATAAAAATTTATAATTAATATATTTCTTATTTTAGTTTCTATTAATTATTGATTACTTTTAGAATATAATTATGATAATTATTTTTTTTTTTGTAATATATTTACCTATATAAGAATAACAAAATGCATGATTTAGAAAAAATATACTTTAAATTACATGTATACATATAGAAATATTAATATTAGGATATTAATATAGTTCAACAGAATTTACTAATTATAAAATTAACTTGACCTTATATTTCTATATTTTACATTATCTTACTATACAAAGTTCAAACGTAGAATAGTAAATAAATTAATAGAAAGACAACTAAAATTATAATACATTCATTAATTATAATAATTTTGAAAATAATTTAATAAAAACAAAAATAAAAATAAAAATAATAAAAGGTATACTATAATTAAAATTAAATAAATTAAGCGTGCTAAATCCAATTAGACTTATGTAATTCTTTATTTATTTGAGCTTGATAGCTATGACCATCTTATTCTTTCATGTTGTATCATATTCAGAACAATTTTATAGCAAAGAGGACTAAATCGGTGTAGAAAACTAAACGCCTATATTAAACTAATTTTGTTAATAATATGGAAAATAAGAATATAAAAATGATTTAAAAACATATAAAAAACCCGTTTCAAATTGGAAAAATATTTTAAATGTACCCTTTATAAATGAAATGTCTTGTTTATGGATGAAAAAAGATAAAGCTTTTTGGGTAATTTCTATTAATTTAACAAACACTTATATAGGATTCAGATAATTTTTTTTTTTTTAAAATAAATAACTAATAATTTGTTTTCTGTAAATATTATATTAATGTAGAAAAATTAACATAATATATTATATGTCAATAATAACTAAACCAATGATTGATAAATTTATATATCTATCAAACTGAAAATTTACCAAATATTGATTATTTTTACTTAATTTAGATATGGGCTGATGGACTTTCAAATGATTAAATAGTTGAATTAGTAATATAATTGATTTTTATATACATACTATACAATTTTAATAAAAAAAAAAATTTTAGCTTGAGTGGACAAAATAAGACAATGATAACTTTAAATATAATATATAACCCCCTAGTGATAAAATATCATAATTAGTTCATGATATGTATATGACAGGTCAAACAGCTGTGTAAATTAAATTATAAATTTGGGTTTTCAATATTTTTATTCAGAGTTACCTTTATTTAATAGAAATCTAAAATAAAACCCTATAAAGACAGATAATATATTTAATTAAATGAAACAAGCCCATATGTAGGTAGTGTATAATGGAAATATAGGGCCAATGGGAAGACTTGTATAAATTAATACATAAAATATTATGATTTAATAATAAATAATTTTAACTATTAATATATTAGGCAGGTCATTTATATCAAAAAGCCTATTATCATACTTCAGGGGATAAAATTCCCTTTGATCGGGTTTGTTCAAGTGATTTTATTTATAAATTATAAAAATTTAATGAAAAAAATATTTTATGGCAAAAATATGAAAAGAAAAATTGGTTAAATTATAATAAAGATAAGATGAGAAGAATACTTTCAAAATTTTTTTCAGATTTTATTATAAATGACTAACAGTGGAATGAATGCTTAAGCACTTATTTTTTCAATTAATCTGAAGCTGATTAAGGCCAATATACTTCAATATACTACACCGGAGTTATCGATCACATAAATCATAAATATGGAAAATCTAGCTTAAAAACCTTTTATGAAGGCTTCCGATTTTAATGGATGTTAAAACAACTTAAAGATTACTTGAGGAAAAACTATAAAAATACTGTATTTATAATTTCAAGTGATCATGGAGGATAAGAATTTGAGTAATTATATAGTTATTTAATTCGTTTTAGTTTACTAAGTAATTTTAATTTCTAAAATTAGTGGAGATGATTTACCCATGACTCATGGCTTACCTGGCGAAAAAAATTAAGCTATACTTTATGTTTCAATGGATTATATGAAAGGAACTTCTTAAACTGAATAGTCTAATATTAATTTTTTAGATTTTGCAAGTACAACTATGTTGTTATTTAAAAATACTAATATTCCTTTACTGTCATATGGAACCCCTAAAACTGTTTACAAAGATGATTTTAACAAATTTTTAGCTGCATACTCTCATTATAACTAGCTAAAGCAATATTTAAATATATTGTATAATAAATTTGGATCAAAAATTGATTTATAGCTAGCCCCTTTGCAGAGTTAAATTTAAAATGTTTAAAAGAAAATGATTACATTTAATTAATAATTAGAAGTAAAGTATTCAATAAGTTAATTTATTGACGAAAAAGGAAATTCTATAGTGAATGAAGAAAATATAAATAAATTAAATGGATAAAATATTAAGAATTTGATTTAAGATTTGGAGTTTTTAAATAATTAACTGAAATAAATAGCTATTTAAAACACAATTTCATACAAAAAGCAATATGTTTTTTACATTTTATTAATGATTCCTTGTACATTGATAGCCTTATATATATTAATTAATAAAAATCTAATAGTAGAAATTATTTAATAATTTAAGTAAAATTTAAAACATAAAGAATAAGTAATAGGAATTTTAGCCCTAATTATTTTAATTTCTGATTCTATTTTTGGACTTTTTATTGTATAATGGGAAAGATAATTTATGTTAATATCTGCTTTGGCATATATTGCAATTAAAATAGCAATCATAGTGTTATACTAAAATACATAGGATGATAATAATAAAAATATTTTAATAATTAAATAGAATATAAACAATACAAGCATTTCTACTGCTACTCAAGAAAGTGATATAAATTACCAAAAATAAAATGAGTTAGTAAAAGTATAAATATATGATTCTAATAAACATAATTTAGATGAACAAGAATAAGAACAAGAATAAGAATAAGAATAAGAATAGGCATCAACTCAATAAGAATTAAAAAAAATAAAGATAAATCATTTTACATGTAATAAAAGTTTTTTTTATAAAAATATAAGAAAACTTTTGCTTTTATTATGTTTTAAATAAATTTTTATTTTTCTAGATAATTAAGATTTATAGAAATAAAACTAACAATAAAAGTTTAAATCTACAAATATAATTTAAGATTTAGCATAGTTATGTGATAGGATAAATATAAATGAGGCTCCGATAGAAATATTAATTCTAAAATAATTATTTTAATATACAATTTAAAGGACATTACCCCCAAAAATGAATAAGCTTAAGTTAGTTCTAATATTTTCTTTATTTTTTAATCTATTGTCATTGATCTCTATATATTTAAATCTTTTTATGCATCTTAGATCTCAGTAACAATTTACTTTATATTAACTATAAAATCTTAAATATAATTTTTAATTTTAATTGATATATAGTCTTGAAATCTTCTCAAAGCATTATAACCTCTACAATAGTTGCTTATTTTTAGTATTTTATTTAATTATGTTGTCTGGTTCTAAAGGTATTCTTTTTAAAAAAAATGACGGATTTACAAGAAGTAAAATAGAAAAAAATATGGACATATGGGCTTATAGATTATATTTATTATTTATTCTGGTAGTAGAAAATTATTACCATGAACGAGAAAGAAATTTATATCAGTTTTACTTCAATTCAATTATATAGTAAATAATACTATATAATATTAATTTATTATTATATAATTTTATTAAACTATTTGATAGTAAATTATAATAAATTATATAAATTAATTAGAATGAGTGCCGTATCATTTTGTGTCTACAAATTATTTTCTTCCCCCTTGCCTGAATCAACATAAATAAGTGGAAGTTAAAAAGAAAATAATTTGGGAGGATATATAAAGCTTGTATTTTTTACAATAATGTTCTATTTAAATTCAATAGCTGAAAGATTATTTTTAGTTTCTATAGTTCTTCCTGTATGTATCCTATTTTCAAATGTAATAAAAAGCAAAAAAACATATCTTTATTAAAAAATTATTGCAATTTCCTGTTTGCTGGCTGAAACTTGTGTTTTCTTTGCACTTTTTTATTGTAAATCCAATAACTATCAAATATTAATTAGTTTACTATTTAATTACCTTTTTATTCCATAGAAACTTTTCAGCAAGGAACTAATTAAGAAATTAAATCAAAAAAACTCATCCCTGAAAGATGGAATCAGTAACCAGAATACTATTACTTTTTACTAACATTAGGAAAAATTTAAGGGTTTATCTATCCAATAGTTACTTTATGCTCTCAAATTAAATTTAGAAAAGAAATTATAAATAAATGGACTATCTGTACTTTTGGTAAGAAAATATAAATATAGTTTGCTTTAAATAATGTTAAATATAAATAATTTATAATTATTAGATAAAACAGGAAAAATTGCTCACTTTTTATTAATAATAAAACTACTTTTTATTTCTTTATCAGCTTAATGTGTATTGATTATTACTTAAGGTGAATATATTTACTATAAATATATGATTACTTTTTTGTACTCATTCTTATTAGTAGCGATGGTGCCGCTATTTTTCAGTACTATCATATTACAGCTTAGAAATTCCATGTGCTTTAAATCATAAAAATTATTATTGCCTCATAAATTTAAAAAACTGGCATGTTTAGTAATTTTTTCTGCATATATAGGGTATTACATATATTCTAATCCCTATAAATATAAAATATGATGAAATAAAATCTATTTTTAACAAATATGACGATATTTATTAAATATTACATTAAACAAATATATATTTATTAATCAATAACATAATATAATTAAAATAATAACATAAATTCATCTATTTTCAGCTTTGAAATAATATATAATATGCTTTATTCAAACTGAGATAATTGATTTTATCTATGTGTAATTGTAATTAAAAAATAATTAAATATACAATAACTCAATAGTTCAATAAATAAAAAATAAAAATAATCTTGTATTCTAACTCATATAAACAAATATAAAAAGTATTATCACACAGAAAAATGTATTTCCTGCAATATATTGGGTTATATTTTCTAGGAGCTTTGATGTTTCTAATTTGTAATTATCCAGAGAAGTTTTATAGGAAATCTGATGATATAGGTATATCAAATAATGGCCCCGTAGAAAATAATTTTTGCTAAGAATATGAGCTATACAATACATTTAATTCAAATTCTATTAAATCTACAAGTTTTAAACTTCGCTAAAATACATATTTTCTTAATAAAATGTCATGTTTATGGATGAAAAAAGATAGAACATTTTGGGTAGAATATATATATTTTAATATTTTGATTAGTTTTTTTTTATTATTTTATGGAATACCTATTTTAGAAATTTAGAAAAATTCAAAACAAGTTATCATAAAAAAAAATTATTTTTCTGTTAAATTAATTGTAGATATCTATAAAAATATTTGTTTTTTTATTATTTATTACTTTTTAATTTTAGTTTTAATGTATTTTTAAATTACTATATTTAAGAACATTGCAGAAAATGCTTTTTATCTCAAAATTAAATTATTATTTTATCATTAAAGATAGCACTAAATTTCTTTTTTCTATCTCTAATATATTTAAAAAATTTCATAATCATAATCATTATAAAATATAAATAATAATAGATATGGGCAGATGGATTTTCAAATGATTAAATAACTGAATTAGTAAATACTATATTAGTATTACTATATAATTATTTATTTATTTTTAATAATAGTTAGAATGGACTTAAAATGATAATAATACTGCTTTCTTCAATGTAAAACCTCCTTCTACTAAATTATCATAATTAATTCATGACATTTATATGACTGGTTAAAAGAGATTGTATACAAAATGATTTTAATATTAATATAATAATATAAATTAATTTAATATTAATTTAAAATAGAAATTTAAAATTGAAACCCATTAAAAAGACAACATTTTCAACCAAATGAAATTGGCTTAAATGAATGTTAATTTTAATGGTTATATAGGACCTATGGGGAGTCTAGTATATATAAATTAAATATTAATAACAAAAAAATTAACTTAATTATATATTATATAATAAAATAGGCCCACTAATATTTTACTAAATCGGATTATCTTACTGCAACTGACAGAATATATTTTGATAAAATATGTGTAGCTGATTTTATAGAAAAATTAGAGTTTTTTAATATGGATTCCCCTATATTTAAAAAATAAAAAAAATAATAGTGGATTGGATGGAAAAAAGATGATATAAAAGCTAAACTTAAAATATATTTTAACTAATTGGTTGTTTCTGAAAAAGAGTGGGATGATTGTTTAAATCAGCATTTTTATAATCAATAAGATGTACCTTAGAATTAGTACACTGCTGTTTATTATACTGGAATACCTGATCATTTGAATCACAAACAATCTAAATCTCATTTGAAAACTTATTTCAAAAATTATAGATTTTAGTTGCTTTTAAAATAACTTAGATAATACTTACAGTAAAAATATAAAAATACGGTATTTATTATATCCAGTGATCATGGAGGATAGGAATTTATGTAAAATTTACATTTCAATTTCATATAAAGCATTAAACAAATTTTATTTAAAGCGGAGAAGATCTTCCTATGACTCATGGTCTACCAAAATAAAATAATTAGGGTATGATTTATGTGACAATGGATTACTTAAAAGATCACGGTATTTAAAATCATGGTAGTATTAATTATATTGATTTTGCAAGTACTACTATGTAAATATTCCAAAATACAAATATACCTTTATTATCATATGGAACTCCTTAGTCAATTTATAAATATAATTTTAACAAGTTTTTAGTTACTTTTAGTCACTTTTAATAACTTAAAAACTTATTAATCCTATTAGAATAAAAAATTGGAAATTCTATAAACTAATAAACAAAACATCTGGAATAAGATATAAAGGATGTGCATGATTAAATGTAGGTTTTCAATGATAAATTACAATAAAGTTTAAATCTTTAATCTTTTCTTATAAATGAAAATGGAATATATTCTTCTAATATCACATAAAGTAATATAGACTTACTTGAATAATCTGTTCCTAAACACTTATCTTAACAAATTTCAGATTTAAATAAAAAATTATAAAATATAGTAATTTATAATATAAAAAATTATAAAAAGCAATATGTATTCTTTAGTTTGATGCTAATTCCTATAGTGCTTATTTTGGGATTATTTATATATTATAAATCATATATTAATGAACTATATTAGTAAATAAAATAAGAAACTATACGGGGAAAAATATAATATGTTTTAGCTTTTATTATGCTTTTTTCAGATGCTTTACTCTGTATTTTTATCATATAGATGAATGATTAATATGTAATCGTGCCAGCCTTCCTCTGTTTAATTTCTAAAGCTTTGTTATTTTGTTTTCTTAATAAAAATCATGAATAGAATGATGATAAAACATATTAATAAGAAATGATAAATTTATATTAAGAAAAAAGGATAAAGAAGTTGAAATAAATCTAGAATAAACAAAAGTTGACACAGAAAAAGTTATAGTATCTAAATACTAATAGGTTACCAGTGACACTATACAGGAAGTAATTTAAGAGTCCTCCAAATAGAATGAATCAAAACCATCATCTTTAGAAAGTATAATTAATATATTTTATTAATAAAGAAATAAAAACAAAATTATTATTTTTACATAGTACTGTATAATGATGTCAATAAGGATAGTACTACAGATGATGGAGTTGATTAAGCAAAAAAAAAGATTAATATATGCCAATTGAAAATTTTATATTCTAAATGCATTTAAAAAAATTAAGTATGCAGTCAAAAATAAAGTCTTTGTGCAAGCTTAAAATTACCTTAGGATTGACATTTTTATTTAATTTAGTAGGGCTTTATTTCATATACACTAATAAATACATGGAAATGAGAATCCAGTACATTTATATATTTTGTTTAATAATTAATTATATTTTTATTTTACAAATTTCATTAATATTATATTTTTAATAGTTTAGAGATTTTTTAAAAGTTTTATTTTCTGACAAATTTGATTGTTTATTTTGCTTTTTATTTATTTATGATATATGAAGGAAAAGGTGTTTTGTATTAGAAAAATGATGGCCATAAAAGATCTAATATAGAATCTTAAATTGAAATTTTTGTATTTAGATTTTTTATATTTTTCTCATTTTTTGTAGATACTTATTATTAGTATAATAAAGAGAAAAATAGAACCCATTTATAGTTTTGTTTCAATGTCCTACTATAGTAAAAAATAATATTTTAATATATTTTTCATTATTTAATTGACAATTAAAAAATTTTTAGGGTTACTCCATTGTTTTCCATTTTTTATAAAATATTTACAAGTAAAATATAAATTTGCAAAGAATAAGAATATAAAAACAAATTATAAGAAAATAATAACATTGGAAGTTTTATAAAAATAATGCTATTATGTATTATATTTTACTTAAATACAATAGCTGAAAGAATATTTGTCGTAACTATTATACTTCCTGTAGTAACACTTTTTGAAAAATTGTTAAAAGATCAAAACCATAACTTAAAGACCAAAATTATATCTGCTTGCTGTTTATTGTCTGAATTTTCAATATTTTTTCTGATTTTTTATAGTAATTAATTCATTTCTCTATACATTCATTAATAATTAATTTCCATTCAAAAATTGTAATAGGCACTTTTTAATAAGGGACTAATCAAGATTTGAAAGATAAAAAACTTATTCCTGATAGGTGGAATCAATTATAATTACTTTACTATGGTGTACTCTATTTAGGGAAATTTTAGTCATTTTTCTATCCAATTGCTTCACTATGTTCTCAAATATAATATTTATCCAAAGAAGTTAAAAACAAAAAAATATTGGTTTTTGGTAAATTGAATTTATTTTTTTTATATTCATATGCTTATATTCTAATCTTTAATATGTTATTTTAATTATGAATATAATTAGATCACGAGGGCACCTATTATCATTTAATTTTGATTACAAAACTCCTTTTAATTAATTTCGCTTGGTGTATAATATTATATTTAACTTAGGGAGATAGTATGGACATTTAAAATATTCTTAATTATTACTTAGCTTTCTTAACAATGATACTATTGGTTATGTTTTTCCCTAGTATAATATTTTAATTTAGGTTATGGGTTAGTTGTAAATCTACAAAGTTTTAATTGTCTCACCTTAAAATAAAATTGATTTCTATATTTCTTTATACAGTGGTATTAGCTATATATACAATTTCAAATCCTTTTAAATTTTCAGAGTGAAATTAAATATATATATATTATTATCCAAATTAATAATATTTAGTATTTTTATAAATTTTGTTCAAAGTCATTTTTATAATGTATGTATTTTATATACTTTGTAAAATAATTTAAAAATATATCTATCAGTTTTCCTTACCTATCATACTATTTGAGATTAAAATATACTTAAAAAGATATATAAAAAGAAAATTATCAATAATTTATTGAATTTTTAATAATTATTCCCCTATTCAAATACAGAAATAATCTTTAGAATTAAAATAAAAAAAAACAATTCATACATAAAAAAGCAATAATTAAATATTTACCATTTTTATCAAAAATAATAAATGTGGTTCAATAAAATACCTATATTTTTCTTATATTTGAGCCTCCTTATTATTTATATTCTTATTTTTTGTGTGCAAAAATATCCAAGAAGATTTTACAGATATTTGAATGATGAATTGGGTCATGATATGAAATATTATAATAATTTTTGTCAAGAATATGAAAAATTTAATTCAAGAGATTCCTTAGACAAGGATTAGTAGGTTTTTACATATAAAAATTTCCAAGACACTTATTTTTTAAACAAAATGTCTTGTCTTTGGAAGAAAAAAGAAAGGGCATTTTGGGTATTTTACTTAAATATATATTTAGCATTATTATAAACTATTGTTATTATTTAAGATTTGGGTCGATGGATTAGCTCTTGACCAACTTGAATTATTAGTAAAATGACCATTATTTGATGTGCTTTAAAATATATAATAGCAATTTTTATTATTAATAGAGGGATCAGACAGCTTTGAACTCAGTTTCGATTAGAGTGTACCCTCCAGAATAAAAATTATCTTCTTTGATTCATGATATGTACATAACTGGAGAGAAGGCAACGTAAATTATAAAAATAAAATTGTATTTTACTATTATTCAATAAAATTTTATTTTTTAATATTTATTCTTTAGTAATCAAAACCACGATATTATAAACTAAGATAATATTTTTTTCTAACTGGGTCTAGCTAACAGATAATAAAAATTTATTGGAAGAGGTTCTCCAATTGGATATATTGTAATATGATATTTTTTTTTCTTTAAAAAATTGTCTACTTAATTATTCATATATTTATATTTAAATTCAAAAAATACTAGGCTGGACATCACTTTAAAGCTAGAACTTCTGGGGTGGCTCATGACTATGCATTTTTAAGCAAAATTTGTATAGCCTAATTCGTAGATTAATTAAAAGATATCGATTTGAAAGATAAAGACATATCTAAATATGAAGAATAGTTCTATGTAGGATGGGATAAAGAATTTATGGACAAAAAGATTGATAGTATACTGTAAGATTTTTAAATTAGTGATGAATAATGGGATACCTGTCTTAATTAATAAGTATTTAAACAATCTGATATTCCCTTAAATGAATATACAACCATATACTATACCAATACTGTTGATGAAGATAACCACTAATTTTCTAAGCACAGTATAGTTTAATATTATAAACTGAGAAGAATGAATAGAATGATTCTTTAACTTAACGATTATTTATTGAGAAACCATCCCGAAGTTGCTTTAATTGTTTCATCTGATCATGGGGGTTAAGAATATTTGTAAATATGAGTTATTTTATTTTCTTAACTTCATGACTAATATTACATATACATAGCGGAGAAGATATTCCAGTCAGTCATGGACCTACTTCTCATAATAACTAGGGATAAGTTTATGTATCTATGGATTTAACGTAAAATAATGGTAAAATTTATATTAATTGTGTGATTAATTTGTATAATACTATTAATTTTGTTAAAAATATATAGGAAAATAAGCATAAATGCACCATCTTGATTTCGCAAGTACAACCTCTTTAATTTTTAAAAATACCAATATTCCCTTGCTCTCTTAGGGAACTCCAAAATCGATTTTTAAAGATGATTTCAGTTAATTTTTAGCAACTTTTTCTCATTTTAATCAACTTAAATAATACTTATCCTTGCTGGAACATTATTACGATAAAGAAGAAATAAATAAATAAAGATCAAAACTTAAAATAAAGGAAATTGAAAAAAAATTAAAAAATACAATGATGAAATAATCTAAGAACTAAGTTTACAATCATTGTATGATCAAGATGATAATTTTATTGGAAATTTCAGCGAAACAGAAATAAAATTAGAAAAATTTAATGTGAAGAAATTAGTTAAAGAATTGAGAGAGTAAAATGAAGAAATTCGTTAGATAGCCATTCATTATACACGAATTCATAAAAGATTTTGGGTACTTACTCTATTAGTTATTTTTTCTTTAGTGATATGCTTAGTATACATTTATGGAAACAAAAAAGTGGCTAAATAGATTCTGTTGTTTTTCCCACAAAAAAATGGAAAAGTAGATTACTTTGTTTTGTTAATTGCTGTCTTTATATTAATCAGCGAGCTATTTTTTGGATTCTTTAATGATGTATTAGAAACTAACTTCTTCTTCTATTCTTCAATTTTATTTGTATGTTTAAAAGCATGCATATTGCTAGTTTAATTGTCAATAAGAATAAAAAATGGAAATAAACTAAATTATTTTGTTGAAGATGCCGGGTATAGTGAAAGTGAACCAAGTATTGATTAAATAGGATTTAGTACATAGAGTGATAGAAAAATATCTCCTGCCAATGAATAATAAAAGCTAAAAGAATCTTAAGAAGTTAGGATGGAAGGTAAAATGATGTTTTTTTATATAAAGAATTTTCACTTTGAAATAATTAATCGATCAATAAATCAAAAATTATTATTATTATAATATTAATTCCTTAAATAAAAATTTTCAGCATTCGAAATTGAAGACTTGGGAACCAATGAAAATGGAATAGAAATATAAAAGCAAAGGTTAAACATAGAAGAAAAAAATAACTAATAAGAGTCTTTGTCTCAGTAGACTGCAGAGTTTCCTATAGAATTAGTTTATTTAGATAAGTTTCTATTTTCTAAGTTGACAAAGGGAAATAAAAAAGATCATTGGACTTCGTACTTTTAGTGACATTGATAATAAATATCGTTGCTCTTCTTTCAGTTGAGTTTGATTGGTATTTGCTTCTAAGAGCCCAGTAAACATAGAATATTTATGATTTTCTATTGAAAAATATCACATTTTTTTATTATTAGTCAAGAATTGTACACCTCTCATTATATGATAATTAATTTACTCTTATTTGGAATATTTTATATAATCATTCTCAAACATTCGGATGGAGTTTTATACAACAAACAAGATGGAAATAAAAGAAGTAAGCATGAATAAATCTTAGGGTTTTGGCTTTTTAGAATTTGGTTTATTGTGATGATAATATTTGATTACTGCTTTAGAGATTAAAATATTCTCAGTTTTCAAAAGCCTAAATACCCCCATCATTTCTATCTAAATCTGATAGTTTAGTAATATTTGAAAAAATAAGCATATTTTTAATAAATTGATAAATATTTTCCATAGATATGCCCCTATTTTTGTATGCATATTCAAACTCATGACTTTTAATGTTTTGCCACAATCTGAAATTAATAAAGATGGACTTAAATTTTATAATGTGACTAATTTGGCAAAAATATTATTTATGTGTTTCTTTTTCTAATTGGGAACACCCACAGAAAGAATCTATATTTTATGTTTCATTATGCCTACTGTTTTGCTATATTCTTAAGTGCTATCGAATATGAAAGAAAGTATGAGATCAAAAATAATTGCTGTTGTTTGTTTGTTGTAAGAAGCCAATTTATTCTTTGTTTTATTTAGACGTAAAACTACTCTTATTAAATTAATTTAATTGTTGAGATTGAAATTTTTTTTTTTTATTAAGTCGGGTTCCCCATCGGCCACAATAGATATGTAGCTAGAAAGTAATTAATCTATACATATGACTAGTCTCCTTATCATTTTTACTCTATTATGGCCTTATTTAAACTATAATGTCACATTATTGTATATGGAACCATCTTTTCATTTGTTCTGTTTAGGAAAACAAAAGCAGGAAAAATAGTATTTGGTAAAATAATGTTTTTTATATTTAATATAATAATTTGGTTTTTTAATTAATATTATTTTTATAAATATAACAGACTAATAGGGAAAATATATTCATTTCATTGTAATATTTAAAATATTGCTTACATCTCTTGCCTCGTTTTTAGTTTTATTTGCAACTTTGGGAGAAGATTTTGCATTCAAATGGATGATGAGAATTACAGATGGTCATATTGTTATTGTGTTCGCCATATTATTCTTCCCCACTTTTATATTGTAAATTAGACAGTACTTAACTTGTAATTTTGCATTATTTAAATTAACATATCACCAGAAAAAATTTGTGTTCTCTGTTTTCTTTGTCAGCTATTTCTTATATATGTACATTGCTGACCCTTACAAGTATAGAACATTTTCTTAAACAACCTCTGTAAGAATAAAATGAAATTTTTTTCTAAATTTCTTCACAATATTAATTAAAATATTATTTTTAAATGAGATTTATAAATATATGTTCTATTTCGATATAGTTTGTTTATTTGATTTTTTTTTTTATTTCTTTACTTTTTAAATTAGTATATTTAATTCAATTATACACTAATTTAATTATTATATTAATATATTATAAAAGCTGACCGAAATAAATACAATTTCAAAAAGTTTTTACAATGCCACTTTTAGTTTATATAGGACTTGTTGGTCTTTTTATATTTTCATTATACATACAGCAAAATCCGGAAAAGGTTTACAAATACTCAAATCAAATAGGAGAAAAAGAAAATGAATTAAATACATTTTGCTAAGAATATGAGACTTATAATTCCTATAAAAATGATGATACATTGATATACAAAAATTTTTTGGACACTTATTTTTTGAATAAAATGTCATGTATTTGGATGAAAAAATCGCATGCATTTTGGGTAAATTCGATAAAAAATAATTATATTTAATTTAAAAACAAATCAATTCTTTAATTTTAAAAAATTAACTTTATAGATATGGGCAGATGGATTAGCAATTGACTAATTGAAAAATTTTGTAAAAAAAATAATTTATAATTTTTTTTGTAAAATTATTAATTACGTATACTGTTTTTAATCAAGTTTTCAGAGACAAGTAAACAATCAACAGTGATGGGTGTCTATCCTCCTTCTGACAAGGAATCTGCTATAATTCACGATATATATATGACAGGACAATAAGAATTGTAAATATTTAATATTAAATTTTTAAAACAAATGGTTTATAGAATTGGAACATCATTATATAATACTTTATATTTTTTTCGCTAAACTAATAAAATCATTCAAATTATAATAGAAATAGAAAGGCTACACCAGTAAAGCAAGATAATATTTTCAAACAAATGAAGTAGGCTGGATAATAAAAATTGAAGTACATAGGGAAAGTTTACCCAATCGATAGATTAGTAAATAAAATTATTATTGAATATAGAGTGTTATTAACATCAAAATTTATGAAAAGGCGCACTAGTATTTCAGCAATGCAACTTTAGAAAGCGGAGCTGATAAAATATATTTCGATAAAATCTGCCAAGAATAAAATTTGGTTACAGATCTTTCCGAGTTTAATTCAGAGGATTCTGATTGGAAAAAATACGGGGATTCCTACTGGGTAGGGTGGAAAGAACACGAAATGGAAGATATCATGGATAAAAAATTTGTAAATCTCTAACTTACAAATGAAAAATGGAAATAATGTCTGGACTAAAATGAAATTTACGGCTAATAAAATTCTTTGATTTATTATACCAGCATCCCCGACCATCATAACCACGCCTGGGGCAAAGCAAGTCTTAAAACTTATTATTTCACATACCGTTTTTAGAAATAATTATTATCACTCAGAAAGTTTTTAATGGAAGAGCATCCGGATATGCCTCTTATTATTTCCAGTGACCACGGAGGATAGGCCAGATTGTAATAAAATAAAACAAATTAAAATCAAACATTTAAATCAGCTAATAATACTATTATTTTGCATTTTAGAGGAGACGATATGGTTGCAGGTCATGGAGATAGAAGTGAAACTAATAGAGCAATTTTGTATATAACAATGGATTATTTAAAAAACAGTAGAGGTATATTTCATAGAATATTAATAATTTAACAAATTAATTCTCAAATTATAATGTTTAGGTACTTAAGCATAAATTCATCACTTGGACTTTGCTAGTACAAGTGCTTTAATATTTTCCAATGTTAACATACCACTGATGTCTCAGGGAACTCCTTAAAGTATATTTTCAGATGATTTCAATGTGTTTTTAGTCGCTTTTTCCCATTTTAATTAACTGAAACAGTATGTCACAGTTTTGAAATCTTATTATGATAAAAATGAAATAGATTCAGCCATTGAATCTCTTAATTTAGAAAAAATTGAAAAGGAAATTAAAGAATATAATGATAATTTATTGCGCAAAATAAAATTTTCTGATTTTTTTGATGAAAATATGCAATCTATAGCAAATGATAACAATATTAGAGCTTTGAATCAGATAGAATGTAAAAATCTAACCAAAAAATTGAAAGAAAAAAATGAATAACTTCAATAAATTACTGTTTCCTTCACTTATAAATACAAGAAGTTTATGGTATTTTACATTTTAATTTTACTTTCTTCCCTCATAGTCATACTGTATTGTGCAGCAAACAAAAAAATTGTTTTAGACTTATTTTTTATTTGTAAAATTGATAACTGCGTCGAGAAATTGCAGTGGTTTTTAGCCTTCCTAATTTTTATCAGTGACTTAATTTTTTGGCTATTTTCCTTAAAATATGATGACAGGGTTTTGGAGGTTTCTAACTATTTTTACTTAGTTCTCAAATTTTTACTGATCATTTCTCTTCCCACTGAATAAAAAACAATACAATACAAGGAAAGTCATATTGAGGAAATGGTGGAAGTACAAAATGAATTAGATTCGTAATAAATTTATAAAGACTTATCCAGATAAAATGACATATTCTCGGGAGGAATCATCAAATCAGATAACGAAAACGATGACTATGAAGAAGTTAAATTTGATAATCCTAATACCGAATAAAGTAAATTTTAAAAACTTAATAAAGTATAAATATACATTTTTTACATAAAATATGTACCCTTTTAGACCTCCCTATCTAAATATCACAACAATCTTTAATTAATTCGGAATAATTCTATATAAAGGCTCCAAAAGAAGTTTAATTGTTTGACAGATATATAATAAATAAAGTCAAAAGCAAGATTCCCTAATTAAACAAACTTAAAATGGCTTTGATTGTTTCTTTTATCATCAGTATCATAGCTCTTCTTATGCACTAATATGACATTTATATGTCAATAAAAGTTCAGTAAATATTTAAAATTTTTTTTTTTTATCTTACAAATTTTTTTATCTTTTTTTAGCGAAGAAGTATTTGCCCCCTTTTATTGGTTTATAATGATAATTGTATATGGTATTTTCTATATGATTATGGTAAAGGATAGCGAATAAGTTCTGCATAGTAAATACATTGAACAACCTAGATGGAGAATTTTAAAAATATTGATCTTTGGTTGTTCAGAATTCTAGTATTCGTAATGTGTATGTACGATTTAGATGATCATCATAGAAGAAAAATAATGATTGATTTTATCGTAAACAGCATAATAACGTAAATAAATATTGATTTTTTTTTTTTTAATTACATATAAAATTATTACTTTTCTATAAATTTATTTTATATATAAAAAGATTTTCTCTGCTTTTTGCTTTCTTTTATAAAGCTTTTTCTGCAAATATTCCTTAAGATGTCTTAAATTCTGGGGGCAAAAATCATCATTTACTTTCAGCTGTAAAACTCTTGGGAATCACTTATATTTTCTATTTAGAAGCCATAACTGAAAAAATATTTATTTTAGTTATAGTTATCCCTGTTTTATAACTATTTTTAGCAACAATTAGACACAATTCATTAAGCCTGAAATATAAAATTATAGCATTAATGTGTTTAATAAGAGAAGCTGGTCTGATATTTACACTTATTGGAGGTAAATAAAAAAGAGTTTAAGAATAGTATTATATATAAAATTTAATGTCATTTTTATTTCTGAAAATTAGGAAGCTTTTAATTGGGGTTAAACTAGGCAATTTACTTCAAATTAGTCTACAAGAGATGGAATCAAAACCCAACACTTTCCTATATTTATCTTGACATAACGAAAATCAAAATATATAATTATATTTCTCGGTATCTTTTCGCTTATGATTTTTAAGAGAACCTAAAAGTGGAGTTTTATAACATTTGGTAATTAAAAAATTTAAAATTAATAAAAGCTCATAAACAAGATCTATTCTTATTTATTATTTTTTATAGATTATTTTGGAAGAATTGTCAATTTCATTTTAGTATTAAAAGCTTTATTAACAGGGCTCGTTATGTATATAGTTCTATACATCACGTAAGCAGAAGGATTATACTTTTTAAGAGCAAGCAAATATTTTGCAGGGCATGTGTTAATAATAGCTGTAGTACTTATACCACTGGTTATAATCTTATAATTAAGGTATTTATGGTTTTTAAATAACGAAAAATCTTAGATTTCTTCTTCTATAAAGCAAATTGCATTTATCGGAATGTATACTATATTATTAGCTTATTTGTTTATAACTGATCCCTTTGGATATAATTGAAAAATTATCAATTTCTACTTTTTAATTAGTAATTAATTAAGTACTATAAGTTAATTATATAATTAATTTGTATTCGTTCCCTATTTCGCTTATATGTTTTAATTTAACAAAATAAACTTAATACATATACATACCAATATTCTTTAAATATCAAAACTTTAATTAGATATTTGATACTAATTATTTATCTTATAATAAATTAATATAATTTAAAACTTTTAAAAATGTATTCTAATAATTATATATTTAATGAATAGTGAATTTATATAATCTTACAATTTTTTATTAATTATAAATTTAAATATTACTAATATATTTGGTATTAAAACAAAACAAAAATATTCTTGAAAAGCAAAATAGAATAATTCAAATTAAAAAAAGAAAATGAATTTCCTAATATATGCTGGGCTTTTTGTCCTTCTTATTGTGGGGATTATGATTGAAATTCATCCAGAAAAAATATACAAATATGATATAGGAAATGATAGAAATATCTCAAGTACATTTTGTCAAGAATATGAAAAATATCAATAAAACAAAGGTTAAACTGGTCTTACATTTTAACACTTCCAAGAAACTCACTTCATAAATAGAATGTCTTGTACGTGGATGAAAAAAGAAAGAGTCTTTTGGGTAAATATTTATATGAAATTGATAAAAAATAAAATATTTTATAAGTGATTTATGATTAAGAATATATTTATTAATTTTTATTAATAATAATACTAACTTAGATGTGGGCTGATGGATTAGGATATGACTAAATATAACGTATTGTAATATTCTATAATAAAATTTTGATTTTATTTATAAAGATTTATATTATTTTCAATAAACCTAAAGATTGAATAAACTGAAGGATAAGGATCCACTCATTATGGAATAATATCCCCTGTAGAAAAAGCCTCAGGATTAATTCACGATACATATATGACTGGTCAATTTTCTACGTAATCTTTTTTTTTAATATTGAGACTTTACAATATTATTAATTCTTTTAGAAATATGGAGGGAAATCAAATAGACTACGATAATATCTTCAGATAAATGAAGAAAGGACACACTGAGCCCTTCTATATTGGAAAGGCTTTCCCTATGGTTAAATTAGTAAAAATTCTATTTCACTCTCAAGATTAAAATTAATAAAATATGCTAAACATTATTATAATATTAAAGGTTCCCCACGATTTTGCTTCATCTGAAGTTGATCACAAAATGGATTCGCATCTTTTCGACAAATTTTGCCATAATTACAACACAAATCCCACAGAGCACGACTACGATAAATTCAATAGAACAGATTCTGAATGGGCTAAATATGCAGATACTAATTGGATTGGGTGGAGCAAAGAAGAAATGGATCCAATAATTGAGAAAAAATTGAAACCCTTCACCTCCAAGTTAACCGATGAGTGGATGGAAAAGTGTATTTCTAGACAAACCTTTAATAAAAAAAACATTAAATACGAAATGGTCTCCCCTATCTACTACACCAGTATTCCAGACCACTACAGTCATTTCTGGGGAAATACAGTTTAGAAACTTATTTTTATGTTTACAGACAGCAAGAAATGATCTTAAGTCTCATAAAAATGCTAAGAAACAAACACCCTAAAATGGCATTCGTTTTATCTTCAGATCACGGAGGACAAAAATTTGTGTAAGAAAAAAAGTTTTAATTTTTTTATATTAAACTTTAACTCTATTATTAATAAACTAAATTTATATTTCAAATTTATTTTTTTTTTAAAAAAAAGCGGAGAAGATGTAGTCGCTGTTCATGGGTTTAATACCGATGATAATTTGGGAGCCTTCTATGTAAACAGTGATTTCTTGTCAGGAAATAGATGTAAAATAAAAATTATTAAAATATTTAAAATACAATATATCAATTATTTTAATTTGAACAGAAAACACAGATATGAAAACTATTGATAGCACCGATTTTGCTAGTACGACTTCTCAAATGTTCATGAATACCAACATCCCTCTTTTGAGTTAGGGAACTCCTAAATCTATTTTTAATGATAATTTTAATAAACTGATGGTTGCATTCGCCCACTTCAACTAATTGAGACAATTTGCCACTCTTCTTAAAGACTATGGATACACAAACTAAGACAAATTTAATAAAGATATTAACAACATCAAAGAAAATTTGCTCAAATACAACGAATAAATCAGCAAATAAGTTTCACTTTCTGAATTTTTCGATGAGGATGGAGCTTCCATTGTCAATGATGATAATATTGCCAAACTCAACTCTATTGACATAAAAGATCTTTTAAAAGATTTGGAATAATTGAATTAAAGCCTAAGACAAGATATCCTTAGCTTTAGAACCACCCACAAAAGACAATGGGCCTTTGTATTACTCATTTTAGCCGTTTTATCTATTTTGGTAATATTTATTTGGTCCAATAAAAGAATAGTTCTTCAACTTTAAAATGCCTACTCTGCTGATAGCGTTAAAGAAAAAGCCATATGGATATTGGGAGGCATATTAATGTTTACCGACGCTCTATTTGTTTTCTTCATTGTTTACACCGAAGACATGTTTTTGGTATATTCTAATTACGCATACTTCATTTTAAAAGTGGCAATCTTAATTCTTCTTCCCAATCAAGAACCTCAAGAAGATAGTTTACTACAAAAACACTAGGGTTTCCATAATGTAAGTACTGATAATGAATCAAACCCTTATGATTATCCTACAAAGAAACCTGATGAAGCCGGAGGGATTCAAGGTAATATTAATATATTTTATTAGACTATGACTTCAATAATTAAATAATTATCCAAATATAGCTTTCGAAATTGAAAATAACAGCTCCAGTGAATCAGCCGGACAAAACTAATCAGAAGAAGATAGTCCTTTTGAAGTTAAATTAATTAAAAAGTTCATAGTTAACAATTGTAGAAAAATTATTCCCAAAATCAACAGATTTAAATTGGTTATCTTTATTTCCATTTTGATTAACATTGTCAGTTTTATATTAACCGCTACCGACTATTTCATAAATATGAAATTGCAGTAATAAATAAATAATTCGTATTTCTTAAACAACTAATAAACTATTATATATTTACTAGTTCTGAAGTTTTTAACAAACACTACGTTGTTTTAAATTTGTTCATATACGTAGTTTTCTATCTAGTTATGGTCTATGATTCTAATGGAGTACTTTACAATAAATAAGATGGTGTCGAAAGAAGCAATTTAGAAAAATAAATAGATATATGGTTGTATAGAATATGGGTCGTATTAATGGCTTACTATGACTGTGACTAGCACGATTAGTCCAAAACCATATAAGAATTTTATATTAATTCTCTAATTTAGTAAAAATTATCTTTTTCTATCAATTTTTTTATATTTAATATTTATTTATTTATAACCAGATACTCTATGGCCTACATGACTATTTATAAGCTTTATTCAGTCATCGTCCCCAATGATCCATTGAAGGTTGGATAATATTAACATAATTTAATGGGAGTTTCAAAAATTTAGTTGTATCCTTTATATTTTATTTGGGAGATATGTCTGATAAGATTTTCAATCTGATGTTCGTGATTCCCACAATGAATATGTTCTTATATATTGTAAAATCATCCAAAACCTCTACTAAGGCTAAATATTTATCGATTTTCTGCTTGGTAAGAGAAGCAGCTGTGTTTTATATGCTTATGAAAGGTAAACCAATTTTATATTTATAAATTATGAAATATAACATATTATTGTTTGTTAATAGGAAGTTTTGAATTTGGGTATAACAGATCTGCTGCAAACAAGATTTTGGCTAGAATTATGTCTTAGACCCCTAAATTTTCAGCCGCCCTGTAAGGAGTAAGTAAAATTCAATAATACGAAATTATATTCTGCGGAATATTCAGTATAATGTATTTGAGGAAAACAGAAAAAAATAATATTGTTTTTGGTAATTTTAACTTTTTATTAACATATTTATGTATAAACATATATATATATACATATGATAATTTTAATTTGTATGATTAATTTTAGACGGCTTTGGAAGACTCGTTGAATTCGCTCTTATTGTCAAAATTTTGTTCATTAACTTAGCTGAATATATTTTGTTGATTATATCTTAAGGAGAAGGTTTCTTTTTCAGATGGGTTAATATGTATTTCGTAGGACATGTAGCAATTATGATGTGCTTATTTGGATCTGGATTTGCTTTATAAATTAGACACATCTTTTGCCTTAAAAATTAGAAATACAGACTACCTTTGCACTTTAAAAAACTATTAATTATTTCCATATTCGTTATTCATTTAGGATATTTTTGGGCTACTTAACCTTATTTTGATTGATTTTGTGAATTAATTGGCCTATTATATTATTTCAAATTATAGAATTATTTTTATTTCTACATTGAACATGAATTTATAAAAAATGTCACTAAAATTTTATGTTGTAATTTCTTTTTTCTAATAAGTAATAGACTTATTTAGTATGGCTTTTTAATATTTTTAATTTATTTTTAACAAGAATTGCTAAAAAACTAATATTATCATTTTATCATTTTTTAATTCTAACCAATATAAGAATTAAAAAAAATATGTATTTATTTTATTCAATTTGCCAAAATTAATAATTTACCAGTTTATAATTTAAATTATTTATATAATTTTCAAAAATAAAATTTAGAGAAAAAAAAAAATTCGATTATTATATCATCTGTAGTTATTCGATGTATAAAAATATTTCCAAAATATGTAATTTAAAGAATTTTTTATATAATTAGGATATTTATGAATAAAAATTTTTTCATGATTATAAATGTAATATATATGGATTTAAAAGTAAGTAATATAAGCATGATGTATACTTGCATCTATTTTTAGGGGAAAATTGTTATATATTAAAGGAGTTTAATCTTAGAAAGTGTTATATTATTTTACACAAAAATAGTAATTTGCTCTATATATGTATATACGCAAAACGTATTATTGTTTAGAGCTTTATTCTAAATTATGAAAAGGGAAATTTGAAACTTAGTATCAATTTATAGATATTATTATATAAAGGAAAAATTAAAAGTTTTTTCTATTATCGCTTTTTGTAAATTTTATTTATTATTTCTACATTGTTTTTTTGATAAATTAAATAATTTATCATAATTTTTTTCTCCTATAAATTTAGATTATTCTGATACTGTAAATATCTAATAAAATCTTATTTAATATATTCATTTATATTTATAATATATTTTAAAGATTCTACTTCCAATATTTGCATGGTTTTAATATTTCATTCTGATTAAAATTTTTATATTTCTATATGTTATTAATTTTTTTCTATAAGACAAAAAAGTGAACTATCGGAACCAACCTAAAAGAAGAAAAAATTACTAATTATAAAAAAATTTTAATTACAATCATAATTTAGATATAGAATTAAATTGATCAAAAATTATTATTAAAGTTATTGAATTATAAGTATAGATAATAATAATTGAACAATTATTAATATTAATAAATATTATTTATCATTTTATATTTTTCTTAAAATCCCTAAATATACCTTAAAGTATAAATGAAAGCTATAATAGGATTTTTAAGCATTTTACTAACTCTGATATCTGTAGGAATGGTCGTATAAATATTCCCTGAGCTTATATACTAAAACGATATAGCAAACGATCGATCAATGTTTAATAGTTTTTGCCAAGAATATGATGATTTTGAATAAGCCAAATTAATAAAAAACTTATAATACAGGAATTTTCGATATACATATTTTTTAAATAAAATGTCATGTTTATGGATGAAAAAAAGCAAAGCCATATGGGTAGGATAATATACAACTAAATTAAAGGCATTACTATTATTAAAAATTTTCAATTTATAACATATAGATTTGGGTTGATGGTTTTTCTTAAGATCAGGCAGAAATATTAGTAATTTAATACAAAATTAAATTATGATATATAATTTATTATTTCCAAACTAAATTTATTACTTATTAAACAGACCAAAAGTACTAAATAAAAGTCATTGTATACAGGAATTAACCCACCAAAATTATTATCTTCTGGATTGATACATGATTCATACATGACTGGATAATTTTCTATGTAATTAAAGTTTTATATTTTTTATTTACATATATATAAACTATTTCATAATTAAATTCCATAACATATATTTTTTAGAAATAAAAGTGCTAAGCCATAAAATTATGATAATATTTTTAATTAAATAAAAATCGCTAATATGAACAGCAAATATGTCGGAAAGTAGTATCCTTTAGGAAAATTAGTAATAATATAATTATTGATAAATAATTTTGTATAAATCAATATTTCTACATTTTTTATTTTATTTATTTATTATTCTAATATTAGGGATAATAATTTTTTAATAAATATGAAATTAATAATAAAGGAAACAATATATTTCTTCAACAACTATGTTCCCTTCCTGAATTAAAAATGAAAAATACTTTTGATAGTTCAGATAAAATTTGGTCTAAATACTCTTAAAATAATTGGACTGGCTGGGACAAAAAAGAAATAAATAAAGAATTAGAAAATTATTTTTCAGATTTCTAATTAAATAATTAATTTTGGGAAAAATGCTTAAATTAAAAATTACTTCATCCAACTGATATAAACGGATAATAATACTCTGGAATATATTATACAAATATCATTGATTAACAAAATCACGATTTTGGAAAAGAAAGCTTGAAAAGTCATTTTTAGAATTTTCGTATATAAAAAATATTAGTCTCTCTTTAATAATATTTATTGGCTAATCATCCGGATACTATTCTCATAGTATCTAGTGATCATGGAGGATAATAATATTAGTAAATAATTGTAACACAATATATTCTATAACTATATTAATTAATATTATTAATAATAATTCAAGTGGTGAAGATGCTATCAGAACTCATGGAGAAATAAATTAAAATAACAGAGGATTTTTATATATCTCTTCAGACTATATGTCGGAAAATAGTAATATTAAATAAATATTTATTAATTTTTAATTGCTTTATTTTAATTATTATTTTTTCATTAAAAGAAAATTAAAATTTGGAATCAATTGACTATCTAAATTTTGCAAGTACTACATCTCTCTTATTTAAAGAATCCAACATTCCTCTCCTTTCTTAAGGAACTCCTGTTTCCATATATAAAGATAGTTTTAATAAATTTCTAACAGCATTTTCTCATTTTAATCAACTAAAATAATATATAACCGCAATTATAAAACATCATCCTAAATAAGGAAACAAAATGAGATCTCGTTTAGGGATAGACTAACTAGAATTATAAATATCCAAATATAGTGACTAATTAAGGAAATTGACAAAAAATGCAAAATTTTTTGATGAAAATAATAATTCTATAGTTTCATAAGATAATATAAATTTACTTAATAAAATTGAAAATAAAGAATTATTATAAGCTCTGGAAGAAAAAATTAAGAAATGGTTTAATACATTTTAAAATTTAGAAGAATGAATAAAAAATATGTTGCCTTCACAGCTTTGATTTTAGGATCCTTTTTAGTTCTCTCACTCTTTATATTATATTATAAAAATAACTTAAACTATTCTATAAGGAATGCAGGGAAGATAATAGTTTACTGGATTTTTTATTTTTGTAATTTAATGCTTGATGATTTTCAGTGACATAATATTTATGATGTTTATTTATTTTGTGGAAGACTAATTCTTAGAATTTTCTAACTATTTTTATTTTGCTTTTAAAGTAATGCTAATTTTAGCTATCTATTTTCAACAGAGATAAATTCGATAAAAACTAATTAAATCTAATGATTCGACTATTATAATAAAAGAAGAAGTTAGTATTTCTGATAAAAAAAGTCCATAATCCATAACTAATTCAATTTCTTAAACTGAAATTTCAAATATTCATTGTAATTAATAAAACCAAAAACCAGTGGTAGTGAAGGTTAAAAAAATTAAATAGTATAATGCCCAGACGCTTTAGCAAATTAAGAAGTTTAGGTAATTCCTGAAATGTCAAATTCGAATGAATAAGGAGCAAATTAACAAAATATTGTTATAAATGACTCAACTATGACACCCTCTTAACAAAAATTATAATTGAGCAAGATTATACACCATTCGATATTTAAATGGTTAGTTCATTTATTAGAACCATTTCTAATAAAATGCCTAGTAATGGAAACTAACTATTATGGATATTAAGTATTACTTCCATTTTTAATATTGCTTCATTTATTATAAATTCCACAGAAACTTATAGAGAAATCAAATTTAGGTATTTCAATAAAGAAAAATTATATTTATAAAAAGAAATTTTATATTCAATAATTTGTAATTTTATAGATCTTCAGTATTTAGCATTTCCTTTTTTACTTCCCTCTGGTTGTATTTTCTTACATTGTTTTCTATATGATCATGATTTATGCATAAAAATAAATTTTCTAAAATAATTAATTCGGAATATGGCTATACAGATTCTAAATAGTATTAATGGCTAGCTACGATATATCTAAATAAGACACCTATCAAAAAATATTAAGAATTTCTATGTTAATTGCATGATTTAGTAAATAATAATTTTTAATAATTCTGATGACTAATTAATATAAATATTCATTTATTTAATTTTTTAGACTACCTATCTTATACGTGCTTATTTATTAAGTGGTAAAAACAAGCATCACATAGAATCTTAAATATAACATACTTTAAGTGATTTAATTAGTGTCAATCACTTATATCTTTTATATCAATGATATAACAGACAAAATAGTTCTGATTCTGTTTATTCTACCTATTTGCTACCTTTACACTAGTCTTATTAAAAATCCTGACATAAATTAAAAATAAAAACTAATATGTGTTTTATTTTTAATTAAAGAGGCTTCTATTCTTTACATAATGATGAAGGGAAACTTTGATTGGGGTGTCAATCCTTTAATAACCAAAAAGATTATAGCTAGAACCATTAAATAAACACCTATTTTCTAAGCTCTCCTATAAGGAATTACTAAAATATAACCGTTAATCATCGTATTTGTATCAATATTCGGTACTTATTAATTTAAGATTGATAAAAATATCCTTAAATTAGGTAATAAAAATTCTTATATATATATATTGATATTAATTATATTTTATATATTTATAATTTTATTTAGATAAATAAGGATAAAAATGTACCTTAGCTATCATTTTCAAAATGTTAATCATATGTCTAGCTAGTTATGTCACCTTATTTTTACTGTAAGGAGAGGGATTTAATTTTATGTGGACAAATTTATATTACTCTGGCCATGTTATTAATTTAATTCTACTTCTTATTCCTCTTATAATTGTTAAAATTCTTTCTTTCCTTTATCGTAATATATTTACTAGAGAGTAAGCTAATAAAATTTCAAAAATAAATATATCTCCTTAACTTCTAAGATAGCTTTATCCCTAGGTTGCCTATGTCATATTATATTTTTATGCATCTATAATCCCTACTTTAATTGATTATAATATTAAAATATATTATTTTATATAATTTTACTTTCTAAATATATATTAATATAATTAAATTATTTGTTAATTTATTAATAAAAAGTACAATAAATTTTTAGTATCACTTTATAAAACTTAATAATATTAAGTTTATTATTTTTCTGATTTATATGAAATGAAAAATGTAAAATATTAAATTATTATACTTTTAATAGAATTTATTATTTAAAATTATTTAGTTTAATATTTAACTTCATTATGATTCACAAACTCATGAATTTTTTTAGAATGAGTATAAAATTAATATGTATAGATTTCAATATATTTCTTTACACATTTTAAGATTTAGACTATTTTAAATAAATTTATACAATAATTAATAATAAGCATTTATTTATTATATCAGTATCAAAATAATGGAATATATGTGTATTGTGGAATTGATAGATATTCTATTTAATAAATTAAATATATAAATATTAATTTAAATATACATAAAAGTATAAAATGTGATTAAAAAAACATATTATTATAAATATATTTTATAAGTAAAATGGTGAATGGGCTAATATTAATTAACAATTTTTATAATTATATATGGTTTCGCTTTGAAGATTTATTTCTATATGGAAATAATGTAAATATTAGGTTTTCTTTAATTAAACTTTACTATAAAAAGAATTAGATTATTCATTAAATAAATAATTCAATATTAAAAAAAATAAAAAATGATATTATTTGTATACATTTTCTTAGTAATTTTATTTGTAATCGGAGTTTATATCGGTACCTATCCAGAAGAAGTGTTTTTTTACACTTATAAAAGAGATCTTGGAAATGATAAAGAAATTTATAATTCTTTTTGTCAAGAATATGAAGTATATTAGAATAATTAGACCCAGGAATAAGAGTTACAATATAAAAACTTTTAAGATACTCATTTTTTAAACAAGATGTCCTGTTTGTGGATGAAAAAACCTAGAGCATTTTGGGTAATTTAATTTGATTCATTTGTTATATTTATTTCAAAGAAATATTTCTATATTTTATATGTGAAGATAAACATATAATTAAAAAAACAATAAAAATAGCAACTTAATTGATATATTCCATATATATAATAATTAGAAACATTGTAATAATATTATATATTTTTAAAGTTATGGATTGACGGAATGGCTGCGGATTAAGTTTATAATTTTGTAAATAAATTGAAGATTGTTATAGATCAAATTCTAAATAATAATTATTTTTTATAATTCAGTTTAATGAAACACAAGAAATATCTGTTTAATCTTTAGTAAATCCACCATACGAAAAATTGTCAGGTTTTGTATAAGAAGCCTATACAACTGGAAAATATTCATTGTAATTCTTATTTTAAACAAATATAGTTAATTTAAAATAACATTTTATATTATTTTACTACCATACAAGGAACCAGTATTCTAAGCCGAATGACTATGATAACATATTTCGATAGATGAATTTAGGAAAAATGAGCGCTAGATATATAGGAAATATTTATCCTTTATATTCATTGGTAAAAATGAATATTTCTACATTTTTAAAATATCAGTACGATTAATTATTGCTTTTGTTTCTAATATTAATATTAATTTTAAGGCAAATCACAGTCTTCCAGACGCAGTTTTACGATCGGGAAGAGATTATTTATTCTTTGATAAATTATGCAGTAATAAAAAGATATCACAAATTCATTATTTCAATGAGTAAAACAAAGTATGGTCCTAGTATAAGAATAATTCATGGTATCATTGGGATAAGTAGAAAGTTGACCCTGAAATAGAAAAAGCTATATCAAAATACAAATATTCTAATGAGGAATGGAATGAATGCATAAAGAAATATGTACTCAATACTAAAATAGACCATAATATAAGAACTATTATATACTATACTTCATTACCCGATGTGCTAAACCATTGGTGGGGCAGAGCAAATTTAGTAACTTATTATAAAATGAGGGCGTTTTAACATATGTTTGCTTCTTTTAACAAGTTTTTACTGGAAAAATATCCCGAAACTCCTTTTATAGTAACTTCTGACCACGGAGGTTAAACTTATAAGTAATTTCTAAAATAAATGAATATCATTATTTATATTTAATATAAATTTATATTTTAGAGGAGAAGACGCTACATATGTTCATGGAAAAGCATATGATAATAACAAGCCATTTTTCTATGTTTCTAATAATTTTATCTAAAAGGGCCTTTTAAAAACTAGAAAACTCTAAAATTTTGATTATTTAGATTTGGCTAGTACAACAACTCTTTTATTTTAGAATGCTAATATCCCTCTCTTATCCGAAGGAACTCCATAGTCTATTTATCAAGATCAATTTAACATTTTTTTAGTAGCTTTTTCTCATTTTAATTAGTTAAAGCAATACTTAACTTTGTTGGAAAATAAAGTAAATAAAGATAAAATTTAAAAGATGAGAAAATAATTGAATATAAAAGATATAGAATAAAAGATTAGTCAATATAACGGATAGTTATAAAATTTGTTTAAAGTTGAAGATTTTATCAATGAAAAAGGTTAATCGATTGTAAATAAAGATAATATTTAGAAGATTAATCAAATAGATATTAAAAAATTGACTGGCCAAATAGAAGATAAAAACAGACAAATTCTCCTCGAAATAAAAGAAATAAATAAACATAATACTAATTGGTTTATATTTTTTGTTGGAATTATAGCTGCTTTAATTTTAATAATTCTAATGTATTTCATTCATAAAAGTCAGTTAAAAAATTAGATTTATATCTCATAAGAACAAACACCTAAATATAAAATCCTAAAAATAGTTTAGTATGGACTAATGGCTATGATTATTTTTTCAGATGTGATTTTAATATTATTTATTCAATAAGCATAGGAGAATTTTATCTTTTATTCTACTTGTCTCTATTTTATTACAAAAATATTATTTTTACTCACTCTTCCTTTAACCAAGAATGATTCATTTTTCAAAGAACCTATAATTGAGAATTAAGATTAAATTGAATCAGTAGACAGTTCTTATTTATTAAATAAACTAAATGGTGAAGACTAAAACTAAACTGAAATAAACTATATAAGCATAAGTTAAACAACAGAAGAATAGATTTAAACTTAAAATGAAGAAGTGGAAGAAAAATAATAAATTATAGAATAAGAATAAGTTAATAGTTAAGATATCAAATAGCCTAGATGTCATAAACTAAAATAAAAGAAAATCATTTAGATCTTTGCAAAAGTATTAAACTTATTATTTAGATCAGAAGATCCTTATCCCATAGATATGAGATTAATTAGATTTTTATTCTGTATAAAAAAAATCTAAAATTGCTAATTTTGGAAAAAAGTCGACAAGTTGAAGATATTTGGAAGTCTTACTTTAGTGTATAATATAGTTTGCTTTGTATTAATTTATACAAACTATTATTCTACAATAGGATATCAGTAATATATAATATTTATGGTAAATAAAGGTATACATATTAATTTAAATTTGGTATTAGCTTAGAAGAATTTGCCAATGAAAGAGAAAAATATATTTATTTTTTTTATGCTATTTTCTATGTAATGATGGTTTTAGATGCAGATGGAGTTCTTTTTAATAAAAAGGATGGAATTTAAAGATGGAGTTTTTAAAAGTACTTAGATATTTGGGTTTTTAGAATATATCTTGCTAGTTTATGCTATTATGATTTGGATACTTATGGAAACATAAAGGAGCAAAACATATTTAACAATTGCTTTTTCTTCACGTAATAATATGTTTATTAAAATTATTTAAAATACAATAATTTATATATTTATTTTTGTTAGAATATCTATCATTTACTTTTTCTTTTACAAATGCTTTGCTGCCAATATTCCCCAAAGCGATGATTAAGAAAAGTTGTAATTTAAAGTTTTAGGAATGGCTAAACTATTAGGGACTTCCTACCTATTTGGTTTGAACGAAATTCCTGATAAAATATTTATATTAATATTTTTCATTCCTGTCAGTAAATTGTACTCCTACTTAATACATTAGGTATCACAAACCACCAAATAAAAGATATTTTTAACTTCTTGCGCTCTAATGGAGGCTTTGCTTATCTATGTTATGGTAGATGGAAGTTTAGATTTTGGATACAATAGACCCTTAATGTTTAAAAACTAGGCAAAATATAGCTTTTTACCTACAGCTATGTATAAAGGAATCGGCCAAGCCCTTCAAAAATTAAGTTGCTATATCATTATGGTACTGTATTTGACTCAAGAATTCTATTATTATAAGAAATCATAGTCCTGTCAAATAGAATTGGGTAATTATAACTCTAAATTTTAAGTTTAAAAATGAATATTTTATTTTTTATTATAGATAAAAAAGTATTCCTGTTCATTTTACTATAATGACTAAGCTTATAGTGTCATTTTTTGTTATTTAATTCATGGTATATATCACATAAGCTGATGGACAATATGCTAGATGGTTATATTTATATTTCACAGGTCAGTTAATAGCTCTACTAGGAGTTTTGTTTTACGGTATAATTGTGTAGTTAAGAGCTCCCATCCCTTTTAAGACAAGAAGTTACTATATTTTGATTAAAAAAGTGATATTTATCGGTCTTTTTTATACTCATTTCAAATTAATATCTAAAAAATATCCTTTTAAATGATTAATAAATGTTATATTATAATTTAACTTACATTATGGTTTGATAAATATAAAAGATAACTGTATAATGTATTTATATTGCATTTTTATGTTAATTAAGCTTCTTTAGTAATTATTAATAGATCCTTACAAAAAACTAAGTGTAAATTAATAAGTTTTATTTAATTTTTAATATTTATATTTTATAATTAAAATAGACATATATTCAATAATAAAATATAAAAGTATATTTTTCAATTATTTTTCTTTTAAACAATTTTGTTTCTAAATGCTCATTATATTATAAAATTAAAAATAATGTCTGTCAATATATACAATTCAGAACCTGTACACCACTCAAACACAAACCAAGCTTTAAGGCGCTTTACTTCAGAGTTGTAATGAGATCCTGTGTTATAGCTTTAAATAATAGATTAAAATATATTATTATTAATTTAATATTTTTAACATAAATTTATGTTTTATATAATAAAATAATAAGTATGTCAAAATACTTAAAATAGTAAATTAATCGTGGATTAAAATATATTGAAAAAAATTGGATAATACTCAAACAATTAATTCAAAACCATAAATTTGATATAAATATCGTTTTAACTTAGATTTAAAGAACTTAAGCATATATATTACAGAAATTCAAAATTAACAAATATTTAAATAAGGAGATATACATTTTATAATTCATATTTATTATTGCGAAAAATTATGGTTTCTATTCATTAGTAAATGTTTAGTTTTAAGTAATTATATTTATATAGAGTATTTCTCTATGATAATATATAAAAATAAATTATATGTAATTCTATTACTTACTATATAAAAAAAAATTAAATTTGTATAAAATAATGTTAATATATAAGAGATGATTATCAATTAATAAAATTTATGTACTTAATTAAGAATCTAAAAATAATTAAAATAAACTATAAAAAAAACTTATGATGTTCATTTTTTACTTTTTCTTACTAGTATTATTCCTAATAGGAGTATATATAGGGACAAATCCTCTAGAAGTTTTCACTTAGACTTATAAACGAGATATCGGGAATGACCAATAAATTTTCAATTCTTTTTGCTAAGATTATTAGAATTATTATAATAATTAAGCTGATGCATAAAAATTATAATATAAAAACTTTTAAAAAGCATATTTTTTAAACAAAATGTCTTGCTTATGGATGAAAAAGCCTAGAGTATTTTGGGTAAAAAATATATTATATTATATTATTTATAAAATTAAAATTACTTTTTCTATAAATATATATTGGAAATTCTTTAGTTAGAATTAAAATAATATAAAATACAAAATATAGATTATATATTTACTTAAAAAAAACAATATAAATTATATTAAAAAATATCTAAATAAATAATCAATTTAGGATTTTAGAAATATTTTTAATATTTTAGTGTTCACAGAATATAAAGCAAACATATTTTAATATTTATTCTGATAAAAACTTTTATAATTTAATTATAAATTAATTGCAAAGATGAAGCAAAATTATAAATCATAATTGCACTATTATTTAATTTTCTAAATATCATATTATTATGGCTTATTTATGTATTAATTTTATAAAGCTATGGGTAGATGGTATGTCAGTAGATTAGATTTCTAATTTCGTAATTTATTTTATAATTTCATATTCATAATACAAATATTAATACTAATAAATAATATATATTATTCAGCTTAACGAAACAAAGGATGTATCGGTTCAATCCATATTAAATCCACCATATGAAAAGTTGTCTGGATTTGTATAAGAAGCATTTACTACTGGAAAATATTCATTGTAATTTTTTTTTTATATTATTTAAATATTCATTTTTGTGTTAAATAATTATAAATATCCTTTAGAAATTAATATTCAGAAGCTAATGATTATGATAATTTATTTCGATAGATGAATTTAGGAAAAATGAATACTCGATATATAGGAAATATTAATCCTTTGTATGCTTTAGTAACCAGTTTATTTTTCTAATTTTTAAAATAATCAGTAATTATTTATAAACAAAATAATTCACAGGCAAATCACAGTCTTCCTGATGCAGTATTAAGATCAGGATGGGATAATATATTTTTGATAAATTATGTAAAAATAAGAAAATATCACAACTTAACTATTTCAATTCATATAATAAATTGTGGAAATAATACCAAAACACTTAATGGTATAATTGGGACAAAAATGTAGTAGATCCTGAAGTTTAAAAAAGTGTTTAAAATATAATTTTACAAACTAAGATTGGAATGACTGTTTATAGAAATATGTTCTTAATGCAAAAACCGATTTCAAAATTAGAAGTGTAATATATTACACTTCATTACCAGATAAATACAACCATTGGTGGGGAAAGGCCAGCTTAATTACACATTATAAAATGAAGGGTTTATAACATATGTTTATTTCTTTAAATAAATATTTTTAGGATAAATTCCCAGAAATTCCTTTTATTATTACTTCTGATCACGGAGGATAAAATTATAAGTAAATAAAAATTCCATTATAATTTAAGTTAATTTAATTTTATAAATAAAACCAATATAATATTTTTAAATTATATTTTAGAGGAGAAGAAGCTACGTATGTTCATGGAAAAACATCAAAAGATAATAAACCAATATTTTTTGTTTCCAGTAATTTAATCTAAAAGGGTCTTTTAAAAGCAAGAAAACTCTAAAATTTGATTATTTAGATTTGGCTAGTACAACAACACTTTTATTTTAGAATGTTAATATCCCTCTCTTGTCTGAAGGAACTCCATAGTCTATTTATCAAGATCAATTTAACATTTTTTTAGTAGCTTTTTCTCATTTTAATTAGTTAAAGTAATACTTAACTTTGTTGGAAAATTAAGTAAACAAAGATAAAATTAAAAAGATGAGAAAATAATTGAATCTAAAAGATATTGAAAAATAGATTACTCTATATAATGATTAGTTATAAAATTTGTTTAAAATTGAAGATTTTATCGATGAAAAGGATTAATCGATTGTAAATAAAGATAATATTTAGAAAATAAATTAAATAAATATTACTAATTTGACCAGCCAACTAGAAGATAAAAATAAGTAAATTTTACTTGAAATAAAAGAAATAAATAAACATAATACAAATTAGCTTATATTTTTTGTTGGAATCGTAGCAGCTTAAATTTTAATGATTCTTCTGTATTTCATTCATAAAAGTCAATTCAAGAATTATATTTATATCTAACAAGATAAATGGATTAAATATAAAATATTAAATGCAGTTTAGTATGGACTAATGGTTACAATCCTATTTTCAGATGTGATATTAATATTATTTATTCAATAAGCAAAGGAGAATTTTATCTTTTACTCAACTTGTCTCTATTTTATCACCAAAATAATATTTTTATTTACTCTATCTTTAACCAAGAATGATTAATTTTTCAAAGATAATTTAATTGAAGAATAATAATTAAAATCTAAAATAGAAACTTAATATTTGCTGGATAAATTAAATATTTATGAATAAAATGATGATTAAATATCTTAATTAAATATGGAAGAAGCAAATGACGAATAAATATAATGTTAAATTACGGGGATTTAGTAATAAATCTATGAGCCTCAAAATAAATAAACTGATAGATCTTCTAGATGTCATAAATTAAAATAAAAGAAAATCATTCAGATCCTTGCAAAAGTATTAAACTTATTATTTAGATCTGAAGATCCTTATCCCATAGATATGAGATTAATTAGATTTTTATTCTGTATAAAAAAAATCTAAAATTGCTAATTTTTGAAAAAACTAGATAAGTTGAAAATATTTGGAAGTCTTACTTTGGTGTATAATATAGTTTGCTTTGTATTAATTTATACGAACTATTATTCTACAATAGGATATCACTAAGAAAAATATGCCAATGAAAGAGAAAAATATATTTATATTTTTTATGTTATTTTCTATGTAATGATGGTTTTAGATGCAGATGGAGTTCTTTTTAATAAAAAGGATGGAATTTAAAGATGGAGTTTTTAAAAGTACGTAGATATTTGGGTTTTTAGAATATATCTTGCTAGTTTATGCTATTATGATTTAGATACTTATGGAAACATAAAGGACAAAAACATATTTAACAATTGCTTTTTCTTCACGTAATAATAGGTTTATTAAAATTATTTAAAATACAATAATTTATTTTTTTAGAATCTCTATCATATACTTTTCTTTTACAAATGCTTTGCTGCCAATATTCCCCAAAGCGATGATAAAGAAAAGTTGTAATTTAAAGTTTTGGGAATGGCTAAATTATTAGGGACTTCCTACTTATTTGGTTTGAATGAAATTCCTGATAAAATATTTATATTAATATTCTTCATTCCTGTCAGTAAGTTGTACTCCTACTTAATACATTAGGTATCACAAACCACCAAATAAAAGATATTTTTAACTTCTTGCGCTCTAATGGATGCTTTGCTTATCTATGTTATGGTAGATGGAAGTTTAGATTTTGGATACAATAGACCTTTAATGTTTAAAAACTAGGCATAATATAGCTTTTTACCTACAGCTATGTATAAAGGAATCGGTCAAGCCCTTCAAAAATTAAGTTGCTATATCATTATGGTACTGTTTTTGACTCAAGAATTCTATTATTATAAGAAATCATAGTCCTGTCAAATAGAATTGGGTAATTATAACTCTAAATTTTAAGTATATTTTTGTTTTAAAAATGAATATTTTATTTTTATTATAGATAAAAAAAGTATTCCTGTTCATTTTACTATAATGACTAAGCTTATAGTATCATTTTTTGTTATTTAATTCATGGTATATATCACATAAGCTGATGGACTATATGCTAGATGGCTATATTTATATTTCACAGGTCAGTTAATAGCACTACTTGGTGTATTGTTTTATGGTATAATTGTGTAGTTAAGAGCTCCCATCCCTATTAAGACAAGAAGTTACTATATTTTGATTAAAAAAGTGATATTTATAGGTCTTTTTTATACTCATTTCAAATTAATATCTAAAAAATATCCCTTTAAATGACAATTTTATGATATTTTATTTATTTTTAATTATTTAATAATGTCCAGTCAAAAATATGATTATTATTTTTTGTTAGATGTAACACTATATTGTATTATATTGAAATAATGTAGAATTATCTTTTTTATTATACCTAATAATAATAAATTATTTTTATTTCCTGATAGATTTTTGCTAAACTATTATTTTATAAACTAATATTATATCATATAAATTTAAATAAGTAAAATTAAATCTTTGTATATTTATAAATATATATTTTTTATTCTTCTTACATTAATTATTTAAAAAGATTATTATTATTTTAAGATGTGAATATATAAAAATATGCTATTTTCTTAATATATATAAAATTTTCAAATTATGTATATATATTATATCATTTTTTCGATTGTTATTAGTGTAAATTATATTAAATTAATTCAAAAAAATAATAAGCTCATCTAAACGGAAATTTAACAGTATTTTTATACACTCTAAAATTTATTGTTTAATTATACAATTTTATATATTCACAGTTTAGCTGTAAAAATTAATTAATTAAAAAAAAAGAAAAAAACTTTAACAAAGTAATTTCTAAGTACTCAACAATTACTTAAATTTTGTATATAAATATTAATATACACTATCAATTATTCCCAATAAAAGCGATATATATAATTTTTGATGGAAGTAGACATTCTCAACACCATACTATCTTCTACTGTTAGCGGGTTATTTAGTTATAGTTATGATTTAGATGAAAATGTTTTTTAAATGGGGAAATTTTAAGCAAATAATAAATCGACTAATTAATCTTACTCTCAAAATCGCTAACATGAGGATACTCAATAATAAATAATATAACAAAAGCTGGCCATTTAAAGATAAGAGGGGAAATTTACCACTTCAATGAATCAAAGTTTAGACTCTTTTAAAATAATAGTAATAAATAATTTGTAAGTGGAAATAACATAAATAGTAGTATAAATTACGGAAAAGGAAATACTGTGGGCAATAATTCGTTTTCTTAATCATTTATTCATAACGTTTCTCTCAATACTTCATAGCAGCAATCAATTGATTCTTCATTTTAGGTCTTAAAAGAGTCTTAAAATATTTAACCTGCAATAATGCAGGACACAAATCAAATAAATAATAACACCAACGGCAATTTAATATTATTAAAGAAAAATAATTATATGCTAAAGTAATAATAATAATTTTAATAGCCTCTATCTAATGAAAATTAATTTCCCAATAACGCGAATAACAGCAACACCAACAATAATAAAAATTAATTAATAATGAGAGGAAGTAATAGTAATAATAAGTAGTAATTTCTTTAACCTTAAGAAAGAGAAAATATGTAATAATAGCAGGTTTTATAGCAAATTAAAAATGCATAAATCTAAGAAGAATAATAGCAACAATAAGTTTTACAGCAAAAATAGGATGTCTATAAGTACAAACAATAGTAATAACAATCTTCGTCTTCTTCAATCCCGAATAACTAAAAAGGCAATGAATAATAACAAGTGATTTCCAAATCATCCTGGATTAATAGTGAAGCCAAATAATTTTTAGAAGCAAGTTTAAAGAAATTGAATCTTAATATCTAGATCATGACAAAATAAAGACTACAATCTATGAGTATATAGGATCTTCAAAAAGAAAAAAAAGTAGTGAAAAACGAACTCAAATCCTATGATGAATACTTTAAAAAATTATTTGGGAATTTGCCAACACGACAAGAAAAAGAGCCAATGAGACCTCTCTATGTTTATTACAAAGGATTGAAGCAAATGTTAACACGCGCTGAAAATAATGCCTAGGGCCAGCCCATTTAATAGAAAAACTAGAACTAAGAGAGTAATAAACAGGACAATTTAAACAATATTAAAAATTATAATTATCAATCAGAAAACCAATAAAATAACTATCAGCACCAATACCAATAGTAGTTGTCCGGAAAACAGTAATAATAACCATAAAAAATTAAAACTATAATTAAAATAATAGTAATAACGGAAATGCCAAAAATTCTTCTTTTCTTAATGATTCTACTAATGCTCTACTAAACCAGCAAAATATTTAGAACTAGTAACAATAGCTGTAAATATATTAATAATAACAGCAGTAGAGAAATTAACCTGCCTAGTAATTCTAGAAATAAAATAATTAAGCAAATTATAATAATAATAAATTAGTGTCTCAAGAAAATGATATGATTTCCAATTAATAAAGATTAACTTAAAACTTTGGAAACAATATCAATAACAAGCAAAAATAGTAATATTAGGAAAATTAACCTATGAGTTCTAATTCTAATAATTATTAAAACATAATAAATAATAATAATAACAATGGTATCACATCTGTTCCCAATCACTAATATTCCCTCAATCCTTCAAATGGCAGTCTTTTGCAACATTAATAGAAAATAAGGCTATAATAACAAAATATATAAGGGTAGTAGCAACAGTAATAAGATTAAAGTTATTCATATCAATAATATTAAAAGCCGTAATAGTCTGTACAGCAGTAACAATATTCATCATTCAATTAAGATCAAAGTTTTACGCTAAATATAAATACAAATAGTAATTGTGGTAATTCCTATAATAGCAAATAATAACAAAATTAGCTGATCGATTTAGATGGAAAAGGAAATGATGATTTAGCATTTCAATATGAAATTTAATAAATGTACTCAGGATTGGTTAACAGAAAATAAGTAGATGAAGAAATAAAAAATTTAAAAAGCCATAGGTCTTAATTGAGAGAAAAATTGTAGAAATATCAGGAGGAATTTTCTAAACTACACAACAGAAAAATTAAATTCCACAAAGATATAATTCCTGTGTAAAACGATTATAAAGAATACAAAAATATAAAAAAATAAATTATGTTTTTAGAATAAAAACGGACGAATTGATGAATAAAATAGATTTATTTATTTATTTATTTTTTTTTAACTCTTTATAAAATGTTTATAAAAAATTTATAATTAATAGTACTAATAGAATGAAATAAAATATAATAAGTTTTTTTATAATAAAAAATTCTATAATAAATATATATTACATGATTTGTATGTTATTGTTTGTTTGTTTGTTTGTTTATAGTCCTCGTATCTACATTGAGAAATTTCATTAAAAAAATTAATTAATTAATTTGAACTTTATTTTATTTTGGAAAAAAGCATTTAAATTTTTTTTTAATAGCCATTATTACATTTTTTAATAATTAATAAATAAATAAGTAATTTTATTTATATTAAATATTAAATTTAAAAAATAAATTTTAAAATCTTATAGAAATTATTTTAATTAAATCCATCACAATATTTTGTTTCTTATTTCATCTAATTTTTTCTGCACTTCAGAACTAGTTCTGTCTAATTCTTCTGCCAATACCCTTTGCTTGGCATACATAAGCATATTATATTATTCGCAAAGATCTCCATCAATGAATCCTTTAATGGGATTATAGAAAGACCTAAACATAATGTGATCTCTACCACACAAGGGCTATGATTCGATTCTCATGTGCATTTCTAAATGCAGGAAGAAATCAATGTCTTCTTTAGTTTGGAAAGGATAGAAAGCTCCAATACTTAAAAAATACAAATAATTATACATCGATTATATTAATTGATTAATTATGGTGGATACCTTCCCATGGTCGAGGCGTGGATAATGACCTCGTTTCCTGTAGACATAAGTGCAGATTTTTATAAAGAAGTTACAACTTCTCCGTTATAGAAGTTGCAGATTTAGTCCATTTTGAAGGGAGCTCCATTCAAATATCCTTGTTCCCATCTAGCTTTGTAGAATTAAGGATTTTCTTCTATATCTTGGTCCGACTAGTGAATTACAGTTGATTTAAAAATTTAAATTTAGATTATCAAATGTATTAGCTATATTGTACCATTTAAGGAATTCTGCAAATGGCTATATTTTCGAATTTGTCTGCAATTATAACAGTGTGGTAATCAAGCAATTGGATGTTACTAATCCATCTGGGCAAAATATCATCTGCAATTTCATAGAAGGTCTGGTCTTTGTTTCTGTATTTGTAAACATGCACCTGAATTCAAAAACAAAGTTATATTTTTTATATAATTTTCTAAAGTACTAATAAATCACACTATAATTTTAGTTTTTAATTTACAGATTCTTATTGGTGACCTGCAAATATTCTATCGCCGTATATTTGTAGGTGAGTAATAGGCTAGGTAATGTTTTTGATTTCAGCCTTCTTCAAGAGCTGTCTTTTACCCATTTCATAAGCTCTCATAGACTTTCCCACACCTACAAGTACTTTACCCTTCCAGGCCACCATGGCGTAAGGAATCTCTTCCACTTTGGTTCTGTGAATAAACTCAAGCTTCTCTCCAGTTTCAGAAATGGCAAAGGTCAAAATGTATGCGCCGGTGAAGGATTTTTGGGGATGGGGAATCAAATTTTGCGCCGTTCCGACCAATAAGAACGTTTCGCTCAGTTCTTTAAACTGAACCAAAACGCAACTGACAGCTATTTAATTTATTTTGTTTAACTAAGTTTTGATATAAATATAAAAAGTAAAATAATTCTCGTACCGGCTTCGTTTTGCTCCAAAGGTATAAAGTCGGTCGTCTATCCTTTCTTGGGATCGTAAATTCGGAGTTGAGAGGCCCAAGAACCTGCAGGAGCTAACAGGGTTCCTATTTGAGTTTCGGGGACCTTTTTAGCCAGTTCTCCATGTTCTCCATATTTGCCGTACAACTAGTCTTTAATTTACAATTTTTCCTGTTGCCCATAAACTCTGTGGTCGCACTCCATGATGATTAAATTTTTGAATTCAGGGTTGATGAGTAGCTTTCTGGGCGAAAGCTTCAGAGGCACCGTTTTTTAATTCAAATATTCTCCGTATTTGTCGACCTGGATGATGCGGAGTTGGTCCTAAACAACACACACCATTCCTTCAGGACACTCCTTGGTCTAAAAGATTCCTGCAAAATCAATCATGTTGTACGAAAGCGGCACTTAGAAGTACTTGGTTTTGAAGTAGAAGCACATCCAAGGCTTACTTGATAACGCCAACAAGGCTGGGGTGCCATTTGCAATATATTTGAAACATTTTACAGCCTTAGACCCCAAAAATCGTGTTCTGATGTCGCTGAGATTTCCCGTTACTGAATCGACTCCAGCCCTTAAAAGAATTCCGTTATTCATACCTTTTATTCAATAAAATAAAATAAATTTTTTTTTTTTTTAAGTACAATTTTCCTTTATTTTATTACCAACGTATAAATACAACTGCGTGTCTTCGTCTCCCATTCCGAAACTCTACTTCATTTCAACCAAACTGATTGATTCTGCCACGGCATTGGGCAGTGCTTGAATGGCTATTTTTTAAAGACAGGACTCCGAATCTAAACTCAAAATCCTTACGGTATTGTTGCTAAGACCAACAGCTAAAAATTTGCACTTTTGTCTCCCTAAAATGTTAAATTAAGCCAAATTTTTTTTATTATTTATGAATTAATTTTTATTACCTTCTGGGATATCTCCGATGTCTAAACATACTATATCGCATTCTATTTGGGCTTTAGAAACTTCTTGCAGTTGGAATATGTGATCTAATTCAAAATAAATGATTTCCCCTCCCTGCAATCCCAACACTAACTATCTTTGGTTTGAGGTGGCCCTGATAATTCTTCCATCAGTCATAAACTGGTTGATTTTATTGTCTTTTTTAATGTGTCTGATACCATTTTGCAAAATTTGAATAATTGAATTATCTTCTAAAACGCCAACATAAAGGGTTTACTAGTTTAATTCAATTCCACTGTCCTAAATTAAATTAAATTAAATAATTTTTTTTTAAAAAACAAAATAAAAATAAATAACTTGTTTACTTTGATTTCAACGATTTGATTTTCTCTGATGGAAAGTACCAATGAAGAATTGAAGAAAGAGATCAAAATATACTTAGTTGATCCATCGTAAATGTTTTTAATGCTAAAAACTCCGGTTGGTTTTGAGGGCAAGTCAGCTTCTGCGACGGTATTAATAGCTAGACCATGTTTTAAAATTCTGTAAAAAAATAATAATAAAAGTTAAAATCAAATATAAATAGAAAAAAACAATAATATTTAAATAATACCTCAAACTGGATCTTGTTCCTGCGGCACACAAAGCATATATCTGAGATTGTCCAGAGCCCACCAAATCGTCTACCTTTATATCAGTGATTACGGAAAAGTTATTGAGTTCGTCAACCAATTCCAGATTCCTAGAGAAAAACAATGTTTGTAGTATAATAAAATTTTTTTTTTTTGGGGTAATTATTACTTTAATCTTCTGGGCAAAAAGAGTTTAAAGTCATCAGCCGCCATTGTGGAATCCGTAATGATTGGGTCGGATTCGTCCTGACCGATTCCCAGAAATTTGAAAAGGAGGTGGTTTCCTCTTTCGCAAGGAACGAAGAGGTACCCCTTTTTCAAAATGCAAAGAGAACTACTGACGGGGACGGAATCGAAATATTGCATGGTGATGGAGTGGACCTCTTTGTTTGTGAAATGAAGAGAAATTTTGAAGAGGTCTCCGATTTCACTTTGCACGAGATAAAAGAAGAAATCCTTTTGCTTGTGGTGAGAGTAACTCGTGATCATAATTTTTCGGTCAGTTGGACCTCCCACTCTTCTCGGGTACGGCACAATTTTTTTTCTTCGTTTTTGCTATTTCTATAAATCAGGAAATCTTCACAGAAAATCAGCAACCCTCCGGGTCCATCTCTCGCAGGAACTAAGGAAAGCAATGAGTTAATCGATGGATAGATAGATAATTAATAAATTTCTAAAATATTGTATATTCTATAGTACCTGCGATCATTAAATGAGCTGACTCAGGAACTTTGTCACTACTTAACTTGATGACATGATTTAAACCCAGCTCTAATTGATAAATTGTCAAATTCTTTTACACTTCTCCAGTGTACACTGATGACTCCATATTCCCAACTTCTCCGTAGTCAGCTTCGATGCAGGCAAATTAAGAGTTTTGATAACTTGGTAAATGGGTGTAATAATTCATTAATAATAAATTTTTATTTTGGGAAAAAAATACTATTATATTTATATTGCAATCTTTGAGTTTTTCATATTTATTTAATTGCTTTTTACTTTGTATCAAGTCCCACCATATCATAAGTAATCGTGTGTGATTTATGGGCTTCTAAAGGAGAAGATATCGTCAATTTGTTATTTTCAGAGTTCAAAATATAAACAAATTTTTATTTTTCGGGGGCTCCGATCATGCAGGCTCTTCCGCAAGGATCAACAGCAATAAATTATCCAGGAACAATTCTTCTACAACCTAATTTTAGTTAAAAATTTTCGAAAATAATAAAGACAACACAAATTGCATAAAATAGTGCACAAATATAATTCAATTTTTATGTGATATTTCAAATAAAATGATTATCTAATTTATCTAAAATAATACCTGTTTTTCCATATGCTTCTTAATGCACTTTATGGAAACACAACTTCTCTAAATCAAATTTTAAAACTACAATTTTTCCGGAATCTGATGTTACTAAAATGAAATCGTGCTTTATTCCTTCTGTTAATTTAAAGGCTGCGATATTTTGGATAATTCCAAAAATTTCTTGCGAATACAGAGACACCAATTTTTAATTGTCATCCACTTTCATGACCTCCAAAACCTTACCCCTGGCTACCACTATTTCTTGCTATCTCATATTTCCTGAAAAATTCCCCATAATTGCTTTTTAAATTGTCGTGGGTTTTTGCAATGTCAAACTGTACATATTCATAGATGGCGTATTTTAATTCATTTGCTTTCTGATTTTAAAATTTTTTCACTTAATTTCTCGTTTTTTTATGTTGCTGATTGTTGCTGGTGTGGTATTTTTTAATGTTTTTACCTACTAGACAAATGATTTTATCAATAGTAATATAGTAATATTGTTTTTTTTTCTTTCAATATATTAATAGCTGGTGTATTTAATATATTATATTTTATAAATTAATATTTTAATTCAGGAGATATTAATGTAATTAATCGCTTATATTATCTAATTGATAGTCAAATAAGCAAATTATTTGCTTACTTAATTAAATCATGTAGGCAAGCAAGAAAAACACATTACATTAGCTGAGGGAAGTCAATTAACAATTACAATTACAATTGTCATATTTTAAATTTTTTTAAATAATTATAGCATATTATTTTTTTATACAAATGTTCATAAATATATTATATAAATTTATATATTTTAATAATTTGTATAAAGCGCGTTTACAATTTTTAAAATTCCTAGATTTATAATAAGAATCATAAAGTATCACTTTTTCAATTTAATTAAGTGCATAATTAAATATTAGATTACAATAATTAATGATTTTTAGATAATTTTTATTTTCTTTCACACATTAGAAGAATTTATTTATGCACCAATAAAATCAGGGATTTATTATTTTAATTAAAATAGCAAATTATTGCTCTAATAAAACCAATAAAAAAATACAATTTTAGAGACCCATAAAAAGAATAGGTTAGAGATGTAATAAGTGGAAAACATTCAAGAAAAGGGAAAATAAAGTAAAAATTATTACTTCTATAGTAATTCACAAAATTTGGATTATATATTTTGTTTTTATTGCGACTTTTAGAATCAAAAGCCAAATTAAAAATAAGATAGTCAGTTTATTTTCTGGAAAACTCTTTTCTTTTCTATCATATGCATCGTTCTTTAATTGTTAAATTGTTGCAAATATTTCAGATACAAAATCACGCGAGAGGACACTATTTGACTCGGTAAGGTCAACAATCTCAGTACGTATATTTAATCAGAAAGGGAGAATTTAAAGTATCCAAGCATTTCCAGATCCCGAGGATCAGAGATCCGGTTAAATTTAAAGATTTCGTGGGACATGCTGAAAAAACAGAGCAAATGATTCAATAAAAGGTGACAAAAGAAATAGAAATAAGCATTTTGGGTCCTGGCGAAATGGTTGGTGATAGTAAATTTTTGGAAAATTCTTTATTTTATGTATATTTTAATTGGTTTTGTTTGTATTATAATTATATAATGTAATTTATTAGTCGACGTTTTTATGAAAGAAGATGGGCATTTCGATGTTTGCCAAGTTTCTTAAGATTCGCAGTTATATGTGTGCACGGCAGAAGATTTTATTGAAAAAATAGTAGGAAATGAGAACAATCCTCATATGAAAAAGTTTATTAATACCTATTTGGAACACAAAATTACAATGCACCAGGAAAAAATTAAAAAATACAACAAATGTTGCAGGAAAATAGAGACGTAATAGCGGGAATTTATCCGAATAAAAACCAATATAAAACTGTTGAATCAGAGAAAATTTCCAAATTACTATCAGGCAAAAAACAGTAAAATAATAATAATACTAAGATCAATTCTCTGACAACTTAAAAATATAATTTCAATTAATAATTATCCCCTTCTATATAGGGATTGCACTATCAAAAAAAGTTGTTCAATTCATACTCGCCTGTTAAAAGTAGTAATCGGCCAGCTTAAATTCCTACTGTTTAATAGTTTAACTCTCCAACAAACCTGTCCTTTTTGGATATTTCTTAAACATTTCCAAATAGTTTAAAAAACAACAAAATCATTAATTAAACTAGTTCTAATAATAATAATAGTAGTAGTTTCGGTATGGAATAGGAAAAACAGAAAAAACAAAAAGAAATCCGTTTTTCTACGATAATAATTGTAGCAATTCCTATTTGAAATGCAGCGAATCATCAGAAGAGCCGTCCCCGAATCGAAAACATATTGAATATGCTGATATCATGCTTAAAAAGAAGTATCACAGATGGTACAAATTGCCCTATCCTGGACACTCCAAAAATGTAAATAAAAATTTAAATGAAAAATATGTAAACCAAAGAAACCATGATATGCTGCTTCAGTACGGAGGGAAGAAACCGCCCCACAAAAAGCTAATGAAAGTAGGAAATCAAGGAGTTGAAGACGGAGAAGAAGAAGATGAAGACAATGAGCTATTTTTGCAAAAATTGTTTGAGGAGTCTCCGAAGGCTGCCGAGATGAAAAATGTCTTAGATTTTGAAAAAATTAATAATTACAACGTTGGATCTTTTAGAAAATGCATACAGCAGATGGAGCAGGAGCAGTTTGAAAAACGAGTAAAAAAAAGTGTTTGTTTGACTCTTTATTAATTAGCAATTTTGACTAATCTTTATTGTTCTAAAAAGGAAGGCATCGTAAAACCGGCTTAAAAAAGCAAGCGAAATAGCAACCAAGAAGATACTCAGAGTACCTTCGTTCGTTATAAATCTAACTTTTATGAAGAGCAAAGAGAAGAGAAACGGAAAGAAAAGGAAAAGGAAATTTATAAAAAAGCTATATAAAGCAGCAATAATCCTTTCACAAAGGAAACGGAAAGGATGAGGAATTTCATGAAGGGGTCGTTGTTTAACCAAAAAAATTTAATGTACTTTCATAGTGTAAATTGTAAATAAAATTTATTTTGGAATAATTTTAATTTAGCAAAAGATCCGAAAGATACCGACAGTCGATTATCCGCCAATAAGACATTCAAAATATGAAGGAATATGTGACTCACCAAATCACTTCGAATACGATCTAGACTTCAAGAGACCAGGTTTTTGAAATTCCCGTTTTGATTAAACATAAATTCGGACTTAGAGATGTTAAATCAATTACAACAAGTGATTGGAGAAAAGAAAATGGCAACAATCTCAGCAATATTATTCAAGAAGAAGAAGAACAATAATAATAATAAAGTAAAGATTTACTACAGGCTGTAATAAATAAGGAAAAAGAAGATAATTTAGAATCAGATTTAAAGGATATTTACTCTCCATTGGAAAGAAATGCAGCCACCTGCCTTCCGAAACAATCGAGAAGTAAATCCATTAATTCTACATTTTGCAGAACGAAAACTAGTCACAGAAATAACAGAAATTTTGATTCCAATACCTTTATAATTTCCAGCATTTCTTCGCCTATGCAAAACCAAACACCTTTTTCATAATCGTAACTTTTATTTTTAATTAATTTTTGTGTAAAATTAACTCGCCTAATTTCGCAATTTTTTAAGTTACCGAAATAGTAATCATTTGACTACGACTGGCAACTTCCCTTTTTATTCTAATAATCTGGAGAGCGGTGATGATTTTTATGTAAATATTATTTTTTTAAAATTAATTACAAATGTTTTTTATATTATAATTTAGTTAAAATGTGATAAAAATCTAAGAAGTGAAGGATCAGAAATTATGGCCAAGCATTTTAACCAGGAAATCAAATATTTACATTAACAGAAGAAAAATAATCCCAATATTTAGTATTTTAAAATAAATTGCAAAGAAAATATCCAAATCAAGAAAAATAACGATATAATAGTATTAATACATAAATTGCTTATTTTTTTTATAAAAATTAGATTATTTTTTAAAATTAGGGCTCTCACAGACCCAGATTTTTAAGAAATTATGAAAAATATTCCAGTCCTTGCAACAAAGTAAAAACTCAGAAAAGCGAAAGCAATGAAGTTTTGGATTTTAAAAACAGAAGTTTCACGATAAGGGTATAGACTCCTTCTAAAGTAGTAGAAGGGAGAATCCATGGGGGCAAAAATAATTTTAATTTACGAAAGCTTTCGAATAGGCAATTGCTACAGTGAAGATATTAGCCCCCCAAAAGAAAAAATATTCTAATTTATTATATTTAAATTACTATTTTTCAATTACTTATATATATATATCTATTAATATTAATAAATTTTTGCTAATTGTTTTAAAGAATAATATAGGTCATTATTATTTCATTTTAATTCTTTCAGCCTTTCTGATGTCGTTCAAAATTCCCTCCTAAAAATAGTAAATTGGATTTCGTCGTTTAAAAATATTAAAAATTTAATAAAATTTACCATTTCTAAATTCAATTTCTTTCCGTCTTGACAGTCAGTATTGGCTTTGAACCACAGTGTTTTCCAGTGCTTGATTTTGTAAGGAATATCGACGAAACTGCAGTGCTTATTTTCACACTCCTCAATGTGTTCTTCCATCAGTTTTTTCAAACTTTCTTTCTTTTTGTCCAACTCATCCTTTTTAGTGACTTATTTTTTCATAGTTTGCTCGAATCTAACAAACATAAAAATTTTAATATTATTAACATTATTTTTAAAATTTAAAATTTTAAAATAAAATTACCTTGTTTTGGACAATTCGGCTATATTGGTTGGCTCAAATCCAGCTTCAGATCTTTCTCCATCGGAAATGTCGAGATCTTCTTCAGCCATGGCGTACTGTTTCAGAGTTTTTTCTAAATGCACTCTGATATCGATCATACGCTCCATGGGTTGCTGAATTCGTTAAAAATAAAATTCATTTATCATCTTTTAAACAAAAAATGTATATTCTAATTTACTTTTATATCGTCGATGTAAACATTGGCATGCTTTCTTTATTCTTCCCATTTTTTGACTGAAGCTATATCGTTAACCTTCAAAGTGTCATTGTCAATTTTAACGTATTATCCTAATTCTAGTAATTTGTCTCTCAATACCTAAAATAATTTTTTTATTTTTATTTATTTTAATTTTTTTGCTCGTTTATTTATTTGTTAGGTTGTTTATAATTATTCTCAAAAAATTATTTCCTGTTTATATTTGTTGTATATATAAGCTTATATGTATGTATATATATACTCATACCTCTTCTGTATCTGACTTAAAAATTTCTTTTAAAATTCTTCTCACAGCTATTCTTTCGAAAGGTTCTTTTCTCATAACCTTAGAGTATTTTTGTAAATAGAAGGCAATGGAATCTTGCATTTGTCTGGCCAATTCTTCCAAATTTTTTAATTCCCCCATCATGGCTTCTAAAGCTAATTCTATAGGATCTTTGGTTACCTTATATCTGTGAATTCATAAAAAAAAAGGAATTTAACCCTATAGTATTATTCAAATGATTATTAAATTACGATTCAAATTCCTCGAACAATTGCTAAATTTGGTCAGCCAATTCGTTGAAAATCATCTTTAAAGGTTTGCTTAAATGTCCTTTTTTTATTTGTGAGAATCATACAAGCAATTAGCACACAAAGGAATAAAATTTTCTTTACAGTTGGGTTCTAAACACATATTATTTAACTAATAACTTCCATGGGCAGGGTCCTAATTTATTAAATTTAAAACTTTATCTTTTAAACTCGGTATTTTTTGTAAATTTTGCATTTGTAACCTTAAAATGAGAAGTTTTATTTAATTTAATGTAAAAATTACCATGGAACAGTGAGGAAATCTGTAGAGGTGGATATTTTCAAATAATATTTCAGTTTTTTGCTGGGCTTTAGACATATTTGTTTTCGACATCATTAAAGTCGATCTATTAACATTGATACTGGCTTTGCTAGTTTCGTACATTTTTTAGAATTTCTTTTTTCTTTTTTAATAATATTTTATGTGCAACTTTTATATAAAAATTATATATTAAAAAATAAATTATTAAAATGATTATATTATAATTAATAAATTTTTTTATATTTTCAAAGAATTGGTACTCTAAATAAGTAAAAATATTCATAGGATAAAAGCACAATTTTACTTTTAAATTAATTTGATTTAGTTGTTTAGCGATAAATCGTATTTTATTATTAAAGTAAACATTTTTATTAAAGCATACTATAACGAATAGCGAAGAAATGATTAATTTTTAAATCTATTTATATATACCTATACCACTTGATATAATTTTTCTTTCTATAAAAATTTAACTATATTTAATTATATTGATACTTTATTTATTTAATAAATGTACAATTGATTAATTGATAAAATTATAAATATTTTTTTAATAAATATACATACATACTTAGATAGATTGATAGACATTTATAATATATTCTTTCATTTTTGTATATTTTTCTAATTCTGCCCTCTCAGAGGTTTTATTATCTTGCTTCCGATCGATATTCCGCTCAACAAAGGGTTAAATTTAAACTTATTCATATCTTAGAAGTTCAAAAAATCACTTTAACTATTATTGCTGTTGATATAGCTATTGTATTATTCATTGGCATTCCACTAGCTGGTAGACAATTGTTGCCCTTAAAAGGAGTCTCTTTCCTTGCTCCTGGGAGAAGAAACGAGTGAAGAGCCAATGGGATATTGCATTGATTTCGTGTAAGTCTGCGTTCTTCTGTGCGATGAAGAAGTATTATGGCCAATTTAACTTTGAAACCCTTGCTTTAAATGAAATTCCGGAAGGAAAATTTGGTTTTACTGCAGAGCCTGCATTTCCCTAGATTGTTTTTCATCTTCTTTAATTTTTTTAAATTCCATGAACTGTTGCTTGAGTTCTTCACACTTCTGCTTGTACGTATAAAGGGATTCTCGCAGTTGTTTGGAATGTTTGTCTTGCTGGATAATTTTTTCGTTTTTCCTTTTGATTTTCGTCATCAAAATCTGGTTCTCCATCTTCCAATTCGACTGCTGCTTCAACAGGTCGGAATACCTCTGCTGCATTTTTATAAGGTTCTGCTCCATTTGGTTGATTTTTTCTTTCGTAATTTTTTTCCCCTTCCCAATTTGAATTTCGTAGTCGCTATTCTTCTGTTACTCCCCCACCAACTCCATTTGCAACTGCGTGAATTTCTCTATCAAAGTGTTTCGGTCCTGCTAGTGCACCTCTATTTGCTGCAGCAATTCGCCTTCTCTTTTAACGTATTGTTCGATCTTCTATTCAAGATTGGCTTTCGATGACTCTTCATTTTATTACTAAGTTTCTTCTTTATTTTTTTTACTAGTGCTTTCTTAAGAGGCAATACTTTATTATTTTTATAGCCCGTTCGCTTCTTAGTCATCAGTTTCTGTATCCAAGGTTTCGCATTACGATTTGCTTATCAATTTACGTAAATCCTTGGAGGTTATGGGTGTTTTTTGCGCCTTTTGTAAAAGTTCTTCGATTTATTTTTCCTGAAGTTGAATTTACTCTTGGTATTACTTAACAGTTTGCTATGAGTTCTGCAACTGTGTTTCTATGCCTTGCAATGTTTTTTCGAAACTGTTGCTCTCCATCGTATCTTTTACTTATAACTGTGCCAATTTATCCGTCACCTGTTGCAGTTCTTAGGTTTGCGAATCATTTTGAGAAATAAATTGCTAAACTTTTTGACTTAAATTTTAAATTTCCTAATTAAAAATTAGAAAAGAAAAAAATTTAAGGTAAACCCAAAAAAACTAAAAAAATTTTGAATATTTTTTTTTTACTTCTTCTTAGCCCTCGTTTAGTTTTTCTTTTTCGTTCAATTCTTCTTCCAATTTCGAAATTTGAATCAATAAATTCGCATTTTCATCTTCGTATTCTCTGTTATCTAGCAAATCTTGGTATTTCGTTTGCAAAGAGAAAATAATTGTTTCCATATTTCGTATTTCCATTTGCAATCTTTCTGCCTCTTTGTCTTTCGCGTTGCTGTGAATCTATTCAGATGAAAGTTCATCTTCCAGGGACTTAATTTGTTCTTTTAATTCCTAAATTTCGTTTTCCCTTTAATCATCTTCCACATTTTTTTATTCGGATTCCTCATTCTTGTAGAATAATAACAACAAAAATAAAACAATTATTAAATAAATAAAATCTATTTTTACTTCGGGCAGATCAGCAGAAGCAGGCAGCTTAACTCCCTGGTCCTTCATCGCTTTCTCCAATTAATTGATCCATTTAAGATACTATTCTTTTTCAGCATTGGATTTCTTGAGTAGTCCAAGTAATTCTTAAACCGTCCATTCCTGTAAAAAAATAATAATAATTATTATTATAGAAAAGCAATAAAAACTACCTACCTTGTTAATTTTGGGTTTGTTTTTTATGCTTTTGGCTCTGACTCCGAATCGAAGAGTACTAAGGGTTTCCAATTCGTTGTAAAAACTTGGCGAAGCCGTTATGATTAGTGTTGTTCGCGCATTTCCTCCCAAAGACTCCTGCAGCACCCTAGTCAATTTCGAATTACGATAGGGGATGTGCGTGGCATTTTTATCTGTCAGAGCGTTAATGACATTTCCCAATTCCGATAAACTCCGGTTGATTTCTTTCGCTTCTTCTAAAGTCTTTCCTTCCGCACCTTTATTATTAATTTTTTATTGATATTTTTTATATTTCAAGTAAAAAATAGCGATACATACATACCTGTTTTTTCAATTTTTTCGGATCCCGCCAAATCGATCAAGCACAACTTCCCTGTAACAGAGGAGTTGTCTTTGCTGTTATTTTGCGTGACAGTCAGCATAAACACCATGTGAGATCGCGAAGAACTAAATACAGTTTAAATTAAATTAAAATGACGTCATTTGACGCTTATAAAGTAGGTACCCCTCATTCATATTCGTGGCTCCGATCGCCCTGTTTTGGTTTCCAAACTCCATTAATTGATACACTTCACTTTCTTCACTCACGTAACTTTCTGTAACGTCTTGGATATAAATTCCTTTTTGCTTGTCTTCTCTGACTTGCAAATTCGTGCTGGCTACATTCAGCAAGTCTCGGATTTTTTCCATGTAAATTTCCACAATACTCACCTTAATTCGGTATTCTATGTGTTCCGGACTTTCGTAAATTGTGTTAAATACGAAATCAACCATTCTAGGAATAATTCCCTTCATTTACTCGCAATCAAGGCTCGGACCTGTGAATAAATAAATAAATATTTGTTTGACAGGAAAAAAAACAATAAAAACAATATCTCTCATACCCTGCATTGTGTGCGTCTTACCAGAAGAAGTCTGCCCGTATGCAAAAATCGTCCCGTTAAATCCCTAAAATACACATTAAACGATTGGCTTCGCCGCTACTTCGAAAATTTCGGATTGGACTGACTCCAAATCGAAAACTCTGTCGAAAACGAAATTGGGAATTGATTCTGCTTATTTTTACTTTTACTGTTCCTCTGAAAATCTGATTTTCACAGTTTACTTATCAATAAATTAAACGCAAGTGTTTCCTCCTCTTTCAATTTCTTTTTTGTTTAATGGTCGCACCCTTAGCATGACCTTTACATTTCCACCTTGATATTAGGAATTTATTTATTTAATGGAAATTATAAAAAAGGTCAATTTAACAAATCATTATAGATGTAATTATTTTGAAAAATTCCTTAACATATTTGGTTTTTTTTTTTTTAGGGGAATTTCATTTTCATTAAATTGAATATATTATAATGTTAATTGTTTTGCAAAAATTTTTCAAAATAAAAAGAATTATTACCGCCATCTTACTAACTCATACTAACTAATAATTTAAAATCTTATTTATTTTTAAATGTTTTAAAAATTTATGTAGTTTTCTATATTTTGATTTAGGTTTAGAATTTTTAATTATGAGATTATTTTTTCTAAAGATTTTTATGTTATTTTATTTTATTCTATCTGTATGATGAAATGGGATTGATTGTTGGTAAGAAATTAAATAACTAAATATATTTAATTATTCTTACACTTATTTTATATTTAAATACTTATAAACTAAAACAAAGTTAATCCTCAAATCGTTTTTTAATGAATACGAATTAAACAAAGTAAAAAAGTAAAAAAAAAAAGAACATTTAAAAATTAATTAATTTTCTTTAATATATCTATCTAATATAAAAATTAAAAAATTAATACTAATAATATACAAACAATATATAATTAATAAATAAATATTATTGGAAATTAAAAAAAGCAATGTCATAATATTTTGACTAAGTATAATATATAATTAATAACTATAAATATATTTTTTTTTATTTATTCAAATTTTTTAGTTTCCCAGTTTTTCTGAAAGATGCAATAATAATTTACGTTAGTTTTTTAAAAAAAGAAAGCTTTATTGATCAACAATAACTCATGATTTTTTTTTATCCATGCCACTATTTATCATAATATGATTTTTCTACAAAACATTGAAGGTGGGATCTCCCCCCTTTCCATTTTACATTTTGTTTTCCATTCCGAGCAAATTCTGCAAAGCATTTCTATTTTTCGAAGAGACTGCATTTTTACTCGTCTAAGATGCATTGCTTTTGCCTTTGCTGTTGCTATAAATGTAATTTCTTGCCATTCCAGACAAGTCGAAACTCATATTGCTTTCTCTGCTTCTCTTCACCTTGGCTTACTAATTATTTTGATTAGTCGTTGAAGAATAATCTGAAGCGTAATTTATCGCCGAAGAATTGAGGATATCTTTGGCCGAGGGACCAACGCTGACATCACCAGCCATGCTAATGTTTTTTCTATGTCTTTTGATTAAAAAAAAAACATTAAAAATAATTATCATCTTAATTAAATATGTAAAGATTACTTAGTTGAATTGTCACCAGAATTTTTGGAATAGGAGGACCTTCTTTCCATTGCAAAAGACTGGTGGACGGCTGTCGTCGTTACTTATTTGGAATGTTTACTTGTTCCTACTTTGGAGGTCTTTGGAATTCCGGAGTGAGGAATACCTCCCCCGTTGCTGTTGTTGTAGTTGTTCTATAGGAAAATTTGTTTACTTCCGTTGCTGATTGCCGATATTTTACTCCCTAATTTCTCTTTTTGCTTTGAACTGCTTCTTTTTTTGCAAGAAGACTCTCTTTGCTATTTGCTTTTGCTGCTATTACTGTTTTGAGTGCTCTACGGGTTCTAAAGGATATTGTGATTTTCCTTCATCGAATTTGCCAGCGCTATCTGTTTTTTCTTGTCTTGAAATAAAATTATTCAAAAAAATGATTAAACTTATATTTTATTTTTTTACTTGAGCCCTTCTTGGTTGTAGGTGCAGGTACATCTTATTAAAATTCCTAAGATTGATACAAAAACTACGAATTTTGCGACATTTGAGATTTATTATTATTACAAGCCGTGTAAGCAGCCTTTTTAATGTTTGATGAAATATTAGTTGCTTTAGTTTTGGACATTTTAGACGAATTTTGTATCTATAGGGGGTTTTAACAAGTGTTTTACTGTGAATAAAAATCACTTTTCAAATTCTCCAATACTAAATTATTATTTTGCTGAGTGAATGATAATTATTAACTAATATTTTTATTGTTGTTGTTGTTGTTTGTTGAGGAATAGGTCGCACCTACACTTGCAAACTGTTGACTAATAGCTCTTTGGTTTCTCTGTTACAATTCCTAGGCTGTTGTGGTCTAATTTTGCTGTTTCTTCTGTATCATTTGATACAGTTGAGCAGTATTGTTGTAAGAAAATGAGGAGTTAATGTCTGGTTTTTTCGTCTTTTACTGCTGCTTTTGGTAGCTTTGCGAATTTGATCTTTGTTTACCTGTGGGAATTCTATTTTATTACTGTGAACTTTAATACCTTTACTATTCCAAAATTTATTGCTATATAGAAGATTCAATAGTATTATTTTTGGCTTGGATTTGTTCACTACTGCTCATCTGAGCCAGTTCTTCTTAAGCCGCCGCTACAATTATGCTACTACTAGTGTCTTATTCGCAGTTTTTCAATAAATCGCCACCTCCAAAATATGAAGAGGTTCTTGCTATACCCAAAAAAATTATTTTTATTTAATTTGTTTGTTTGTTTGTTTGTTTACCTTTAGGGGGTCTTTACTTGGGTTGAAGTAAACTGATGTCGAAATTTTTGGAATTTAAATCGGCTTCACTTTCTCCTCCTGCCATCAAATGACTTTTCAGCAATAGATGGTACGAGGTGGTTACGTGATTGTGTTTGTTAGCATCTAGACAACTCTGCACGTAATCCTGGACAAATCCGTACGACTCCATTTTTTTCAAAATCTGCTTATCGACGGGCATTCGGTTGTACCCGACGATGACACCCGGAGGAATTTCATACTCTCTTTCGTATGTCTTGTACCACTTGTGCTGCTTTATTTGTTCAAAACTGAATCGGGTATTCGGGTCTGTGTTGAGAATTTTCTTCAATAAATCCTTTGCGTCTTCTGATAAAAAGTCAGGCAATTCGTAATGTCCGCCCAAAATTTTCTTATACAATTCTGAAGTGTTTTGGTCTTCGAACGGCAAAAATCCGCACAACAAAGCGTACAAAATCACTCCTGAAGACCAAATATCAACCTACTTGCTTTCGTATTTTTTCCCTGCTATCATCTGTTTGATAGTCAATGGTAAAATTTTATTAATTTTTTAATTAAATTTATCATATTTTTTTCTTATTATTATTACTTCGGGAGCCGCATAGCAAGGAGAACCGCAGGCCGTCTTCAATAATTCATTTTTTTTGTAGGTATTCGACAGTCCAAAATCTACTAATTTGATGTTTTTTTAATGGTCTATTAAAAGGTTTTCAGGCTTTAAATCTCGGTGAACAATGTTCAATTTATGCAAATATTCAATTCCTGCTAAAATTTCCTGGTAAAACTTGCAAGCTTCTTTTTCCTCCAACCTAATAAATGAATAGTATGGTGTTTATTAAAATTAATATAAGCTTTTAATTTTTAGGTATAAAAAAATATTAATTTAAATTTTTAAAAAAAAACAAAATACAACTAACTTTAATTGATTGCTTGGTTTTAATATCAAATATTACCTGGTATTTGCCACAATATAATCAAAAACTTCTCCTCCACTTATGAATTCCATGACCAAAAAATCTACTTCGTGGTTTCGATTATCTAAAAATTTAATTGGAGCTATTTATAATTAATTACTAATAATAACTGAATTTATAAAATTTCTAAATTTTTTCATATTCCATTCCGTTTAACAGAAAATTATTTTTAGAAACAATAAAATATGATTTAGTAATTTTTGTAAGTGAAATAAGAATATTTTATCAAAATAATAAATACTTCGTATAGCTGAACAATGTGTGGGTGCTTAATTAATTTTAAAATATGGATTTCTCTGGAAACTCTTTCAACATCAGTCACATCTTATATTTTATCTTTTTCTAGAATTTTGATCGCCACTGTTTCCCCTGTTAAGTCATGGATTCCCATTTTGACTTTTCCGAACGTTCCCTCTCCCAGTGTTTTACCTATTAAAATCATCTATTTATGTTTGTTTTAAGATTTGAATATAAATGCATATTGTTTTTAAAATGTAATTTTATTTGTATTTCACTAACAAATATTTAGCTTTTAATCTTCTACTTTATTATTTTTACCTATTGTATAATTTCCTATAGATTTCTTCTTATCTTTTTCGATTTTCTGACTATTACTCTAAGTTAAAGATTTCTGCTGCTAATTTGAAGCAGAATTCTCATTTTCAAATTCCTGTCGTTCGCTATTATTTTATTGATTTGTTCTTGACGAGTTTATCATTATTAGTAAATTTATTTGGAATTTTTAGTTTTTTAGGTTAACTATTATTATATGTATTAATTATATTTTATTTTGTTTTGTTTTCTATTTTGATTAGTATTGGTTGTTTGATTTTTGATGATTGGTTGTTATTTTTATTTTATTTAATTGCTAATATGAATAATTATGTTGTGTATATTAAAATTATAAACAAAGCGTAAAACCCAAAACAACTATGAAATAAATTAACAATCAAATACAAAATTAACCGTGTATTTTTTTAATTGTTAAATTATCAAACACACTAATTTAATAATATTTATATAATAAATAAATTAATCTATCTATCTATGGTAGATAATATCACTCGATATTAATTAAGTAAATAATTAAATAGCATATATAAGAAAACTTAAAAATTGTTTTAAGTTAAACAAATGAAAAATGAATCCGTTATAGAGAAAGAAAAAGAAAAGAAAAGAAAAAAATGGAAAGAGTTTATATATTTCCTTTATATGAATCTATATAAAAGGGGGGTTCATACATATTTTAAAATAATAAATTGCTTCTTTTATAATTTTCTGTATAAATTTTTATAAATTTATATGATAAATAAAATGATTTATATATAGTTACAAAAGATTGAGTGATTGATTGATTGATAGATTGTTCGAATATAGTTTATGTTTGAGGGACTTTTCATATATATAATAATAATAATCAAAGAATGAATGAATTAATGAATAGATAGATAAGTATTATTACTATATGTCTATTTTTAGAAAAAACCTAAGCTTAATTATACAAATATAAAACGTAGATTTTTTTTATTATTACGGTTTTTTCCTTTAAATCAATATATTTAAAATACATATCGACTTGGTCAGCATGCTAATTTAATTTTTTAAAGTCCTCAATTACTTTTCTAATCATATCAATTCAATTCAATTCAATACCAATCCTATTTTGTTCCTTATTCATTTTTCCTGTTATATTATATATATATAATATATTTATATAGTCTAACTATTTAAAACTATAATTTGATTTTTTTGCTTTTTATGTATATATGGTTTTTCTAATAACCTATTCATTACTAACAAAACATAGACAAATCTTCGCTATCGCTTTCGAAAAAGTATTTTTTATATTACTCTGATTCCTATTGGGTATTATTTTCATTATTACTTTTATTTTATTTATTATTTTCATCATCACTATCTTTATTTTAATTTATACTTTAATCTTCTTCTCCGTCTGAAGAGTCAGAAGCGAAAAAGCTATCTGAATTATAATTATCATCACTGTTTGTATTACCCTTATCTGTTGTCTTTTCGTCCTGTCGACGTTTATTATTTTAATTATTATTACTATTGCCATGTTCCTATATTTTATTATTACTACTACTGCCACTATTTTATTTCTTAGGTTAATACTACTATTTATTATTATTACTAATTTCCGGATGTTTAATTTATTTATTATCTTCACTATTCAGATCGTCAACGGAATTTAAATTAAATTTTTAATCCCTTTATTAAGTTTGGGCATTTCCATTATTATTATTACTGCTATTTTCATCTTCTTCATCATCACCGTACTCTTCGTCTCCGTATTCATGCTAACTATCTCTTTTGCTACTCTTGCTTTGACTGCTTGTTTGGTTATTATTATTGCTGCCGCAGTTGTAATTATTATTTATATTGCTGTTGCTAAAGCTATTATTAAATTGATCAGTTCTCATTTCAATTTCTCCGTGCGCAAATTTGCATTTTACAGAATTCATTTTGTGTGCGCAGGAGTTCTTTAGGTAATAGTGACATATTTCCAATTTGTATCTGGGATTTTCAGCAATTTTCTTATCATATTCCAATTTTTCCTTAAGATCGGGCGTGATATCATCTTCCAAATCTGCGAAGATGTTGTCATATATGCGTTGGTTTTAATTGTTAGGGCTGTTGTTGTTGTGATGTTCTAAAAAATATCTACACTTTTCATACAATTTGCTAGTGCTTTTCTTTAAATAATCAGAAACACTGTAGTACCTAAAACCCTCATCTTACGGGATGAAGAAATCCTAAAATTGTTCCTATTTTAAACTCAAACTTTCATTTTTAAAAAGTAAAACTGTTTCTGATTCCTTACAAATGTAAACCATTTTCTTGAACAAATGATCCAAAATTTGGTCGGGGACCCTGCACTTGTATATAGAAATATAGTATAAATCGAAAAACCCTTCGCCCAAAAACTGCATAACGTGATTGTTTTTCATTGAATTGAATAGCTTAGAAAAGGCGTACTGTTTACTAACTTGTTTGTCTCCGGTCGAGCCCTTTAAAATGGCGTTTACCAATAACTGAATTCTTATCGGCTATTTATGTATCGATCTATTTTTCATTTCATAATTGCTTATTTATTTTATTTAAAGTTGAGTCAAGGTACCGGTTTTCTCAATCTGTTTAGAAAAATCCGATTTTTCTATAAAAAAAAGGTAAAAATTTTCGTGGTGCTCAGTAGTATTATTATCCAGGTCTGTTATAAATTTAAATAGGGGCAAATGTGACTTCTCTATTATTTTTTAATATCTGAGCTATTCAGCTTCTGTGAATATTTCTTCATCGCTTTTTTTCTACCGTAGTTCCATTTTGACTGTACGTTTTTCTATAATATAATTGTTTAAATGTTGTTGTGCTTAGTTTTAAAATATTTAGTTTGGTAGATTAAATTATTTTACTATTGAATTGCTTTTTTCTAAAATTCTTTTTTTATTATTTATAATTTTCCTTACGCTTTTTTAGGAAATATTAATATTATTTATTTTATAGAAACTTCTCTTCACTCTTTGTTTTCCTTTATAATACTAAATTTCCAAGATTATATATATATATGGTAAGGTAAAAACGAAAGGGGGGGATATTTGATATCAAGATTATTACATACATGTTTGTAAGTTTTTTTAAAATATAAGTAAAAAAATAAATAATTTGATAACCCCTTATCAAAAAATAATTAAATTCTTTCATTAAACTGTAATTATACAATTTTTATAATTTTGATACTTTTTTATTTCACTTAAATAATATTATATAAATAGCAAAATAGTAATTTAACTATAAAATGATATATATATATTTTATCAAATAAGATCTGTCAAAATATGTATAAAATAATTGTAAAGAAAGCTGGATTTATGGAATTTATTAATATAAAAATGAAACCTATTTTTATTAATTTGCTATTTATTAAAACACATATATATAAAAAAAATAAAATTTTTTTATATTTATTTATTTTTAAAAATTGAAACATAATAATATTATAAATATATACATAAAATTTAATATTTGATAAAATAATTAAAGGAGTTTATTTCAGAATTTAGTAAGTATTCTTTTTGAAACATATTTAATTTTTATTCATACTCATTATGAATATTACTTAAGTTATTTAACTGCATGTCTAATATCACCACTTTACTCAACAATGGCTAATTTAATAAAAAAAATATTTAATTAAAATTATATAAATTTAATAAAAAATCATGTATAATTTACAAATTAAGAATCCCACAAGTTGCTACAGTAAAGAGTCATTAGGATTTCCCTCCCATGCTGATATTAACAGTCCATTTTCTTCTTAATAAAACAGATTTTCTTCTTTATCATCAATGATAATACTTCCAGACAAATCTCTTCCGATATTATTAATATCTTTAACTCTTAAAATACCTTCAGTTTCTGATTCGTGAAGTTTGCAATGTTCTCTAAAATAAATTTATTTCGTTATTAAGAATCAAAATTAATTAATTATTATCATTATTAACCTATAAAATCTGTGGGAAATATATTTGCCGTGGGGGTCCAGAAGTTAATCGATAACTGAATCTGCGTAGTGCTAAATTGCGGCAGTGAAGAGTACAATTTCGTAGAATTCCGAAAGAGTTTCCAAAAAATAGTGAACATGCGGTCTCAAAATTACCAGTTCAGAGATGAGATATTTATCTATTTTTTTCTCTTTGGTCCCCTTCGCAAATAAAAAACAATAAATTTGAGAACATAACTAATTATATGTAGATTATATTTTTTACCAGACAATGAATCAGAGTTTCATCCATATCCAAAATTAAAGTATACTTTTTTTCTTTGGCAGGCGGCAGGCAAGGAGGTATGTAAAAATTGTTCAGCTTTTTTCGGTAATTTTTGTAAAAGCTGGCGGTTTTGCTTTTGGTGTTGCTGGTTCCCATGAAGCTGTGAAGGTTGCAATTCGTTTGAAAAACATAGTTTTTCAAGTAGATATCTGAATTGGGCAGATTTCTAAGTACTTCCATTTCGCCATTGCTAAATTTTTATTGCGGATTATCTTCATTTTTTGAAACTATATCCAATATCTATTGCACCTTTGGATATTTACTCTTAAACTATGTTTTTTTTTGTAACACAACTTACTGCCTTACTTCTTTTCCATCTTCGCTGCTTTCATTGTCTTTATTATTGCTCTCCTAAATGATGAACGGCTCTTCCTCCTTCAAGAGGGATTTTTATTGTACTTATTGTTGAACATACTATTTTTTGCCAATATAACTTGAATTCAGGCTGTTATTTATCAAAAAAGTGCTGTTGTTGTTCGCTACGGTGGTATTATTTAAATTTTTACTATTAAAGTGAGTATTTGCTAGTAAAGTAGTATCATCACCTTCCCCCAAAACCATCACTTCCGAATCCTGTTCTTTTTAAATATTCATATATGTTTTTTCAGAGTCTTGGTTAAGGGTTTGCACTATCAAAATGGAGTCTTAGGAACACTTTTCTCCCTGCTAATTCTTGATTTCTATGCATTTCTGTAGCATTTCTTCTTGGTCCATTGAGCGGCTTTCTTCCAAAGAATTCTGCATAAAACTACCTTGTTGTGGTTACTGTCCTATGAAGCTGCCATTTTACGCCATAAAGTTATTCACTAAAATACTATCTGAACTTCTATTGTTAAGTTGTTATTCATTAGAATTTTCACCTTCTTCTTCTTATTAGTATTTTTTTCTGTATCGACCTTTATGGTAGTTGATTTTTTAGAACCTGACTTCCTTTTAAAAGCCTTTCTGATTAATTCACTACTTGGAATGTTGCTGTAGTTAGATTTGTGGGGTATTTTCCCACTTGAAGATGATAAACAATTATTGTTGCTATTATTGTTGTTATTTTTATTTAACTACTTGTTTTAACTTTTTAAGTATTTTTAATTTTTATTATTATTGTTGTTGTTGTTGTTGTTATTGTTATTATTTTTTCCACTATTTTAACTAGCTAAACTAGTTTTGGGAGAATTTAAAGTTAGAACTTCAACAAAACTATAATTATTTTTGGTATTTTATTTTTACAATTAAGTTAAATTAATTTCACTGTTATTTTTGCAGTGGAGTTTATTTATTTCTGACCCTGTTTAATAATTTTAGCTTTAGGTATTCCCTTAATTTTACTATTTGGTATTTTTTCGAGGACTTTGTTGTCTTTTCTTTTATTTAAGACAAGCTTAGTAATCTTGAATTGATTATAATTAATTTGTGCTTTAAGTGTTAGTATTATTATTATAGGGTTATTTTTTAATAATATTAATGTGCGAAAATTCTATATTACTCGCAATAATATTGTTACAATCTGGGGCTTCTAATGCATCAAGACTTTCATAAGAATTCAAAGCTGACTTATTCTTGCAAAAATGCAACAAATTTTCTTAATTTTCCATCGTTCTCGTTTTTTTGTGAAGTTTTAATTGATTTTTCGGCGACAAGGCTTCATTTTTTTCTCTTGGTGTATGAATTGGTTTATTCACGTGCGGGTTTCCCTTTGGCGACAGGCCAGCTGCACTCATTTTATTTTTGTTGTGCTAATTGGCTTTCCCTGAGTTTCTCACTGCAGAAAATCGTAAATCAGCGATATTTAGTTGCAAATTGTTACTTTCCGTCTGCTGCTATTGTTGTTGCCATTTTTTTTTATTCAAATGTTCGGGTTGCCCTGCAGCCCCGGATATGTAGGGCTTTTTCAAATTAAAAATTTCTGAATATCCTTTGTTTAGCAGGCATTAGTTGGGTTTGACCTATTAGTTGTGCTTTTCAACAGTTTTATTGTTTAGTAAATCTTCACTTTGTCGAAGAAATTTGCTTGTGTTTTTAATTTCAAATGAACTATATAAATCGGACTATCTCAAATCCTTAGGTTTCTTAGCTGTTAAACTTAACAATTATTTGTGATCTTCCCTTTTCAGGCTTTCTACATTCTGTGCTTTGTTTTTGCTGCCATTGAAGGGCAGACACTAGGGCGACAAACTTCTTTCTTTTCTGAAAATAGACAGTTGTTTTTACTATTGTATGTCAGTGGCGTTTTTAGAATAATCGATCCCGTAAACATCTCCAAGCATGCTATCTTGCAGAGTAAAGAGAATTTCACTGCTTTATCTTCTGCTCTGAACTCCGCCTGCGTTGGATGAAGAGGGGGCAATAGAAGGATTATTTTGTAAAGTTTTCAACATTAGGAGGGGGGGATAGAAATGCAGGTTTTATTGATGAATTTCTTTTTATTTTTTTTATTTTTTATTGTAATAAAGAGTGATTATTTTATGGTGCTAAGATTACTTATTTATTGTACTGTGTATAATATATTTTAATTATTTTTTATTTGTTATTTTGCTTGTTTTCTTTGTTTGCTTGTTTATTTATTTGCTTTGCAGTAACATATTAATATATATTACATATAATAAATAATAATAAAATTGGAAAATGAAAGCTAAATATAATATTTTAATAGTAATAAATATCGAATAAATTATTTTGCAAACTCCTATATAATTATATATATATACATGTCTTCAAATGAGCACTGAAAAAACTATTGTTGAATTTTCGGACTTTTATTGCATTAAAATTTTTACGTAGTTTAATTTTACATAGTAGAATGTCTGTCAATAGATTAAATATAATAAAATATTAAATTGGTGCTTAATATAAATTTTATTGTTTATTATTTAACATTTTTTAACTCTTTAGTTTGGGTATTTTAGAAGATATATCTATCTATATATATACACATATACCTTCAAAATTTTCAAATATTAGGTTAATTCAAAAATATAATATAAACGAAAAAAGAAAAAGTGGGAAAAAAATTATAAAAAATTTTGAAATAATTTTGATTAATTAAATAATAGATTTTAATAACCAATACAAGGGAAAACATAAATAATTTAATTATAAAAGATATCCTTAAAAGCCATCAATTAATATCATTAAAGCAATATAACCTTAATTTAAAACAAGATTATTATACAAAAATGATTAATTCCAAAGTATAATACTAAAAAATTAAAATATATTTTCCAAAATGAATGAGGTAAACGTATTTTTATACGCACACATATATATATATAGAAATTTTACGTTTATATTTAATTATAAACTAAATGATTAGTTTGTATAAATAAATATATCAAATTTAATAGTATTTTTATTTTATAGTAATAAGTAGTTTAATTATCAATATATTTATATAAATACATTGTCATTTCTTAAGAGATTAAATCATATCTAAATATGAATTAAATAGCCTTATTTCCTTTTATTGGTATTCGGAGAATTTTTTTTATTTTTATTAAAGGTTACTTATTTCCTTTAAAATTGTATGAAAGCTGATCTCTTACTATTGCTTTTAGCTTTTTCTATTAATATTGATTAAACAATTCATATCTATTTCTCCCTTGTCAAAGCTCTTTTTAAGCTAATTTAAATTAATTCCTGTAATTTTTTCTTTCTTTTCTATTGATTTTTTTAAACATTAATATCCTTTTTCATAATTTCTTTTTTATAAATATAATATAAAGCATCATCATATTTATCAATGATGTCTTTTTCTTTTATAATTTTATTTTTAATTTTGTAATTAACTTAATCAATGAAATCTTAATAACCCTTGTAGTTATAATTCATATTTTATTCATAAATTTTTAAATACCTTTAGGCTTAATCGTATTCCTTTACCAAAAGTAAATAGGAAATAAAATTTTCTAATAGATGAGGTTTAAAAGAATTTTTGTGAAAATCAGATTTATTTATTTTAGTTAATATGTCTTTAAGACTATCTCTATCTTATTCTAATACATTTTAGTAGAGCCAATTAAGTTTTTTCTATTTTTAATTTTTTGACAAATTCATTAAATCAATTGTATCATGGACATTTATAATAGATTTCATCGTGTCTTTGTGATTTATCTATTTAGACTCCAAATTTTTTTCTAAAACTTCTTAAAAGTATTCGAGAGCCTCTTCAAAAAATGGAAACAAAAATAGTATTAATAATATAAGTAATAGCTGTATATAGTATTTACTTACTTTCATAGTTTTTCAGTTTTTGTTCACTCAATCCAAGCATTGTATTTATGGATTGCAAGTAAGTGTGATTTTAATCAGTTATAAAGGACTTTTTGCATTCTAAAAGTATTTCCTTAGCTTTATCGTATCTTTGAAGAAATAATAAAGCACATAAATTAAAATTATAAAAAAAATGAAAAAAAAAATAACTTAATTAATACTTCAAGAAACCCATATATATTTCCGCCTACATATATTAGGCCGAATTTATATAATAGTCAATTTTAAGAATTTGGGAGTTTAAAATAGCACTTTCTATTATTTCCAACGCCTTTGTATGGTTCCTCAACTTTTTATAAATTCTGGCCTAAATGATTTGGCATTTGATTATTCTTTCGTTATGCTTCGAGTAAAACTAGTTATACAAATTGATAGAGTCTTCAATCGTTACCAAAGCTTTTTTCAAATGGTCTGGTTGTGTACAGTCGAATTGCAGGGAATTTGAAATAAGTTTTTGTAAGATGGCCTTATATTTCAATAGATTTTCATTGAATTTCTAATCCGAGTTGAAAATTAAGTCTTCTCCTTCCGAACCATTTCGTAGAATCTACTCATCCTATAAAAGATTTTTCTTCATCAATTCTTCTTGCTCCTCCACAACGGCATATCCCAGTCTCAAAAACTTTACCGAGAGGGTATTGTTTCGAATAAATTGCTGCGTGATTCCTTGGTGCACGTAGTTTCTGTATTCGTAGTACTTGCCGTAATTGGGATATTTTTTCTTGTTTCTGTTAATATTTTCAAATATTTCGTTCGCTTTTTTATTTTACCCTAACAAATTGTATAACTTCCCCATCGCAATATCGCATTCCAGCTGCACAAGAGATAGTTTATCTGATTGTATTTGCTTTTATAGCTTTTATTCTTCATTTGAAATGTACTAAATAAACTACAACGCTTCATTCAATAAATCCTACAACTTAATCGCCGATTTTCCGATAAGATACACTATTTAAAAAATTGCGGGTCTGATTAGGTGATTGTGGTTTGATATTTCAAAAATTCATAACATTTTTTGCTTTCGTGGCATTCTATTAGAACCTAACATTTATTAAATAGAAATTTCTTTCTTTATTATTCATTCAACAGTAAAGAATCTTCGTAGGCCTCTATAATGTTTTCCTGTAATCTCTGGGCAAATTTAAACTTCCTTATACTGATGTAAAATTCGTATTTTTCGATTATATTTTGGTTTTGAGGATGCATATTATTTTATTTCTAACTTATCATGTTATTTTGAACTTTTTCGATCAGATTTCTGCTGTCTATAAATTTCCATTTGCCTTTTCTTTCAATTTTTTTTTAATGAATTTCAAAGCATCTTCGAAATCCTCAAAGCAGTCGCAATCAAGTCTTAATAGCTTTTTCAAAATCATTACAAGTTAAGGGAAATTACTTTAAATGGATTGCTCTTCAAGAAAATTCGAACATATTTGCTTTATTTCTTCGTAATTTATCTCTTGTCCTTTTACTTTTTTTTGGTTTAGCAAAAAATCAATCAAATGACTATAGTTAAATAGATGAATAATTGTCATTCCGATAGAATAAAGCTCAGCTTAAATACACTATTTGCTGCTTATTTGGTTCGCCTATTTCGATTTTATCATTTTTCTAATGAAAGGGTCAACAAAGACTGGGGAATATATGCTTCCATATTCTCTTGTTTATCTGCAAGCAGCCCCAAAATCAATCAATTTTACAGCATACGATTGTATGTCTGCCTTATAGAAAATAATATTCGCAGGCTTTAAGTCACAATGAAAAATGCCGCATTCGTCATGCAATTTTTTGCATAATCTGATAATTTCATAAACAATATTTATCAAATCATATTCTTTCCAATAAGCTTCTGAAAACATAATCTTCGTTTATTAAAAATAGGATTTTTGCTGTTGTTCTATTTATTATGGGTTAAAACTATTTTTGTTATAACTATTCATATTTTGGTAATCTTCAGATTCAAGATACGCTTTTTGGTTTTAAGTGTAAAGTAAAATTTAGTTATTTTGATCTTAATTACATGAAGTGAAAGTTTCACTATTTTACTATTTCAGCACTTCGGTGGCTATTGTCAGTATTTATTTATTTTGCAACTAAAAAAAAAAAAAAAATATATTTATATTGACAGCATTGGTAATATTGATAAAAGCAATTGTATTAATATATATTTTACTTATTTCTCTTCAGATTCTTCGTGCATCAACTGATTAGAATATTGCTATAAGGAACAGGCTCCTCTTCCCAAAATGATTACATTAGAGTGATCGATCCATTGGTATATATCCGGACAAATGGAAATATTTTAGTCTTATATTTTTCGCTGGATGTCTAGTTCTCTCCTATAATCTTTTTTTATCTGAATTATTTGTAAACCAATATATTCTTTTCCTTAAAAAATTAAATTATTTGTAATAAATTCTAAAATTCCCCTTAATAATACATCGAATCTTACATTTTTATCATAACATAGGTAAACATTAGCCTATCCACCGGAAAACATTTTTTCTAAAATCTTTATTTAAACTGAATCCTGATGTAGCAGCTAAATTTCGAAATTTTCTTACATATTAATTTCTTATTAAGACTGCAAATTTATTTAATTTTAAATGATTGAGGGCTACCGTATATTTATGTCTGTGTTTTGATAAAAGTTTTTTTCAGACTAATCATTCATTGCATATTCCTAAGTTAAGGTTTATTATATTATAGTGTTCTCCAAAGGAAGATACTCATGGGTACCTAAATTTTCCATAATTTGAAGTTTTTATTTATTTAATACTATTAATATCAGGAATAAATAATAAACTTTTTAAATAGCATGCCAATATACTCATTTATGTGGCTACACTAATTTATTAAAAGTTTAGAAAGAAAAAAAATTAAAAAAATAAGATATTTTTTGGTAAAAGATGAATAAAATATAATATTTCAAATTTCTAATTTTTTTAAAGGTTTAACTTGAAATTTCAATTAAAATAATTATTATCTTTATATTATTAGTTGATATGATAAATATTAATTATATTATGCTATAAACTTCTTCTATATTGGCTATTAATACTTTACTTATATCTAAAAATTACCTTATCAATAATAAGGCATTCATATAGAACAAGCATAAAATTATTTAATATTTATAAAATTATAACCGATTATTTAGGTTTCAAAAATGATACTTAAATATCTAATATTTTAAATTTATTTATTTATTTATTATTTTTACACCAATAGCTTTTAGAATTTACTAATTTAATCATTAACCTTTTCTAAAAAGGGTACTATTCTCTAAATTATCAACAATAAGGAATAAAACTCAATAACATAAAGTATTATTTTTATATCCTAACTTTTTTATTTAGTATTTCAAAAAATTTATATATAAATATAAATAATAAAAATGATTAGTAGCAATTACAAGCAATAAGCTCCACTAATAAAAGGATTATCTAGTGTGAACGATGTAATTTTAGAAATATAGAATTAAAAAGAACTGATATAGTAGATTTAATTTTAAATTAACATAATTTATTTAATAAAATAAAATAGAAAAGCACTTCCGAACTTTTATAAATCCCTCCAAGAAAGAGACAAGATGCAGATATAGAGAAATTAGTTAAATTGATAGAATTTTTTCCGTTTTTTTAAGAATTTCCGTAAAATCATAAAAAAAATATTATTTCATAATGTGCAAAATAACTTAGATACGAAGTGTATAAAAAGGGAGTAAATATAGTAAATCACGGTAATAATTTGTATTAAAAGGAAAATAGATATTTAAATATTAAATAAAACTATTTTTCAACAGGGGAAAATGCGAATAAGTTCTATATTATATTATCTGGATCAGTAGGAATATATATACCTAAAAAGGTGCAGTCAAAAGATGTCATAAACTTAAAAAAAGTAGAAATTGAGGAGGAAGATATACAGGATGAAATGGCAAATGAAGAAGGGGGAATTTTAAAAACAATTAGAAACAAAAATGGCCCCAAAAATTAGCCGCTTACCTACGAGGTAAAGTGCAACTAAACAAATTTTTATCGAAAAATTACACAATTTTTCGTATTAGGTCTCACTATCTGAAGGGTATGGATTTGGAGAGATTGGTTTGCTGTACAATATCCAAAGAACAGCAACGGTGCGGACATTGGCAGAAGTAGAGGTGGCGGTACTATACAAATCGGATTTCGACATAATTTTGAGGGAGGCTGAGCTGAGAAAAATGACAGATGGGAGAAAATATCTGCAATAGTTGTTCTTTTTAAAGGATTGCACAGTAAACGAGCTGCAAGACATCTTCATGGGCTGCGAACTTGTCGTTCCCAGAAAAAAGGAACCCATTTTTAGGGAGGGTGACTACCCGACTCATGTTTATTTCATCAAAAAGGGATCGTTTGTGGTGTATAAAGACATCAAAAAGCCGGTTTCCCTTTTAAAGGAATACGATAAAGAAGAAACGTGCAATGGATTGAATATAAATAAAAAGCAAAACTATTGGCTTTCAATGAAAGTAAAGAGAATTTATAAAGCAATTTTTTGAGTCACGAAATAATATTTTTTTTTTTAAAACACAATTAGATTCACCATATTGAAAGAGGGCAAATGTTCGGAGAAGAAGACATTATAAAGAGACAGGCCCGAAATTACTCCATCATATGTGACTCAGAAGATTCAGAAGTGTACAGATTGCAGAGAAAGTAGTTTTTGAAAAGAGTGTTCTGTTTAAAGAATGCGCGAAAATTAATTGAAGCTGAAGTTAATAAGAAAAGTTTAATTATGGAAGAGCGCTAAAAGCATCTGTAATTTTCAATAAAATAGGTAGTTTAATAAAAAGCAATATATTAAAATTTAAATTTATTTTTCAATGAAAATGTACTCATTTACTTGTTTAGTATGCTAATTACTTGGTGACTGACAGAAAAATAACTCCCCAAGACTTATCATTCTTATCTGCAAACGATTTGAAAACAGTGAAGGAAAACAATATTTTAAGTGAGCTTAGGTAGATACAAAAGCAAAACTAAACGAAACAAATTCAAATTTAGCCGGAATACAAAACACTGAGTCCACTAAAAAACAAATAATCTCTCTATGCTCAAAATAAAGATACTCCAGGCAGCAAACCTTAAAAACTGTCGGAAATCGTAAGCCATTTCCAGTAACTGTGGGAACAGAACTAAATGGATTAGAACTTTTAATAGTTTAAAGAGTAATAATAGTAGCAGTCGCAAAATCAAAAGTAGAATTTTAAATAAATAAAACTTATAAATACATCGAAGGCAGAGTATATACCTGATTAACAGAAAAAATTCTCTTTAAACAGTAGTAATAGGAAGATTTGCAAAAAGAATTCGAAAAAAGATATCTTGAAAAGAAAAAGCTAAAGTATTTCGAAAAAGATTATGATTAAAATGAATAAAAATCGCCCTTCCAAAGTTTCATTGTGGATGAAGAAGACGATATTATGTACCAAATAAAAAAAGTTCCTTTGACTATTTTTAATAATTTTTTTTATTTAAAGAATTGGCGTAGATGTGCATAAACTTGGAATGAATAAAGAATGCAAAAATTTCTTCACCCCCGACTACCAGAAGGATTCTCCGTATTTCTAAATAATTCCAGAAATTATATCTCGGCAATCTAAAACGAATAATATAAATTAAATAATGGAAAATAAAAAAAACGAAGTAGGCAATGATGGCATTTTCGCTGAACTGAAAAAAAGAGTGTAATTAATAAACAGCATCAAAAAAATAAACTATCTTGAAAAATAATCGGATGAAAATTCTAATCAGCACAATGAAGAACAGTCAGATATTAACAATCTGATTAGAATTTTAAAGAAAACAAATAATCTGCAACTGAGTGAATAACTATAACAGTAATTTTTAATTTAGAAGCGCAACAAAAATTAAAATAATCCTGAAGATAATTAAAGGGACAATAAAGTTGGTAGTGATAGAGTTACTACCTTTTAAAATGCTTTTTCGAAAAGAAAATAATATAAAAGCCTTACCACACTTCATAACAATATGCTTTCTAATCCAAGTCTACCTACTAGTAAACTAAAATCATACAAAATATTAAGATCTTATTCTATCTATAAAATAATACTCTTTTTTTTTAAGTGTACTCCCCAAAAAATTCAAATCTATTTAGAGATTCCTTTTATAGTGACAGGTTTTCAGTAAATGATAATAAAAAAAGGGGAAGCAGCTTAAAAAGCAGTTTCGTTCATGGTACTGTTTTTTTATAATTTAATATAATCAAGTAAAGAAAACAAATTTTTTAATAAAAAGAGAAAGAGCCTGTGGTAGATTTCATATCTTTTAACCACAAAACTCCCTAAAAATTGTCGCAATTTTCTACAACAGCAGATGCGTGGTCTAGTAATAACAATAAAAAGAAAGATATTCTGCTTCCCTGTACTTTAAATCCAAATAGTGGGAATAAAAGATTAAACTAAAATTAGAATTCTTCACAATCGTTGCAGTTTACACCTGAGAATTTAGAACAATTAGATAATATTATTAAACAGAAAACTCCCAAAAATGATAACAATAGCAAAAACAACTTGAATGTTAATTCCAAAAATAAAAATAACAATTTAGGATTTAGGTCCTTTTCACAAAACAGCATTCATTCTGATTGCATGAAGCAAATCATTGATTCAAAAAGTTAAAAGTCTATTTTTTCTGGTTAAGTTTGCAAATCGAACCATACAAAGGGTTTAACCGGTACAAGAGCTAAAAGTCTTTAGAATTTAAACTTATAAGAACAAATGATAACTCCAAGATCATAACTTGTTTAAGAAAAACCTTAAAAAAATAACAATTTGAGTCCAAATAATAATAGAATATTGGCTAAAAAGTTGCTTCATCCGACTTTTTTAATAGAATTTTTACTTAAAAAATAATAAATAAAAAGATTAATGTTTCTTCCGCCAGAGATAATTATAGCGCCAATAATAAGTCTCATAAATCTAACTCAAATTAAAACTAATTTTAAGATATAAGCCCCTAGAGCTAAGGAAGCGTAAGGTATTTGATTGATTTTTTAGATTTTCAAAGCCAAAAGTAGAATTCTGAAAAAGGTCTTAAGGGGCCCCTGTTTCAAGGTTCAAGAAAAAAAATGTATAATTTCAAAGCAGGAATTCACTTTAAATAATTTTAATGAGAAATTATTTTCTTTTGTAAAAAATGTTTTAATTACAACTAATAATTAAATATAATCATCATAATACATACTTACTTACGGCATTATAAAATATTTAAATATTAATTTACTTATATAACTAATTTATTATATATTTTAAATATTATTAGAAGTAAATCAAATCATTATCACAGCATCATTATTATTATCATTTAAAAAAAATTCCATTTTATTGTCTGCCAATCAATTTCATCTTCTTTAAGATAATTCTGCTTATAAAATACAGTTAAGGAAATTGGCTCCATCTAAAATATCAACAGCATCTAAAGCTTTATCTTCCACTCTAAACGAAATATATGCTATGTCTCTCAAGGGAGCTACATCTCCATCGTAATTTCCTCTCAAAGAAACAAATCTAGAAGTATATCTGCAGATACTGTCAGATTTTCCTATTTTTTTCTCTAAGAAATCTCTGAATTATTATATAAGTTCTATTTTATTATTAAAAAAAACCCAATTATTGAAGTAATATGAAAGAAAAAAAATAAATAAAAATTTGAAAAATTCCTTACCATCTTATTATTCTTTACTGGCGGCTAATTATAAAACAGCTAAGTTTCTGACCAAAACTGAATAATCGGTGTGAGCTTTTTGGAAGGCTTCCATTTCTAATAATTTTGAAGCTCCTTTATTTTCTCTTAAGGGTTTTTTTTCGGGAACAACTGAGAAATCATCTTCTTGATCTGATTAATGTAAAATATAATAATGATTTTTGAATTTTAAAATGATAATATAACTGCAAGCATTTATTTACTATTTTAAAGTTCCATATTTCTTAACTTTTCTTCTTATTTTCTAATTTTAATTTATTCCGTATTTAATGATGCTAATTTTTTGACGATATCAATTTCTTCTTGTTAAGCTCCGTCGTTAGATACGATTTAAATCTAAACATAAGTAAATATATTATTTATTTTTAATTATGCAAAAAAAACTATAACTAATTAATAACTTCTTATAATTTTAATATCTACTCTCAATATATTAAAATTTTTTTATATTTTTTCAAAATAATATTTAATTATTAAAAAAGCTGAAATTTTTATATAAAATGATTCAAATAATTTACTCCTCCTCCAATTAATCTGTCTCCAGGCTTGTTAGTTCCTCTTTCCAAATCTGCAACTTCTCCAAATTTTTTCCATGTTCTTCTTTCTTGTGTCTATTCCCTTAAAGTATATACTCTATTTACAACTCTAATTTTTTCTTTCAACATTTTTCTGTTGGTGTCTTCGTATTGTCTCATGACAACTTTTGAAACATCTTTAGATAATTTTGTATCCATTTTTAATTAAATTTTATGTTTTTTGCAGTTAATATTTTATGCTTTTTTTTTTTTAAGTTTTCAGAATTTGACAAATCTCTTTTTTTAGAAATTTTATAAGTATTTAATTTATTGATTATTATTTTTTCTTTTTCTCTTACTTTTTAAGGTTTTTATTAAAAATTAATAACATGTAATCATTGATATAGTCTAAATTTACAATTTTGCAAGGAAATTAATGAATAATAGACTATCCTTGCAGGATTAATATTATTTTGTATGAATAAAAACTATTAGTAAATAAGATGCCGTAGACTTTGTTCTACAAAATTTATAATTGATTAATTTACAATAAATACTAATTACAATTATTTAACTATATTTATTTACAATCACAAACACAATAGTATATAAATATATTTATAAAAATTATATTTTATATAGTAAAATAGAATAAGTATAGTATATAAATATTTATTTTAAAATAGATTTATTTATCAATAAATTAATAGGAAAATTATCAGCCATATTCATCACTCCACAACCATGTCATCTGCAAATTATCCCTAAATAATAAAATTAAAATAAATTTTACTACCAAAAAGAAAATAAAAATCAAATACTTAAAATGTAGATCCATCCGTCCTAGTAAAATTTCCATATCCCTTTTTAAATTAAATAAAGATAATTTGTTTCTCATATTATTTATATTTCCAATATTATTTACATGCATTTTATCAAATTGCCAATCTCCATCATAAATTTCGCCATTACTCCATCTATAAATTCCTTTTCCATGTCTTTTACCATTCAGCCAATACCCTATAGATAAAATTGTATTTTTAAATGATTTTTACTAATTTTAAATAAATATCAAAATTTTGTGTGTAGTACCATCATACACATCTTAAGTTGAAAATTGATACAATCCGTGACCGCTTTTTTCTCCCTAGGACCATTCTCCTGTGTATTTATCTCCATTACTCATCCATAAGATTCCTTATCCATCCTATTTAGGCAATAAAAATATAAATTGTTTAAATGTTTCAGTTGGATATAAAAACTATTAATACTCTTTTGTTTGCTCTCCATTCTCCTTCATATCTATCCCCATTTATGTAATACTATAATACAAGTGCATTAAAACTAATATAATGTTAAATTAGTTAAAAAAATAAATTTTACATAAATTCCTTTTCCAGATTATTCGCCTTCTCTAAAATCTCCTTAATATTTATCTCCGTTAGCATAAATAAATAAACCTATTCCATTTTTATCATCATTTTGCCACTCCCCATCATATTTAGAACCATCTGCAAAAGTATACATTCCCTTACCATGTTTCGCTCCTTCGTACCACTATAAAGTTTGTATGAAATAAGGAATAGTGATAGAAGCATGAAAAATAATAATAATAAATTATTTATAATTTACATCACCATCAAATTTATCTTTATTTGAATATACCATTATACCTCTTCCATTAGTCCTGAATAAGTAAGTAAGCAATTTATATATTTTATTTTTTAAAATATAAGTTCATTATATATAACTTATTACTTATCTCTGGCCCACATTCCTTCATAGTATGCTCCACTAGAAAATCGTAACGTTCCAATTCCACTTTTATAACCATTTTCCCATTGTCCTTCATAAACATCTCCGTGAGCATAGCAATATATTCCTTTTCCGTGTCTTTCTCCTATTTTCCATTCCCCTTCATATTTTTCCCCAGTAGTTCTATAATGATAAACACCAAAGCCATCTTAAGTATTAAATGGGGGTTAGATTTTTAACTATGTTTCATCATTATATTAAACATATTATACCTTTTAAATCATTATACCACTACCCCTCGAACAGATTTCCATTTGCATAGTAATATTTTCCATCTCCATGCTTTTTTCCATGAATTAACTCTCCTTCAAACCTCTCTCCCATTTAAAATATATAACATCCATCTCCATGGAACCTGTAAAATTATAGTTTTTTGTCATTTACCAATTAAAAATACAGAATAAAAGTTTATTTAATTACAAATCATTTTTCCATTCTCCAATGAACACATCTCCATTGGGATATCTATTATTTTTTTGTTTTTATAATATATAATTATTAGATATTAGTAAATAATTAATTATGTAAATTTGAGTGCTTATTTTACGTGTATTTCCCCCGCCCTTATTTAATATTTGTTCCCTCTTTAACTTCTCCTACATATTCAGCTCCGTCAGGATATTTTAATTTCTACTACGCAGGCAATTCAGTTTCGAATTAATAAATCAATTCATCTTTTTATCTTATTAACTCCTATCTTTCTCTATCTCCTTGATAAGCCTTTCTGGGTGGAGATTAAACTGGATAGGGATAGTTAAAACTGATATTTGACATTAAACTATTAATCAATTTTTTTATTAATAAACTCCTTATCTTTATGAAATTATATCCTAATAGGAATTATTTACAATTTTTACTAATTATCTCTCTTAGTAAAATGTTTGTTGACTATTATTATCTATCTATAAGATTATTATTATAAATAAAAATTATTAATCCTATTTATTAATTTTTATGTTAAATAAATTCGAGTATATAGAAGTAATAATTTGCACATAATGAAATATAAATAATTAATTTTTTCATTTTAATAGATTAATAACTAAATATAATTTAGTATGTGGAATATGAATAATTAAATATTAAATGTGCTGTAAATAAAAATAATTAATATATGAAATAAGTTTTAACAGTAATTTAATTTATAAATATTTATATTATAAAATATATATATATAATAATAAAAATTATAAAATTTTATAGATTGTTTTAAATATTTTTTTTACTATAAGTAAATGAAATTATATATATAAAAGTATTCTAAAAATTATTTTTGGAGTAAATCAATCGTATATTATTATTTCATAAGAAATAAATATTGATATAAGTAAAAAGTTTTTATCACATATATCTAAAATATAAATAAGATAATTAATTATATCAGTTTCTTCTGTTTATTATATATAATTAATGATAGATGGTAAATGAAAATGTAAAAACGAAATATCTTCTACTAAAATAATTCGTTTTTAATATTTAGTTTATTTGTAATATTTTGATAGTGAGTTATTAATAAAAAAAAATAATTGCAATACAAAAAAATATAAATTCAAAATTAAATAATATATATTTTAAAAAATGAAATTTTAAATACTAGCAATTGCTCTTTTACTTGTGGCTGTCTAATCTTAATCTTGGCTTTTATATGAAAGAGCCTTCTAAGATAATTCTCTATAACCTTCAGATTTAGAAGGTTGGAGTTTCTAAAATAACCAAAATGGTAATGAACTCACTTATTGTGGAGACATAACTTTAGTTGGAGGATACCAAGCAGCAGGAAAAGGAGCAGTTTTATCAAAGAAATTTGCCGGTTTGCCTGCTCACTATAAAGTTAAAATTGTTGCCACTGTATTTTTCATTGACAGGTAATTTATTTTATCAAAGCAGAGCTAATTTTAAATATTTATTTATTTTAATATGATAAACAGCTGGGATAGTGAATTCTTCTTAATCAATGTCAATGGAAGAGAAGTTTTCAGAGAATAATCCTAAGTTAACTGGCACACATAAATGTGTGGAACCAGTTAATGGGGTGAAAGAGTTGCTGCCCTGGAAGTTGAAGTTGCTCACTTTGAGTCTGATATCGAGGTTTCTTTTTCCAGTACTTTAAATGAAAATGTACCATCATACAATCAATATATAATAATAAAATTAAAAAAAAAAGATAACTTGAAATATTTGATTTATTTAAACAATAGGCCGACAATGAATCTTGGGGAATTAGAGACTTCTAATTGCACATCATGAAATGTGAAGGACCTTGCAAACAAGTAGCTTCTGAATTCTCAGGAGATTTTACTACAGATGATGTTTAAGGATGGAGAGCAAACAAAGAAGTAGCCGAAGGATACGTATCTGAGGTACACAAATATTTGTATAATAATAAAAATTGTTTCTTTTATTAAATAAATAATAAATTGATTAGTGTGAAGGACACAAGCTTGTTGGAGGATACAAAAAATCGGATAAAAATTCCAATTCTCCAAAACTTTTGAAAAATTACCCAAACACTACAGAGCAGTCATAGCTTTCAAATTATGGCAAATTGACAGTTGGGATGGTAAATTAAAAATTATTTCTTATTATAAAAGCAAGCAAGCAAGCAAACATGTGAATTCAATATTTCTTACAAATTTTTTTAAATAGGAAATGAATAATTCAGAGCAATCATCGATGGTAAATCTGCTTATGCTCAATTGAAATCTATGGGAGCTCATGGAGGAGAATTTTAATGTGGAAACGGTTCATTCAAAGACTAAATGGTCGATGTTACTATTGAAGTTCCTCACAGTGGTAAATCTTTGACTGTTCTATTTGAGGATTCCCTCAACGAAAACACCGACAACGAATCCTGGGGTATCTCTGACTTTAGAATCTACACCATAGCTTGTGAAGGAAACTGTTCTACTGTAGTTTCTGAATTGCAAACTGAATCCTTTAATGCTGATGCAGTAATAATAAAATAAAATAAAAATTTTTTTTTATATTAATTAAAATCACTATTATTTTTTTAGGTATCCGGTTGGTAATTAAACGGAAAAGACTACAACAGAGTCACTTCATGTACTAGAGTCTCAATGGTTGGAGGATATAACGAATTAGCCGGCGGAACCCTGAGCAAAACCTTCAGTGATTTACCCCCCCACACTCACATAATGGTCGCTATTGAAGTTTGGTTTATTGACAGTTGGGTACAGACAAATATATGATGATTATTAAATATTAATTTGAAAATTTTTCTATACAAGGATAATGAAAACTTCTCTGTTGCTGTAGACTAAGTTTCTGGGTTAACTACCACTAAATCTAAAGGAGAATGGCAAGTCTAATTAGGAAATGTTTGTGGAGGAAACAATTGGACTGAAGAAGTAATATATTGTATTCATTTATATATATATATTTATGCTATTTCATTTAATTAGGTTTAACTTATTTGGGTTGAATTACCTCACTTTGGAAGCTCTGCTACTTTAAGCTTAATTTCTGAATTGAACCAGGCTGCCAACGACGAATCTTGGGGATTCAGAGAACTCAATATCTATGTAAGAAATGACCAAGCTTCAGAATCAAGCAAAGAAGTTTCTAAATCATTGGTAGAACCTGAATTCAAAGAAATTGAAAAGGAATGGGATATCTAAAGTCCTGTAGCTAAATCTGTCCAAAGTGATTGCGGAGGAAAATAAATTATGGGAGGATTCAATACTTTCAGTGGAAAATCTAAAGTTACCAGAGAATGGACCGATCTTCCTGAACACGACTATGCCATTTTCTATTTCAAAATTTATTTCATCGACTCGTAAATATTTTTTTTACTTTATTAACTTTTTTTATTTTATTTACTAATGATAAAAATGTTTATTTTAATCAGATGGGATAATGAATCATTCTTAGCTCAAGTTGATGGACTTTAAAGACAATAGATTACTAAATTGACCTATAACTATGTTTCCAATCAAAACATTTGTGGAGCTGGACAATGGGCCGATAACATCTACTTCGCTGAACTCAAATTCTAACATAATGCCAAAAATATTAAATTAGAATTATTCACCATGTTAGACCAAGCTGCTGTAAAAATTGATAAATTATTTAACTAAACATTATAAAACATCATTCAATTATTAAATTAATGTTTACATTAGAGTGATGAAAGTTGGGGTATCAGAGATTTCCACTTTTTCGTTGGAAAAGATGAACACTATAGACCTGACTGTCCTACTCTTTACACTGAGTGTGGATATGAAGGATAAGAATTTAATTTATGTGAAAATATAAATGATTTTGATAAAGTTGAATGGTAATATTAATTAATTTTAATATAATTTTTACACTATTTTTTAACTTTTTTGGTTATTTAGGAGTTAATAAGTCAAAAGTGTTTGGGTCCCTAAAGGATGGGAAGCCACTCTTTATGAAGAAGCTGATTTCTAAGGAAAGAAACACGTTTTCACAGCTCCAGGTAATATATATATATTAATATATTTAAGATAATTAATATCTATAATTGTTTTAGTTGAATGCTTGGAAGACGGACCAGTTTATCAATTTATCAGAGTCACTGCTCCTAAAATCACTAACTTAAAAGTCTAAAATAACTTCAAATCTAAACACAACATTAAAAATCACTTAAAGAAAAACTTGAGAAAATGATTTAAATATGAAATTTTTATAATTACATTTGGATATTTTTACTTAATAATTGTATTGCTAAATTTTTAATATATGTTATTTGCATTCTTTTTTATCAATATTATGTTTCTATGAAAAATAAAAAATAAATAATATTCAATATTCTGAATTGCGTTTTTTAATAATAATTATTATTAATCTACGAATAATTATATATAATAATTGCATATTTTCAATTTTATATAATAAAAATATAAAAAAAAAAAATACTTCATGAAAATTACTTCCTAGCCAAATTAAATTGTATTTATTTAAAACACTTAGCCAACAGGATAAAATCTAGAAAATAGTTAGAATTGTATAATATCCAACCATCTATAAAAAATACAGGATAGTAAATATATATATATATTTAATAGAATATTATTAATAAATATATCAAACTCATTAATTGTAAAAATTTTTAGAGCTCAATATATTTAATAAAACCCCAACTATCAGTAATCATTATGGGCGAAATAACATACTTCTGAATAAAAAATTATATTTAATTCTTAACTAGAAAGGCCTACGCAGTAATATATTAGACAAAAAGTAGTTTCTGGATAAACCAATTCAACGTAATCTCATACAAATAAGAATTCTGATTTTTAAAATAGCCCTCAAATTTAGGCAATAAATTCACTTCAACATTCGCAAATTTCTTAAACTTCTCATAAGTCTGATGTTATTACTTATGACAAATAGTACATTGGATCTATAAAAATCTATAATACTGGGATTAAAGAAGACCCAGTTCCTGGAGAAAAAAGAGGAAAAGGGGTGTAGAGCTTAAATTCCAGTTATTGGATCTCAGATTTGGGAATTTTTATTGCCCAAAATTTGAATATAATGAAACAAATATTATAACATGGATATAAAGCCTCGCTACAGTAGCCCGGGATTGATTTTTTGATTTACTCATAGCAATCCAATTTACTGTATTTTATTTTTAATAATTATAATCAAAAGTTGTTAAAACAAAATTTATTAATCGTAATTCAGTTTCATGAAAGCTGAAAATTTGGGATTAAAAACTCCATAAGCTTGCTAATTTTGGTTAATGGCGAGTTGGCTAACAATGGCTGCTGCGGAGGTTGATACTTATGAGTATAGCAAATACAATTTAGAAGAGAGAAAATAAATGAGAATTGCTTTTTATTAAAAGTATGAAACTGCAGTAGAACTACCTGTTTAAATGCTCTCAAAACAAAATATAGGAATATATTCAACTCCTTTTTCAAGAATTGACTTGATTCCGTACTATTATTTAATTATAATTATTTTTTAGTTTATTATAACAATTATTGAAAATAGATAAGTGGCTTTAGAAAGGCTTGGGATTCACAATGAATTGTGTGCTATTAAATTTGGAGAAGATGGGTGTACTAAATGGAAAACAGAAGGGTTTTTAATTAGTAAAAGAATATCTAGTGCCAAGCGGCATTATGATGGTATACATTAAAGAGATTTTTCTGAAGATCATATAGCCCATTTAATATGGAATTTTATGGCCATTTATCACGTTTTGGTTATCAAATCTCACCTAAATGATCTCTATAATTATGAAGAATAAATATAAAAATTATGATTTTAAGCTATTTTTTATTTATATACAAGTATAAATTAATATAAATTACTAAATTCACTTATTAAATTACTAAAATTAAAATTATAATTCAAATTAATATGATAATATATGTAAAAGCAACTGTAGATATAACTCCCTGCAAAACATATCCCAAACTGTTATAATTAAATTATTACTTTTCTTATTTTGTAGGTTTGTCTAAGTTAATTATAATAAAAACATTATAATAATGAAATCAGTATTAATATTATTTACTTAATTTGTAAGCTTTTTAAGTACAACTATATTAACATTTAAAAAATCTCTTGCATCTTTATTTTGATTTACAACATCTAATTCAGTTAAAAATTATCTACATTGGGCAAACAAGTGCTATTATATAATAAAAAATTATTATCTAAGAATTATTATACTATAAATATTACATAAAAACCGAAATTAACAGGCTTGCTTTTATCTCTAAACTCACCTTTCGCTTATAAAGAATCTTTCATTTAAACAAAGTTTTAACATTATTACTATGTTATATTTTTAGTTTTTCTTGCAAGCATTAATTTTTGGACAATATAAATGAACACATTCTTCTTTACAGTCATTAAATTCTTTATAAGAATAGTATTTCATATTTTATTCATTTTTCTTTGATAATTTAACTTCTATATCTTGCTAATATATATTAATAAAATATTTGATATTAATTTTTTCAAAAATATATAAATAGGTTTGAATATTTAAAATTAGTTTACCAATGTAAAAGAATTGAGATATGAATCAGAATATGTTTTGTATTCATTTTTATAATCTTTTCCTAAGAAGTTAAAGCATTTGGATTCACAATGCAACTATTTTGCCATTTCTTTTTGATTTTTATTTAAAGCTTGCACTTATTCTTCATAGCACTTCGTCATTTAAGATGCTGAGAAAACACCAATAAAATTTTATGTTTATATCAATTGATTCTGTATTTCAAACAATTGGGTTTTTTCTATTTTCTTAAGGCATTACTCTTTAATAATTGATGTATTTTTGCTTTCTCCGTCATTATATGGACATTATTCTGAAATACATTCATTTACTCCCTATAAATTTTGATGAAGGATTAAAATAAATAAATTATAATTATTTAAGTGTAATTTACTGTGATTGATTTTTCTTGCCTGTATCCAATAGAGGCTAAATAATATAACACTTTTGAATACGTACACATATATAAACTATTTTATGGGTGGATATTTTTATAAAATTTATAATGCTCTTATAGACAATCTGTGTAAAGGATGGCTTAATCAAACGAAATATCTTAAATATTTGTTGATTCACTTTCTATATAGTCAAAAAATTCTCCACAAGGATTTAATGATTAAAATTCTTTTCTTACTGCAAATCTAATAATAATAATGTATTATTTATATTATATTTATTAAAGCTATTTTATTTTTGTATATACTTCATATCGCATCCAAAAAAATGACAATCCTAGTCTGTTGTTTCTATAGTAGTGGCACAGCTTGCAATAAAACTCTCCATAATATTATAATTAATTTAATTTTCAGTACTTTAAACTAAATCAAAAACTGACATCTATAATAATATTATTATAAAATATACTTGTAAATGATTAGAAAGACTCATTTTTATTAATTTTTTATGTAATTCATAAATAATTTCTTTCACTATAAGTATATTATTTTAGTTATTCTGTAAAGTTATTAATTAGAAAGAATAATAATTTAAGTTTTTTTCTATATTAAAATCATCAAATTATTGAAATAAAATAAATTATTAAAATCATTAAATTATTGAAATGAAATAAATTATTAAGCACTCTTAATTTATTTCATATTATCCTAATTTGAAGAATTATCATATTTAAAATACAATTAATAATTTATATAGGTTTAATATATATGGGTTTATAATAGCTTATTTTTATTTATATAAGGTCACATGATATGGCCTATAGGCTAATTTCTATTAGCTTTAATGGTTCCCCTTTATTTAGGAGCGATAAGGCTAACTGCATTTTAGTTAAACCTTTGATGTTTGTTTATTTTATTTATATTAAGCTTGTTATTTATTTTTTTTTATATTGCTTGCTATTTATTTTATTTTATATTTGCTTGTTTATAATTTTTATTATATTTTTATATTTTATTATTTAATTTTATTTTATATAGCTTGCCTATTTTATTTATATAATTTTATTTTGAAAAAATCTTATTTGCCATTTTTTATTTATATATATTGTAATTTTGAAAATGTGATTTTTATAGTAGTTTTCATCTACTTTTATATAATTAACACCTTATAAAATTTGCCTTTTATCACATATATAACTGAATTTAATCCGTTCCGATTAGTAATTGATAAATAAAGTCTTTTTTTGAGTTTTTGGGATTGTATGACTTTTAGCTATTAAGAAATTCATATTTAATTTGTTCCGGTGGATGAACTTAAAAATTAGTGCCCAGTTTTAAATATGATGGGTTCTTAGTAGTGTAAAAATTCATATCAATTTATAATTTGAATGATAATATTTATTTAAGAGCTCTGCGGCCCATTGGGATTTAAAAATTATAACTCTTATTAATTATTATCATTGATTTTAAGGGAAAGTGAAATATAAGGTTGCCCTCCTTATGTATTCACAAAAGAGAATTTGACTTTTTTCATTATCTTTCCATAATCAACGGCTAATTCTTTTCTTTTTTATTTTTATTTTTTATTCCTAAAAAAAAAAATATTATTATTAATTAAACTACGCGAAATTATTATTTTTATTGCGCTTAATTATATTAAATTAATAAAATTTATCAATAAAATAATTAATTACTATATATATATATTCTGGAGTTTAATAATAGGTAGGTAATTTTGTGAATTGATTAGTAGTTTAATATATAATATATTTTGATTTGGTTTTTTATGATTTCTCTTCGTTTGCCTTTAAAAAAGAATTATAATTAATTACATTATTAAAAATTATTTTATAAAATTAATATTTATAATAAATTTATTAATAAAATAATTAATTACTATATATATATATTTTCTGGAGTTGTAATAATAAGTAGGTAATTTTTGTGAATTGATTAGTAGTTATATATATAATGTATTGTAGTGATTTGGATTTTTATGATTTCTCTTCTTTTTCCTTTAAAATGAATATTTTAATTAAATAAATTATTTAAAAGTATTTTATAAAATAAATATTTATATATTATAGTATATTTATTAGATATATGGTTTAGTTAGTTTTTATTTATTAATATTGAAATTTTTTCAAATGGAAATAATTATAAACGATAATATTTGTCAAATTTTATGGTGTTATATATTTTAAATTAAATATTATAATAAAATAAAAATAAGAATATTTTTTACATTTAAAGAATAAATTTAAATTATTTTGTTTTTTAAAAACTAAAAAATCCATTAATTTATTTTCATTCTATTAAATTTTTATATTATGTTTAAAACAAATAAAAATTAAGAAAACTATGTCAAATTCTAATTAAAATAACTAAAAATTTTAATATTTTTTACTTTTTGAAAATTAAGTTTTATTATTTAATTTTTTAAAAAAATATCTAAATAAATTATGTTTAAAATGATGAAAAACTAAGAATTATTTAGTTTCTAATTAAAAAATAATTATCCTTTTAAGCATTTATAAAAAATAATTAATATTTTAAGCATTTTTAAAAAAATAAATTAACATTTTAAACATTTTTAACTTTTTAAAAAATCAAATGATAATTCTATTTTTTTAAAAAGGAAAAAATTATTAAATTAGTTTTTATTCTAGTTACTTTTTATAATAATTTGAAATTAAAAAAAGTAAGAATAATTAATTTCAGTGTTATTGTATTAATAACAAATATATTTTAAATAAAAAATATTATTAAATTTTAAGTTCAAAAGGTTAAAAATAAAATAAATAAACATTTCTGTAAAATAAAAAATATTAAGTAAAAATTGATTTTTAAAATGAAAAAAATGTAACTAATATTTTTATTTTATTAAAAATTTTCTAAAATTTTTATATATTTTATACGCACCCCTAATATAATTAACATATAAAATTACCTTTTAGAGAGGGTTTGGTATCTAGCACGAGGTATTTTTAAAAAAATATAATAAATAATATAAACAGCAGTGAAGGTCGATAGTTTTATATTTTTATCTATATTTAAAAAATAATTATAAATTTATTAATTATACAAATATGTTAAAATATATTACTATTGATTTTGTTGTTATTGTTGTATTGTCTTTTTAATTAATTAATAGATAGAGGATTAATTAATATAAGAGGTTTCAAGTAAATAGTATTTCGTAAAGAGCTTCTAACAGAAATTAGGAGTCATCAAAAACCTTCTATTAAGCAAATTTAAAAATTAAGTAAATGAAAATAAAAATAATTAATATATTTTATAAATAAATATATATTTCTATTCATTTTTCAATTTTTATTTTTATCTTCAGCAAAGTTTAGCATCTCAAATCAATTATTCTATCTTACTATATATATTTCTTGATAATTTATCGTTAGATAATTGTAATTTTGAAAGAATGTTTTATTTTATAGTTATGTTTTTGATAATTTATATTACTTGTTTTGTAATATTTTTGATAGTGATAATGATATTATCTTTTATAGTTATATTTTTGATATTCTTTGAATATTATTTATGATTTTTATTATAATTTCTGTTATTTTATATTTTATTACTCTTTTATGAGAGTTTTTTGATTTATATAATTTATAATTTTATAATTAGCCATTTGAGAGATTTTGTGTATTTTTGATAGTATTTTAATTTTTGAGAGAATTGTGAGAGATTTTTTATATATAATTTTTATTTTTGCCAGACCTTTTTTTATATATTTTTGAGAGAGAGAGAGATTATATTAATTTTTTATTTTTGCCAGAGAGATTTCTTTGGTTTGAAATTTTGACAATTTGAATGTTCCTCATGTTTTTCGCTGACATGATTTTCAAAATTTTACTCTTTTTATGAATCACGAAGTAATTATTACTTTTTAACCATCTATTGGCAATCGATAAATTGACGTGGTATTTAAAAAACTAAGAAATAGATGGAGCATTAAAAACTATGGGGTAATAATATTAAAAACTAAATGATCGCTATTAAAAAACTGTAGAGTAAAACCGAAAAAAATGTCTTTTTAGAGAAAAACAAACCCTACCCGCCCTTTGTATAGACTTTTGGAAAATAAAGATTTTTTTTCAGAAACCCTTATTTTTGTTTAGTCTGGTTATTGTTTTTTTATTATGTTGTTGATTTTTACTAATTTTGAATTTTATTTCCTTTAATTAATTATAAACATATATATTAATTTTCTTAATATATTAAAAAAATTTGAATTTTATTTTTGGTATTCTTTTTTAAATTAATTTCTGTAATATTAAATTCAAATAATTATATATATACATACATACATCTTATTAATTATCAAAGTTTTTTTCGAATTTGAATTAAATATTATAAATCAAATTAATGAAATTTGAAAATATTAAAATTACTATTATTTTACGAATAAATATATATTAAGTAATAATATATTGAATTTCATAATTATATATTAAATAAAATAATAATACTTATAACTAAATTAAATTAAATATATTATTATTATAAACATATATTAAATATAAATGTATATTTATAGTAAAATACTTAATCATTTTTACATAGGAGTAATTCATTTTTACATAATAATTTGTTATTTCTTTATTATTCCCATAGATTAATATGAATTAATTTCAGTAAAACTAATTTCTTCGTTATCATTAAGTGATTTTTATTAAGAACTTATATATTAATTTTTACTATTACATTTTGATTAATCTTCTTCATCTCCAACAGAATTTGATTGCCAAAAAGTTTTTATTTTTTCCCACAAAAATTTAAGAAAAGAACCACTAAATTTATAAGCGTCATAGAAAAATACCAATACTTCTAAAGCTAATATCAGCGAACAAGTTATAATAATTACATATGCTATTATTTATTTATCTCCATTAAACACATTTAAACCTAATGTGGATGAGTGTACTATCAAAAATAAGGATTCTGAAACTATATCCCTTATATTATGTCTAAATACTTTGTATGGTCTAAATATGAATACCATTATTATCATAGCTAAATTCAATATACTAAAAATAATTTAATTAAAAATTGCGTAATCATTTAAAAAAACAAGTGTAAGTCCAAAAATGATTTTTCTAAAGCAAACAATAGCAAAAAAAGCTGTTGATATTATTGAAGTTCTAATAATGGAAATTAATTAAAAAAATTATGTTTTAAGTGTGATTTAAGTAATTATTTTAAAAATATTACTGATTATATTCTTCAAATAATAGCTTATAATTATCTTCAAACAAACTCAGCTATTTTTGCCATCCAATTTTCTTTTAAGTTGTTTTATAGCTTTTAGAACATTTTTTTTTCAAAAACATATATGATATGGCTTATTTTATTATAAAAAATGGCAAGTAGTAGAAGGGAATAAGTACAATGTAGCTTAAAACAATAGAAAGTTATCCTAATATTTTACTTGTCCCTATATATCTGATTTACAGCTGAGCGAAAATAGTTGTGCATAAATAGGATCCTAACATTCCTGCCAATACAAATTACGATTACAATTTTATTAGCAGTATATTTACAAATTTATCTACTAATGATTTTTAACCATTTTTGTTTTTTGGGAGCAAAATTATTGCCTAATATTACTAAACACTTTCAAGGTAACATATAATATAATTAGAATTAAAGAAATTAAAATATATTAACTAGCATTTCTTATAAAAAAAGAATCCACATCATTAAATTAAAATCCCTTAGAAGCTTCCATGTATTCAAAATTTGTAGGAACTATTTGAGGAATAAATCCCAAATCGAAAACATCAAAAAACTTAAAGTATTTGTATATAATTAAGGGATAATCAAGCTACATATAGATTATATATCTTAAAAATAAATTGTTTAATTTAATTATAAATTATAAATAAAATAAATTTTCTTACTTTATTTGCTATAATGTATCTAGTAATTAAATAAGGAGTGCAGGATGAAAAAAAATGATTCCAGATGCAAGACTTGATGCCACTACTACGGAAGCAGTGCTGGTCACTTATGACTTTAAGACTTCTTATGTCAATATAGGGTTGCTTTCTTTGCATTTATTATTTTTATCCTTGAAAAATTCAGCGCATACACATTTACCTGTTTTCTTATCTAAAACTCTATTTTCTTTTCTATCACATTTTGTGCACTTTCTTGTAAGTATACTACACCTTTAACAATTTTTAAATTTTATATCAGGCTCATGGATATTGCAATCTTAGTTTACAATAATGTTAGCACATCTACCATCTTCTGTTAAAACATATCCTTCATTACATTCAGAACATTATTCTGGGCTATTTATGCACTTCTAACAATTTTTTTCTTTTAAACAAGGTTAGCAATAGTCTAAATAATATAATTTTATTAAAATTAAACCATTTTTTTCCTTAAAAAAATATTACATTATTTGCTGCATATTTCTTTGTTAGATAAGTCCTCATTACAAAGTGGAATTCTTATAAATATTATTTTTTTACATTAAAAATATAAAATTTATAAATATAATAATTTATCTTATGATCATAAATTAACAATTTTTACTAATACACATCTAATTTTTAGCACTTTAAACATTAAGTTTTATCACATTAATCTAGTCCATTTATTAAATATTAAAATATGAATTTTTATATCAAATATATTAGTAGAAATTACCACAATAATTCCCAAATTTTTCTGAGCATTATAGGCACTGAAATTTGTCTAAGTAAAAGTTAGGCTAGCATTAAATAGAAATAACAGTATTCTATAGTTTATCATATTAACATCTTATCGCTGAAGTTTAACACTGTTAGCATTCTTTATTATTCCCATCATCAGTATATCCAGTTATACATTCACAATTATTTTATAAATCCCTTGTATCATGGGAACATTTTATACACTAATCAGGTAGAAATCTGCAAGAATCGCATTTATAATTGCAATCTATTAAAGTAAAATTAATCAATTTAAAAATTCTTATTTTTAATTTTTCATATATTTTCTACTTTAAAGGCAAATATCTTATGTTGCCAAGCCTCTACTATTATTTATATCAGTCTTAGCATCATTTTTTCCACCTTTATAGCCTATAATAACTACTGATGTCTTATTTTTTAATTAACTTCGCTATTATTCATTAAAACCTATTAACAGCAAGGCTTGTAATCCTATGTCATCAATCAAAGTATTTTATTAATATATAAAACTAATTGCTACTTTTTATCCTAATTTAACTTTATTTTAAATTAAATCTAAGAATTTGTTTGATTCTATTTTATCATTTTCTGTTTTAAAGTTGTGGCTTTCATATTCTCCGTCATTATTTTAAATAACTATAATTGTTATCCCTTAACGGTTCATTTCTTTAATATTTCCATTTAATTATATAGTATTTTTATAAATTTAATTTCTTAAAACGCCAATTGTTAGAGAAACATGTGTTTAACAGTGAAGGGGTATATCTACAATATTAAATTTTAACATTTTTTACTTAATAGAATATTAAAATATGATTTTTACTAATGCAATTCCCTGTTGATAATTAACTATACTGCTAAGGTTAACATTGACAATTTGAAATAAAATTTCTTTATGAATTACTGCATTATGTACATTATTTTGAATCAGAAAACATACACTTATTACACATAAAATCACAAGCTAATTAAATTGATAAATTTTAAAATGTTGTTCTAAATTTTAAATTAAATACCTTTGCAAGAAGCTTCGCTTATAGAAATTGATTTTTCAATATACCCGAGTTTACATTCGCAATTATTATTAGAATCTCTACTTATATCAGCGCATATATTGCACTCTGATAGTGCTAGAGGATTTGTACATTCTTAACACTTAATATGACATTCTTTTATAATAAAAAAGTGTTATTTATTATATAATCAATGCAACTATTTTAAGTATTATACTTAAACACAACTGAGTATTATTATCTACATATCCCTATTTACATTAACAATTTTTGCTTAAGTCTCTATTTTTATCAGAGCATGACACGCATTAATTCAAATTTTATGGTTAGCAAGCAAGGCAACTGTGATGACATTCTAAAAAATCATAATTTCATTCATTAAATTTATATTTTTATTTCAAGAATTACCTTAACAAGTTTCATCCTTTATTACTTTTTCTACAAACCCATCTTTACATTGACAATTTTTTAATATATCTCTTGTGCTAGATATGCAAGTAATACAAGTATTGATATTCACACTATCACAAGTATTGCAGTTTTCCCCACATTCTAATAATAATTGTTTTTCTTTATAAGGTAATAATTGATTAAAATAATAATATTACTTGCGCAATTAGATACACCTTAATCTACATAAGTAGGTATGCATTTGCATTAATCGTTTATATCTCTGGTAAAACTGGAGCAAGAAGTGCAATTATCTTTATCTTCTCTGCAAAATTAGCATTTTATACTGCATTCTATATTTACAAATTTATAAAGTTAAGTTATACAAAATATTAAAATATAAATACTATTACATTCAAGATTCATAACAGCAACAACATATCCATTTCCTGGTGAAGTAGCAAATTTAATTGGAGAAGTAGCTCCTTTATAGGAAATCATTGCGAATGAATCATTGGGAAGTAGGGTACTAAAATCAATATTTAATCCCAAACTCCTTAAAGCCTACTATCCCACAGTATTCAAATTATGTGCTTATTTTAATCCCAGCAGTACTTTTTATCCATCTTCTAAATTATCTATTTCATTTTTAATTACTGATTTTATGAAACATCAGATTGTGTATCAAAAGAAACTTATTTCTAATATTTTAGATTTATATCTAAAATAATCATACCTATTCCTTAAGTTTTAAACTCATATGGTTGATCATTAATTTATATAGTAAGAAACCTATGAGTATTTATGAGTCCACCTGAATGAACTTGAAAAAAATTATTCGTAGGCAAATCTATACAAGTTCCAAAATCTAAATCGGAAAATTTTCCAGGTGGACATCTACATTAATTATTTTTATCTCTATCACTATTTGAGCAGTATTCACACATATATACGTCATCTTCAGTGCAATTACCGCACATATATGCACAATAATCTATTAAAATAATAAAAATTCTAAATAGTAAAAAAAAAAAATAATATATATAAAATATTACATTAAACACATGTTTACACATTAATTGAATCACTATTTGTCGATATAGCAAATGCTTTTTTTTGTTAATTTTTTGAAATCAGTGTTATTCCTCCATTAATTTCATGAATATTGGTTATAGTTTCAGAATCTCTATGTAAGGGCCAGTTTAATTTTTGTTTAACCAAATTATAGAAATTGTCATTAATCAATTTAGACTATGATTGCCCATGTGTTACCATTACTATATAATCATTATCATCAGAACTATTAATAAATTATACAAGATCCTCTATAGATTTAGAGGGATTAAATAAATTATTCACTTTAAAAAAATCTCCCTTTTTCTTAGAATAATTTATTCCATCAAATACATATAAAGCTATCCCTCTTGTTATATAATCACTTTCTTTATAAACTTCAGCTCCATTTTTTAAAATTTTTGATTCTCTTTTTGTGATTGAATTTTTGCAATATGCCTATAAATTGACCTTACAAATAGGTTATCCTTAAACAATTAGTAGCTTGACTAAATAAATTACTAATATACTACGTAAAATTTTCTTAATCTATAAATATAATTATATTAATCATTTAATTAAATAGAATAAACCACTTTATATCACAAAATAATAACAAAATCAATAAATATAAAGTGGTTTATAATTTAGATATACTAGTTAATAAAAATATCAAATTACTGTATCTCCCATAGATCAAGTCCAGAAAATTAAATCTTTCTTTATATTTCAAGCTTATTTTCGAATTAAATACTTGTAAGAAAAAAATATTTACAATTATTTATTTTTGAGGTATTACCTTTATATATTACTAATAATTTATTTTTTTCTAAATATTATAATATAATATTTAATTAATATCAAATAAAGTGATAATAATTAATATAAATCTATGTTTATGAAAAATCAAATTAAATGGGAAGTTTAGAATAATTTATAAAAGTTTATTTAAAAATATACCATAATAAATAAAATTTATTATCAAATAAAAATTTCTCAGTTTATGTTATAAAAAATATAAAATTAAAATCTAATATTTATTTTTAAAATTCTATTAATAAACTATACTCATATATATCATAATAATAAACATAAGAATTTCTAATATACTAATATATAAAATATTAGTTTACTATCAATACTGAGAGAAAAATTATAAATAAATAGTTATATACAATTCAAGAATTAGTACTTATTCTAAATTAAAATTAAAATATCAAAATAAAGTGTTATATATTAAAATTCACTAAGCTTCGCTTTTCTCTAAATCAATTTAATTGCATGAATGATCAATATTTACATGAGTATTGAAATTTTCTATTTCATTCTATGAAGTTTAGTAGCTACTGTTTTTGGTTTATTTAAATGCATTTGATTAGCAAAAATTTTTGCTTTGTTCCATAAGAATTTAATAAACGACCCACTAAATTTATAAGCATCATACAAAAATGAAATGACTTCCCATAATAATATTAAAGAACAAAATATCATAATTACCCAAGCTACATTCTATCTTTGTGCCTTGTCTGATTTGAATGGGTGAAGCCATAAAGTAGACAAATGAGTAATTAGGAAAAATAATTCAGATATTATATCTCTATAATTATGTCTCTTTTCTTAATAAGGCAAAATGCGGAACACTACTATGATTTTAAGAAGGTTAAGAATAGAAAATATTATTTGATTAGATAAAGGAAAATTATTTAAAACTGTAAGTGCAAATCCAAAAATAATTTTTCTAAAACATACAAAAGCAAAAAATCCTGAACTTAAAAATGATTGCCTAATTAAAAATACAAAATAATTATTAAAATATATTATTTAAATTAATTTAAATACAATTATTACTTAGTATATTCTTCAAATAATAGGCCAAATTAATTCTAGTATATTTTTATTTTGTTTTATAATAAATTATTGTTTAATTATTTTTTATTTATCAAAATTTTTATTTATTATTATTTTAATACTGATTAATATTTTTTGATATCTATAGAATAATAAAAGGTAGGCTTATCAAAATTACTAGCATTACATAGCTAACTAATATAGACATATAATGAACAAAATCAGTTGGAGCAAAATATTTAATTTGTAACAAAGCAAATGTAAAAGTACATAAATAGGAACCTAAAAGTCCAGCTAAAATAAACTAATATTAAAATTTGGATAGTGCTGAATCGACAAATTTGCCAAAGGAATTTTACTTTTAGCTTTTTATTAATTTCATTATAACTTAAAATAACTTCAAAGTTAAATATATAATAATTAAAGCAACAGACACTAAAACATATTAACTTGTATTTCTAAAAAAGAATGAATCTATATCATTAAATTCAAATCCTTGTGGAGCTTTCATGTAGTGCTGATTTTCTGCAATAATATTTGGCAAAAATCCCATATCAAATAGACTGAAAAATTCAAAATATTTATATACTATTGTTGGGTAGTCAATTTAAATATACATCAAATATCTAACATAATTATAATTGAATAAATATAAAAATGAAAGCTAATGGTTTTAAAAAATACTTACTTTATTTATTGAAGAGTATCTAACAATTAAATCAATAATGCAGGATGAAAAAATATAATTCCAGACAAAATACTACTTGCCATTACTACTGTGGCAGTTCCTTATATAGAAGACTATAAATTCTTTTCAGTGAACAGTTAGAATTATAATTCACATTTATTATTTTTCTCTTCATACATTTCAGAACATTCGCATTTCCCTTACTAATTCAATTATCTATTTTGTTTTCTACTACATTTGGTGCATGTCCTAAAATGAAATAATTTATCAGAAATAATATAAATTTTAAATATTAATGATAATACTTTGTGAAAAAATCACACTAGAGACAATTAAGACTTTTCATATCACCATCATAAATATTACATACTTATTACTCATTATCACATTGTTATGTATTTTAATTAACTTTATATCCATTTAAACAAATACTACAAGTAAAAGGATTTAGTTTACATTTTGCACACTTTGATAATTCATCACACGGCAAGCAAGCATCTTTTGATTATATATATATATCTCAATATTTTAATAAATTTTGTATAATTAAACATAATTACATTGTAAACTACACTCATCCTCGTTTGATCCATCTGGTTTACAAGGTTAGAGTCTAGCATATGAATATATTTAGTTAGTATGAAGTATAATTTATAAATGTAATATAAAGTTTTTAATATTACAAAAAAATATCATCATTTTATACACAGCTCGAACATGATTCATAATTACAAGTTTCTACAAAATTAAATATATACTCTATTAAATAAAAAGTAAATAAAATATAATGAAATTATTATTACAACAATTGGAACCGTATTTATCTTGACATGATATACAATTATTACTACTGTCTAAATAGTATCCTTATTAACATGATAAAGTTATAATATTATGAGATATGGGATCAAATTCACATCTTTCTGCATATTATCCACACTATTTGCATTCTGCACTTTCACCATCATCCACTAATTAGTCTAGACATTAACAGTTTTTCTAAAGACTTCTAGTATTATGAACACAAGATAAGCACTAGTTAGAATCTAAGGAACAGGATTCGCATTTTCTGTCACATTCTATTTATTTATAGTAAAAATAATCACTAAGCATTAATAATGATAATAATGAATTATAATTTGTACGATTAATGCACTATTATACTTAAGCCACACCTGATTATTTAACATCAATAATGGCTTAATCAATACTACCATTAAATCCTATAATTGACACACTGCTTTGATCAGAAATAGTCTTAATATCTTAATTAGAAAGTCCAATCAACTTTAAAGCTTCTTTAGCTTCAGAATTTAAAGAGAGACTGTTAAAGGATACTGCTACTTTTTCTCCCAAGTATACTTCATTTTTGACATATTGTAAAAATTATGAATACTAATTAGGATCTATATGAGGAGAAAACATCTCTTATTTGTGAAATTGAGAGGTTTCATTTTTGCTTAAATGAATTATTACTAATCCTGATGTTTATAATTCATAAATATTATTATTTATTTGCACAACATTTTTTGAAATCTAATTTTATTTAATTTTCCCATTCGAAACCACAACAAAATTATTACAATCTACTTTTGGTATTTCTGTTATATTTATTTAAAAATAATTATATTTGAATTTTTTATTATAATTTTATGATTTAAACTCAAAAGTAAATACCTATGCATTATCCTGTTTCAATATCGCTATATTATGATTAGGGACAATAGCAACTATCATTTATATTTCTTAATATGTTAGAACATTCAATACACTAGTTAGGGTTATTTTATTCACATGAATTACATCTATAATCACATGCTTTTTGGTAGATTATAATATGTGAATAAGTATGAATAAATATTAATATAAAAATTAGAGCATACCTATACATAATTAAGAATTTATTGCTTTATTTTCAACATAACCGGTTAGGCATGCACAGTTGTTTAATGAATCTCTAGTTTAATCTGAACAGCTTTAACATTCATCTGGTTTGTTAAAGTTAATACAACTTTTGCATTTATAGTCACATTCTTAATAAGAATAATTAATGAATTATGAAATAAAATTAAATCTAAAATATACGTTTGCATAATTTATCAGACCCATTATCTACATATCCTTCTTTGCATAAACAATTATTGTTTATATCCCTATTAGGATCAGAGCATAAATCACATTAAGATATATTACTGGCATCAGAACAGCTTTAGCACTTGTAATCGCACTCTAATATTGATATTTTATATTAACAATTAATTTTGTATAGCATTTATATATACTTAAACATTTAACACTATTGGCCTTTTGGACATATCCTTCTTTGCATTCACAATTATTGGCTAATTCTTAAGACCCACTATTCCAACATGATTAACATTTACTTTTATCTATCACATCACAACTTAAACAATTACCTTAACATTCTGAAATAGTTTTAATTAATAAAATTTATACCATAATAGTATTTAAGTATATATAAATAATATAGCAATGCTCAAGAATTTACCTTAGCATTATGGAACTCCGACATCAATTTAACCATCTATGCATTGGCAATTATTGTTTGGATCTCTTGAAAAATGACTGCACTTATCACAGGAATCTAACTGACTTGGAATACTACATTACTGACATTTATAATGGCATTCTATCAAATATACAATTAAAAAACTATTTATATTTCATATTATTTTTATATTAATATACTCAGGCAACTGGCAACTCCATTGTCTACATACCCTTCCTTACAATTACAATTATTATTTATATCTCTATTTAAATCAGAACATGTTTCACATAGAGACAAATTACTAGCATCTAAACAGCTTTAACACTTGTAATCACACTCTGATGTGATAAAATTAGTAGATAATTAATTTTAGATTATATTAATTTATATGTACTTAGGCATTAGACACTGTTAGCTAGTTAAACAAATCCTTCTTTACATTAACAGTTATTACTTTAATCTTAAGAATTGGTATACCAACAAGATTTGCATATAGCACTATTTGATAGTTCACAAGTAAGACAATTTCCCTAGCATTCTATTATAATATTAATGCTATTATTTATGTGGTTTATGTTTAAATATTTACTTAGACATTCGGGTACATAGTTTTCCATATAGCCTTCTTTACATGTGCAGTTATTAAAAGATGGATCTCTTGAAATGTGGCTGCAAGCATCACATATATCAAGTTTACTTGGTTGACTGCATGATAGGCATTTATGATCACATTCTAATTTAATAAATTAAATTTATATAATTATTTAGGGAGATATCATATTTATGAAAAACCAATATACTTAGACATGTGACAACTCCATTTTCTACATACCCTTCCTTACATTTGCAATTATTACTAGGATCTCTATTTAAATCTGAGCATTAATCGCATTATGATAAATCAGAGGAATCTGAACAAGTTTGGCACTTGTAATTGCACTCTTGTGTATTATTATATAATTACATTCTATTATTAATATATATATATAAGTACTTAAACATTGAACACTATTTGGTAATTAAACATAACCTTCTCTACACTTACAATTATTATTGATATCCTAGGATTCATTATGCCAGCATTATTAACACAGTGTGGTAATTGATGTATCGCAAGTTAGACAGTTTCCTTGGCATTCTATATTAATGTTATAAATTTTATTTATTTTAAGTTATTTTTTAGTTTTTATTAATAATATATTTACATTAACACTTTGAAATATTAGCTATATCCATATATCCTGCACTACATTAACAATTATTAGCAAGATCTCTTGTACTGTCACTGCAGGAACTACATTTTTCTAGATCATTTGGATCACTGCATAATTAACATTTATAATTACACTCTAGGTAATTAATTTTTATTTTAAGACATTTATTATTATTATTTTTTGTTTACTTAGGCAAGTTGCAACTCCATTATCTACATAACCCTCCTTACACAAGCAATCGTTACTAATATCTCTATTCAGATCAGAGCATGCATCACATTTAGATAAATTATTAGCATCCGAACATCGTAAGCACTTGTAATTACAATCTTTATTTTTATTTATTATTATAAATATTTTAATCGATGGATGTGATAATTTATATTATATTATACTAAGACATTGAACACTATTGGCTAGTTAAGTATAGCCCTCTCTACATTAACAATTTGAATTTAAGTCTTGAGATTTGTTGTCCCAGCACGACTAACATGTATTTGAAATATCGCATATTTTGCAATTCCCTTAACATTCTATATTTATAATTATTTATATATTTATTATTATATTAATCAGATATAAATTTATACTTTGGCATTCGACAGAATTTTATTTTTAGACATAGCCCTCTTTACACTAGCAATTATTATATATATCTTATGAATCAGTATACCAACAAGATTAGCATGCATTAGGATTTGTTGTATAGCAAGTTAAACAATTTCCTTAACATTCTAAACCAAAAATTCATAATATTAAATAATAAATTCTTTATTTATTTACTTAAACATTCTTTAATCCCAACTTCCATATACCCATCTTTGCATTAGCAATTTTTAGAGAGATCTCTTGAAATGTGACTACAACCATCACATTTCTCTAAATTATTGGGATCACTACAGGATTAGCATTTATAATTACACTCTATTTTATATTAACTTTATATATTATTATAATAAATATAAATAATATATTTATCATATACAAAGGCAAACAGGAACTCCATTATCTATATATCCTTCTCTGCATTAGCAATTATTGTTAAAATCTCTATTAGGGTCAGAGCATGTATCGCATATGGACAAATTAGTTGCATCTGAACAGAGTTAGCACTTATAATTACATTCTATTAATTTTATTTGAATAAATTAATATTATTAATAAAAATACTATATATTATACTTAAACACTGAACGCTGTTTGTTTATTAAACATAACCCTCTCTACAATAGCATTAATTACTGAGATCCTAAGTACTATTCCAACACGATCTACATTTAGTGGTATCATTAGTTTCACAAGTTAAACAATTCCCTTTGCATTCTTAATCAAACAGTTAAATATATTATATACTTTGTTATGTTTGAAATATATGAAATAATACTTAAACATTATGGTTATCCAATATCAATATATCCATCTTTACATTAACAACTTGGTGGAGATGTCCTATTTTAAGAATCGTTACAACTATTGCATTAGGTAACATCACTAGGAATATTACAAGACATACATTTACTATTACATCCTAATAAGTAAACAATATAAATTTTTTATAGTAGATTATTTTTTTCATTTATTTTTACTAATACATGTTTTTTAATCATTTTCAACATAACCTTATTAACACTAACAGTTAATATTGATATCTCTATTTTAATTTGAATAACACTTAGTGCATTAATTTATGTCACTTGTTTAGCATAATTCACATTTATAATTGCAAGCTTTAAATTAATTTATAAATCATATTTATTTATTTTTACAATGTAATAATACTATAATTTATTTTTACACTCAATGCAATAATCTATTTATACTTCTGATCCATCGTTTTTCATTTGAAAGGCAAGTCTTTTACCTTATCTAGCTATTAAGCATATTCCTCCCTTTTTACTATCTTAAGATAATTTCTCAGCATCTGATTTAGGCCAGTCTAATTTATTCTTTACATTATCATAAAAATTATTATCCGTTAACTTTTTATGAGCATAAGATTAACTTACTAACACTATATAATCATTAGAATCTATTTTTGATATATCATTGTATAATTCACTTATTTCATCTGATCCTCCACCACTACCACTTGATTTTTCATTAGTTTTATAATATTATTTGTTACTATTTTTAATATTTTTTGTATTTCCATCTATTACTACAAGAGAAAATCCCATACTTTCCTTATCATTTTTGTATATTTCTTTATTATTGATATACTTTATATATGAGGAGGCATATTCATCTTTATATTTATTGAAAGCTTAAATCTATTTTTCACAACTGTAGGTTGTTTAAAATTAGATTAATAATATTAATATTTCAACTACTACGGGTAAATATTTCTATAAGACAGCTCTCTAAGTAATTAAATTTTATAATTATATTTCAATAAAAATAAATAATATAAATTTTATTTCAATAAGAAAAAATATTTTAAAAAAAATAATTCTTCTCAAATATCGAATAGCACTTTTTAATTACAAATAATATATATAAAGTAAAATAATTGTAATAATATAAATTTTATGAAATATTCTTAATTTTAAGCAGGATAGATTTAATGATTTTTAGTAATTTAACTATTATATATTTTTAGAATTGCATTTCTCAAATAAAAATTAGCAATATATTTTATAATTAATATTAATGTATATTTTTAATTTGTTTACTATTTTATTCTATTTCTTCATTTTTTTATTTTTGCCATAGAATATTATTTTATTTTATTGATTTTTTTTTTAAGTTATAATATATTTTCCTATTATATTTTATTTTATATTTATGTAAGAGTGCTTTAAATTTTTTTTTTTTTTTTTTATACTTCTAATTATATTTAGTTATTCATGTCAAAAGCTTATAATTATTAGTTTTTAAATTGCTTTCTAATTTTATCATAATATAGGTATTTAGAATAGTAGTATTTTAGAAACAGATAATATTTTTTAATTCAAATTTTAATGTCATAATATTTAGAATTATAGTAGGATATTTGTTAATCAATTTAAATTAAAAGAGTAATTATTCTTCTTATATAATACATGTTTTTTTAACTTATAATTTAAACCATAATTTATATATCAATAAAATATAAAATTTTTTTTAATAATATTATATTAAAACAAAATATAATTTATTTTTAAAATAATATATATTTATATTGTTGCAATTAATATAAATAAATAAATATGATTATCAGGGAATAGAAAATTAGAAAAAATGTAAAATAAAACTTTCTTATTTATTAATACTATTAAAAATTTTAAATGACATTAAAGAGTGATTGTTTGATATAAATTACTATTTTTTATTCTACTAATCAATAAAATTTGATAATATAACTTTTTGAACACTTATAATTTAAATTGATTTATCATTTTCATGGTAAAAAATAATTTTATATTATACAATTTCTAATTAACATCATAATTGATTATTATAAAGAATTTATATAAATAAATTACTCTTAATTAAAATTTATATTATTATAAAATGGTAATTAAAATATTAATAAGCGTAGATATTATTTACAAAAATTTCTGAATTTTGATAATTAATAAACAAAGTTAGAATAGTGTAAAGTGTAAAATATATTAGAAAAAAAATTAATATTACTAATTCTTTTATATTATTCTTATTATAATATAAAGTACAAAATCAATGATTATAATTTTATTTTCATTAATTTATTTAAATAATAGTAACTTTTTAAATGAAATTTTATGTTTTATAATAATTTTGTATTATTATTTTTCAATGATCAAAAACTATTATGTTTAAAAATTTGCATGTCATATTATTTTTTAGCACCAAAATTTCATTTCTAAATTTTTAATTTTCTCTCCTTAGCATTTCATTTTAACCACCATAATTATATAGCATCATCTATTATTAATTGTATCATTTTTTAATTTTAAAACACTAATAACTACAACTAACTCCAATATAATAATAATAATCTAATTAAAGTAGAATTATTATTTCTTACGCTTATTTGCTCATTATGAAACATATGTATATACAATATTAATAATATTTTATATAATATTATCTAATACATATTCTAATATTTTATATTTATTATGTATTTATATATGGACTAATTTGATATTATTTAGTAAAAAGTTTTTAATTTATTTGATAAATATAAAACTAAAAAAAGGAATAAATTTATATATAATAATAAAAATATTTTTAATTTACTAATTAAATTATAAAAATTAATATCAAAAATTTTAATTATCTTTATAAAATCATATAAAAGTCTTATTCTCACTCATGTGCTATAGCTTTTACATCCATAGGCTGATCTTTTTTAGTAAGTTCAATTGATATTTAATTTTAGAGTTATGTTTAATCTTTCTAGTCTTGAATTTTTTTATCTTCAAGGTTTTTAATTTTTTGATAGATTTAAATTATTAAATATTTTCCATGAATAATTGAATCATAAATAAAGAGAATGGCTTCTATAAATAAAAGTAGTGAAGCGAGAATGATTAACATCCAAGCTATATGTTCTCTATCTTGGGTGGTATTACCAAGAGAATTTAATTTAAGAGCTCCTGAATATATTATTATAAATACAAATTCTGAAAACATATCTCTATAATTATGGCGTTTGGCTTTATAGGGTCTAATTTTAAGTATAATTGAAAACACACTTATGTGTAAAATAATAAAAATTAATAAATTAAAGGTAGGATAGTTATTCAAAATAACTAAAGAAAATCCAAAAATTATTTTCTTTATGCATATAAGCGCAAAATATGCAGATGTATAAATAGATTCCCTAAAAATGAAATAAATTTTAGTGATTAATAATTTTTAACATTTAAAAATATATGTATTACTATCTATATTCTTCTACTACCAATCCATATTTTGCCAAAAATTCTTTTATTCTACTGTCTTCTTCAATATCTGTTTAAGATGTATTAACTGATTCATTTTATACCTTTTGCAGTAGTTTATGATATTTTTTAGAAATTTCAAATATGAAAATAGGTAAAGGTAAAAAGCATATTAACACAACATAACTCGTGTATAGAGAAAACTATTAAGAACTTGTAGATAAACTAATATTTTACAATTAAAGCAAAGAAAAATTTATGGAATTTAAATAAGATCCTAACATTCCAGCTAAAGGAATTTAGTATTTAAAAGGAACCATTGCATATTTTAAGATAGTTTTAATTTTAGAATGCATGGTACTAGGTTATTTAATATTTTATTACTAGAATTTTTAAAATATTGATGTTATAATAGTTATTATTATAAAAATGGCGTATAAAGTAACTGTTAAAACTATATATTAACTCGAATTTCTAAAGAAATAAGAATCAACTCCATTAAATTGAAATCCTTTCGATGATTTAATATAATTTTAATTGTAGGGTACTATATTTGGTATCACTCCTTCAGTATCAAAATATTTAAAATAGTCAAAATATTTATAAACTACTAATGGGTATTCAACTTATACATAAATGACATATCTAATGTAAAATATCATAAGATCATTATAAATATAAAGAGCTAAAATTTATTTTAAAAATATACTTAATTTCTTAGAGAGTATCTAAGAGCTATATAACCAGAGCAGGGTGTGATACTACTATACCAGATAACACACTACTAGAGGCAACAGCACCAGCTGAGGCTTATACGTTTGTTTACATGACCTCATCTTTTAATACAGCAAATTTTGGAACACATTTATCATATTATTTTTAATACATTTCAGCACATTCACATGATCCTGTTTCTCTATTTAATTATCTATTGTCGGCTCTAAAACATTTAGTGCATTTCCTAATAAATATAAAGTAAAGAAAAATTAATTAAAAATGAATTGTATTATTGTTATTATTTATATTACCTTGTTTCTAAACTACATTCTTCACAATTTTTAGCGATAATATCTGGTTCATTTATATTACATTACAAAATTACAGTTTTTTCTACCTATACACATTTATTATCTTATTGTTTAAATCCTTCTCTACACTTGCATTTACCTTCTACTATTTCACTGTTAATAGCACATTCTCGGCATATTTGAGTATCATCACATACTTAACAATTTGGAATCCAATCAGCACATCTTTAACATATTGTTTAATTTTCTTCATTAACTCCTTTAACAAATCCAACTATTAAATTGTATAATTTATTATATAAGAATATACATAATCTCTATCCTAAAAATATTTTATATATATAATACATTCACATTCCTAACAGCTTGTTAAACTAGTGCATAATTTACAACTTGGATCGCATTTTTAGCATATCCCAAGTTTATTTTAAACACAACCTAAGTTTTTAACTTATGAAAATCCATTTTTGCACACACATTTACCATCTATCAAGTAAGAATTTACACTACATGTTGTACATATTTTATAATCAGTACAATTCATACAATCATCCATCCACTTTAAACAAGTTTAACAAAGTTGTTTACCATCCTATTGACCCAATACAAAGCCAGCTGTTTTTAATTTATATATATTAATCAGTACAAAAATAGAATAGAATAATAATATAAATCTAATATCTTACGTTAACATTATGTACAGTTTGTAAGGCTTGTACACAAAGTACATCTATTATCACATTATAGGCATGATCCTTAATCTTATGATGATAGTTATCTTCCATATGATATCATATAACTAATATAATTATATAAATTATGTATTTTTTAAAGTAAATGCAATATTTTATAAAATTAATGTACTTTAAACAATTATCATTAACTAAAATGGAATCACTAAAACAACTGGTACATTTATTTTTAGAGCTACAAGTTAAGCAGGGAAATTAACAGGGAAAGCATTACCCATCTTGCAAATAGAAATCAGATCTACAAACTTGACATTTGTTAAAACTTGAGCATGATAAACACTCTAATCCTTTCAACTCTTAACAACTTTTACATTGATTATTAATAAAATAATAGCCGAACTCACATTTTAAACAAGTAGATTTTGATATGCATTGAGTGCAAGGGTATTAACATTTTTCGCAATTTCCCTAATTTAAAAAGTATCCTTCCTAGCATATTTAACAACTTTAATTGTTATGACAAACAGAACAGTTTGGTTATAATTCATTGCACTTAATACAATTATTGTTTTATAATACCCATCCAACACTACACTTATTACAAGACCTGTCGTTTAAACAATCTATACAATTAGTTTAGCATTTTTTACACTATCCTCTATTAAATTAATAAAAAAGTTAATTTCAATTTATATTTGTTTATATATATATATTACTTTTATAAATAAGAGCCTTTTTTACATTCATTACAAAAAGTATTATCACATTAAGAGCACATATTTCCATAAAGTTCTTATTAAATAATGATTTATATTTATAAAATTTTCTAATATAAATATATATTAAATTACCTTGGCACGATTTACATTGATATGATATCATTATATAATTACTTTCACACTATGTACATACTTTACTATGTCCTACGCACTATTGGCATGGAAACTATATATGGCAATTTTATTAATTATGCTGAATGGCCTTTTATACGCATACATCTCTTTATATCTTCTATTAAGTAAGTAAATTTAATACGTCAATATTTAATAATTTATCACACTCTAATAAATAATTTGAGTAATTGCAGTTTATGGGATTTTAAGCCAGAAGAGCCAAAACAAAAATGATTAGGTTTATTATCATCAAAAAGAACACTTTGAAATTCTAAAAATAAAACTATGTAAGAATAATGAATAATGTAGTGTATAGTCTAAATATAAATATAAGTTTATTCATAAGATAAAAATATTTGTGGTATATAGAATCCTCCTAAATGTGCAAATAATTTTTATTTATTTTATTATATTTCTAAAATAGAATGAAATATTCAATATAAAAACTCATAAGTCTTATTTAAATATGAAAATTTTTAATTGAATCTTCATCTATATTCGCATAATAAAATAAAATATTCTCATATATTTGAATTTTAATTAATATATATCATAATATATTAAACATCAGAATTGTTTATAAATCTAAATTTTATTAATATTATGATTATTATCTTAATATTTTAGATTTGGTTTTATACATAAGCTTATAAATATATCTTATTCTATATTTTGCTTATCATTAAAAAAAAGGTTATTAGTTAATATTTATTTTACTTTTGTGTTTTTATTCCTTTAGAAAGCTATGCTATTTTATTTCTCCTTTTTTTTCTTTTTTTAGATAGGTTTATTATAATTTGGTTGGTTTATATGAATTATTAAACCCATCTAATATATATAATAATTAAAGTGAGTGAAAGAGAGATTTAATACAAATTCAAATTTATTGAACAAATATAATTATTCTAATCTAATGAGCAATACTAACATCAAAAAAATATACTCAGCTATTTTTTAGATGGAATAATATTTTATTTATCATTCTTTTTTATCTTTTTGGGAGTTTTATATTAAAAGTATTATTTTAGAATAAATATATATACATCCATATCAATTTAGTCATAAATGTCTATGAAAATAAAATCTAATTATTAATTAGATTAAAAAAATCAGAAATTATCGATTTTTGTATACAATTTTATATTTAGCTTAATATGCCAAATAAAAAGAGGAAAATTAAATAAATATATTGGTATTTTGACATCACTACATCTAAATTAATAATTAAGTATATCATTATATATTCGAAAACCTTTAATAAATCTAATATCGAATAGGCTAATTAAATTTATTGTTATCATATTTTATTAAACTATTTTTATTTGGATTATTAAAATATAGTATCTACAATATATAAGTCAGTTAAATATTTAAATTTTATTTTATTTTTTTTAATTTTATAGATATAATTATAAAAAAAGTATTAGTTTTTGTATTTTTTAGATAATAAATCTTTGAATGAGTATTTTTTATTCTATGTTTTTGACTATTATGCACATATATATTTTGATCAGTTCTAATAATAATACTAATAATTTATTATATTATTTTATTTATAAAAGAAAAAGAAATTATTATAATTAGAATTTTATAAATTTTAATATATATACAAATCAAAAATTTCTAAAATAATAAATAATTAGGATATTTTATAAAATCAATCATTAATTAAGAACATTATCTTCACTATAAAGGGGTGCGCTCTAAAACTTATGAAACTATTTAATCTGAACTAACAGGTGTTTCTTATATACGCTATTTTCTTTAAGATTTGTTTTAAGATTTTAAAAGTGATTTTTTTTATCTATTTTCTTTTATTTTTTTAATTACCAGCAGAATTATTACTTTAAAGTTATATATAATTTCTATGACTATACTAAACATTTCTACAATGAAAATAATGCAAACTAAAACAACGATTGTCATTGATAAAACCATTTTTTGCTGTTTTACTATTTTTAAAACAAAAATAGAAATATATACTGCAATATAAATAAATTCTGTTAGCATATCCCTAACTAAATGTCTTTTTTTATTGTATGGTTTAATTTTACAAAATAGGAAAATCATTGTAAAATGAATGATTATAAAGCAAATTATATTAACTGTGGGATAATTGTTAAAAACAACCAAAGAAAATCCAAAAATTAGTTTTTTAAAGCACACAATACCAAAAAACCCTGAGGTAAGGATAGAATTACTAATATTATTATAAAATATTTAATAAAATTAAATAAATTTTTTAGAAAATATAGTGAATAAATTTTATACTTTTTATATTCCTAAGTCACAAGTTAGAATTTTGTATTAAATTCATTTAATTTTCCTTCAATTTTTTGAATTCTAATTCTGAATTTATAAGGGTTTTCTATCTTTCTAATAATTGCTGCTAAATTTATGCCATTTAAAAAATAAAAAAAGGCAAAGTAATAAATATTATTAAAACTCCATAACTAATCATTAAAGAAATATAACTAAACAATCCCGTCACCATAGCTTATTTTATTTATAGCATAGCAAAAGTTGTAGTATTCTGATAGGAACCAAGCATTCCTAACAGTACAATTTGGTATTTAAAAGGTGTTAGCGCTATTTCTAAATATTTAGATAAAAACCCAATCTGTTTTTTCCCAGTTTTATCTATATAATCGAATTTTTAACTGACTTATAGTAAAGCATTCAATAAAATATATGCTCCTAAAGCAGCAAAAGTCAACACAATATACTAACTAGCGTTCCTGAAAAATAGGGAATCTATATTATTTATTTTAAATCCTTTTGGAGATTCTACATAGTGTTAATTATCTGGAACTATATTGGGAATAAATCCATCAGTGTCGAAATATTTAAAATAGTCGAAAAACTTATATATAATTACAGGATACTCAATTTGAATAAAAAGGATGTACCTAAACAATAATAAAAACAAATTATTTAAAATATAAATAAAATATTAGAATTAAGTGCATACCTAATTTGCTGTAGAGTATCAAGAATTTGAATAATTACAGCAGGGTGGAAAAAAAGTATTCCTGTAAAGACACTTCCTGAAGCAGCAATTGCTGCCGAACTCTAAATTGTTTAAGAAATATTTTCTTCTTTCAGTATAGCAACCTCCATTACGCATTAACTTCCTTATCTTTTATAAAGATCACCACATTCACATATTCCTTTTTCTTTGTTAAGTTGTCTGTTTTCTTTTAAATCGCACAAAGTGCATTTCCTAATTAATAATAGCAAATATAATAAATCTTATAGTCTAATAATCAGTAAATCATTACCTCGATTTGAAATCACATTCCTTGCAAAATTTTCCTGCCATATCGGGATCATTAATATTGCAAAACTAAAACAACGATGTTATACATTTTCCCTCATTTTTAGAAATCTCCCAACCATTATTACATTTACATTATCCATCAACTAATTTACTATTTTTATCACATTTAATACAGGTTCTAAAATCTAAACATTCTAAACAGTCTGGTATCCATTTTTAGCATGAATAACAAGTTTAAGTATTGTTATCTATAATACCAAGATAATTTCCTTCTAAAAAATTATATAATTTTGTTTTTAAATTTACATTTAATTATACTGATTTAATAACAATGGTTTATAATTTTAGAATTACTTGAACAAAAAGTACAATCATTTTTAGAAGTACATATTGAACATTCTTATTTACATTAGATACATTTTGATAATTATAAGGTTCTTTATTATCGGACAAGAAATTTTCTATTTTTTTTTAAAAAAAGCTAATTATTAATTTTATTTATGAAATGATTATTACTGGATGCAAACATCATTATTAGGACCAGATAAAGCAAAATTTTTAGCACATGATTTGCATTTATTTTTTGAGAAGCAAGTTAAACATGGACTTTAACATTTTATACAGTTTCCTTCAAACAAATAAGTACCAAGTTTACAAACAGAGCATGTATTAGCATCTGAGCAAGCCAGGCAATTGATTCCTTTCATTTATTAGCAGGATAGGCATTTGTTTATTTTATTATAATAACCAAATTTGCAACTTAAACAATGGCCAAAGGAATCACAAGTTTCACAGGCATTATTGCATTATTTACAATTTCCATTTGATAAAAAATATCCATTTTCACACTATTCACATATTTCTTTATCATTAGAACATTTTTTACATTAGAATTAATCACATTTTTCAATAATTTATTTATATGATGGATTATTAAGAAAGCAATATATAACACTAGATTCTAATAAAACTATGGCAAATATAATCAACAGAAGATTTATTTTCATCTATTTCCTAAAATATAAATATTTTTAAAAATGATTTAAAATGTTAATTTATAGTCAATTTTAACACAATAGAATATATTTTTTATTTTATATTCATTATTAAAAACTAATTATTACTGGCATTTTAGAAATATTCTTATTTTTTTTTCTATTAAACTTAAAATATTCCAGCTTTTTTTTAAATAATCATTTTAAATACTATAAAACTATATAGATATTCTGTTTTCGCATATTGGGAAATTTAAAATTTAAAATTAGTTTATAGTTTTATTAGGCTTAATATGTAAAATTCTTTACATAAGAATTTAAATAAATTCTATTATTTTCTAAATCATCAATTTTTGTAAAATTTACCAATTATATTTTCGTTAATATAAAAACTACTAATCATATCTTTTTTAATTTGATATTATTTACTCATTTATAATTACCTAAAAAGATGTATTTTCTTGTTTGTCAAAGCTAATAATTTATATTAAATAATTTTATATTTGTATTCTTTTGTTTTTCTTTTTCGAAATCATAATAATTATTATTACAATTGATGATTATATAGGTAGAGAATATATTAATTTAATCTCCTCATTTTAAAGTGCCACTAAATTTAACAATCTTTCATATAGTCAATAATAAATAGTTATAAATAAATAAATTTATAATTTTTTTTTTTACTTACAATATTATTATTTTTTTTTAAATATTATTTATTTATATTTTATTTTTATTTAAAAACATACATCTTTTTTAAGCACTTTAACTTGTAAAATAAAGGCATATTTAAATTATAATAATAAGTAAAATATGATGATACAATATAATCCGTGCTAATTTATTTTTAAAATGAATGATAATTATTATTTATTTACTGCTTTTTTATATTAATATAATACATATATAAAATTAGTTATTTATATAAAATATAACAGAATATTTATTAATTTTGTATTGCAATTTTTAATTAACAAAAGCTTAATATAATAATTGAAAATAGTATATTCAAATATTAATTCCTTTCGAATATATTTTAATTAAATTTTATATAACATCACTATTATTTTTTAATATTCTAACACAATAAATTTATTTCCATTTCTTTATTTATCATAATAAATCTAAAAATATAAAAATATTTAATAATTCGTAGGCTAAAATTACTGATTTAAAATTTCATAATAAATAACTATTATAAATAATATAAAAAGTAATAATATATGAATAATTTCAATATATTATATTGATTTCAACTAAATAATAACGCTACAGGAATGTTGAGTATTATTATTATTGGATAAATTTAGAAATCCATACATTTAAAGTTATAAATCAAATTAAAAGTATTTAAATATATTTTATTTATTTTGATATAAAATTTTTATATTCTTCTGAAATTAATTATCTTATTATTTTAATTTTGTTAATTCTGGCCATAAAAATAAAGTAATATTGTGGGATTTTAATATAAAAAAAGTTTATGTTAAAATAAAATAATAAACTACTCTATTTTTAACAACTTTATTTAATTATTCAAATATTTTATTATTATACAATTAATTAATATATTTGACTAGTTGAAATTTAAAAAGAATTTATCTATATATTTCTTAAGAGGTTATAGAGATTTCCATTAGTACACATTACTAAAATAATATGATGAATTATAATTATACTAAAAAGAAAATAAAATAGTTAATAAATTAAAATATTATTATTAATTTTAATTCATCTTCTTTATTATTAAGATTATTATTAATTTAAGACTTCTTATTTGCATCCTTCCAATATACTTTTAAAATCGGCCATTTAGTTTTTTATTTTTTCTAATTTTAATTCTGCTTTTTTACCTATAGGAATTAAATGAAATTAAAATTACAGAATTTCAACATATTAATGATTTTAAATAATTTACTTTTTTCTTCAAAGGTTTCTTCATCCTTTTCCTGCTTATCTAAGGTTTATTACTTATAATTTTGGTTTCTTTTCCTCCTTTTTTATCCCCTTTTTTATCTTTGTTTTCTCCCATACCGATTTTATTTTAAGCCTTATTTATTTCATCAAAATCTTACTTAATTTTATTCATTCCCTCATTCGCTCTATTGTATATATTATCAATGGCCATCAATATTCTACCAAGATCTAAATTTTATTAGAAGACTCTTAGTTCGATTTTTCTAGATTTTCTTGCAGTTTATTTTTTTCAGTCTTTTTTTCCTTTATTTTTATTTATTTATTAATTTTCAATAAAATGTAACTAAACACCTGTTATAATAATAATTCTATTAGTATATGGAATTATTTACTTCTAATTTTTTGGCAAGGTCTTTTATATCATTTGATAATTACAAAATCTATGATTATTTATCTTTTGAGAATGTAGTTGAATAGTGTTTTAACTTTTCTTATTCTTTTTCCAATTCATCATGCTCGCGAACTAAATTTTCATTACTTTAACTTAATGTTTTGTATCTATTCAGAATTTCAGTTAAATCCTAAGATGAATAAAATATGAAATCAGATTTTTAAAACTATGTTTTTTAATTATAAAAATTGTTACAGAATATTAATCTCCATGTTCCTTTATTACTCTATCTAAATACTCTTCATATTTTTTTAATGCTTAAACTCTTTTTTCTAATTATTTTTATTATTTTTCGAATTTTGTAATTTCTATTTTAATTTTTTTAATTTCTTCTTCTTTCGATTCTTTAAGCTTTTCCTCTTCCGCTCTTCTTTTTTCAGATCTTAGTTTTTTATTTTCATTATCTTAAAGAAATTTACAAACTTCTATTAAATTCATTTATATTTTAATATCCTATTCTTTAATCTCCTATTCTTAATTCCTGAACATTTCTTCTTTTCTATATGAGTATAAGTACTTATTTAATTTACAGCATTTTCTTTTTTATGTTTTAATATTATATATAATATTACTTTTTAAATTCTAATTATTCTGCATCAAATTTTTCATGGATTTCATACATTTGTCTTCTTTTTTCTAATAATTTTGTTGCTGGAGAATCGCTTTCCATGTGATTATATACTTTTTTCTATGTTTTATTGCTTTAAGATCTCATATTATTTATTAGTTTCTATTTTCTATTTGGTTTATTGGTTTTATAAATATATTTGAGGAAATTATATTAACAATTTTTATTATATTAGTTTTACTTTCTTCAAATTAAATTTACGATTCTTCACACATTTACATTTAAAATAAAATACTTTATATGAAAATTAAAAAAAAAAAAATATATAGTTTAATTGAATATAATGTATAATATAATAAATAACTATTAAATTAAATAGTGTTAATAACTACATATTTAATCAATTATTATTATAAATCATTTAGCTTTTGCATTTTATATCATGAGAATACTTTCTTTTTTAAAAATAAAATTTAATTTGTATTATTTTTCTTGTGGATTCCCTTAGTTATATTATACAATATAATATATCAGATTAATAATAAAGAAATTTAATCTTAACATGAATAAGATTTGCATCAATCTGGTAATAAAAATAGAAAAATAAATTATAATAAAAATTAAATTTTGCAATGATTTAAAATATTGAAGCAAATAATTAAAATGGTCTCTAGCTTTTGAAAAATAAGGCTTTAGAAATATCGAAAATCCGAAATCACCAAATGTTGAGCACAGAACATTTTGTGTATGCCTTTTTAATAGAAATTTAAAATGCTAAAAACAAGTTTCCTGAATTGAATTAAATTTGGAAATACTTTTAAGAGCAAAAATTATAAAGTTAAGAGGCTGTGAAAGAATTAGAATAATCAGAATATTTTCAACAACACAACCTGGATAATAAAAAGGAAAATTCCTAATTTTAATCTGCTAAACTCTAGCAAATACTCTCCATTTCAGAAGTATTTTCTAAGTCTCCAAATACAATTCATTTTTTCGCTTCCTTATTGATAGAAGCCACTAGTGTTGGATGCCAACTTTTACAAAATTTCTCCCAAGAAATTGATATATATACTTTTGCAAAATATTTTGAATTGGATATTTCCTAGTACAGAGAGAAAAGCTTAAAAAAATTATAAAAATTAAATTTTGGATATTAAAGCTTTACAGTTACAGATCCTTTAGAAAAGTCATCTATAAAAGTAAATAACAATATTTTTTATTAATTAACAAGATTGTTAAAAATTTATTTATTTTCAGAATATTTCTGATGGAAATAAAGAAATTATATTACCAGAGCTCCCTAAAGATAACAAATAAATGGCCGGCCCCACCGTATATTCAAACTATATTATTCCTAATAAAGTCCTAAATGGTAGATGTCCAGGAGGATATAACTACTATAGTGATGAAAATAGTAAAGAAATAAGGGAAGAAATAAAAAAATTAATTATAGAAGGATAAGTAACGACATTCGTTTGCCTCATTGGAGAAGTTGATATCGATGAATACAAAAACAAATTATATCCTAGCTTGGCTTCGGAAATCCTTAAAGGTAAAAATATACTTATTTTATTTACACAACATATTTTAAATGTTTAAAATTAAATTTAGGGAGCGGAAGGTCTGTTGAATTTATTCTTTTCCCTATAGAAGACTTTCACATAGCTGAAAGTGACAAAACTGTGAATTTTGTTTAAATATTGGCAAAAAAAGTAAAAGAAGGAGAAGTGATATATATTCATTGCTTGGGAGGACATGGAAGAGTACTCACAATAATTTTATAATTGCTAATTATTCATTTGTCACTTATTTATTGCGGATTATTTTTTATTAGACTGGAACTATTTCTATACCCTTAATACAAAACCTATATAAATTAGACTAACAATAAGCTACTAAATATGTCAATATGTATCATGATACTAGAAAAGGATGCTATCACTACGGCTCAGGAAATCATATGCCAGAAGATTCATCTTAAATTAACTAAATTAAAAAGCTTGATAAAATTAATAAGCGTGGATGAATAATTAAAATATTATTTACTATTATTTTTGCCTTTTTATATAATTAAATACTATTTATTAATATAATACACAAACAAATAATTTTGTAATAAAAATATTTATAATTTAAAAAATTAGAATAATAAATATTTATGGGGATTATTATTTTAACTATAATTATTTATAAAAATGATTTAATGCATAATAATATTTTTATATAGTTTAGTATTAAAATATTTACAGGCTTTTGTTGAATTTATTTAGTTTATTAAAACTTAGCCAGGGCTTCTTTGTTATGGATTAGAAAATAATACATTTTTATTTTCCTTAAATTCATGGAAAATTTACTTATTTAACAAATTTAATATAAATAATTATGTTTTATATTTTCTAAAGCATTTAAATTAAATTCCTAAAAAAATGGACTTATATATAGTATGCTAATATAAAGAAAGTAAAAAAAAAAAAAATTATAAATATAATTTTTCCAATACACATTTTATGCTTTTCTTTTTATCATACAAATAATTATGAATAAAAACTAATTTATTGTAAATCGTAATAACTAAAACAAAAACAAAAAATAGGTTAATACTGAGGTCAAACAGTAAAATAAAAATAAAAATTAAGTTATATCTTTCTTGGCATAAAGACTAGTGGTACATTTAATATCTCATTAAAACCATAAAGAAATATAATTCTAATAATAATATTTACATTATATCGATACAATTAATACAGTTTTAAAATGTTTTCCCACAAAAATCAAGTGATCCATTAACTAAAAAATAATGACTTGTTCAAAATTATAATATTTCTTATGAGCTTTACTATTTACCGAGTAATTGACATAATTTTCTTTGAATATGCTTTTGATAAGAACAAAGGATCAACTACAATACGAGCAATTAAAATAACAAACTGTTTGGTTATCTTATTATTTTTAGGAATTTTGCAGATATTGCATTTTCTAGTTTTTAGGAAATAAATATAGAAATAAAGAAAATCAAATTATCATGTAGAAGGTAGTAATACATTAAAATTAAGAGATAGATTTGTGGAAATTGTAAATATAATATTGAATTGTTTAGCTATTTATAGCGTTTCCTCTGAATACTATATAAAATATAGAGCTATAGAAATAGGAATTAGGAAAAATAATACTGATTAGGTAATGTATTATGTATTTGAAAATGCAGTTATACTGGGAGCCTCATTTTATTGTTTGAAATTATATTGGAAAGCTATAGGATTGTCAGTTTTATTTTCTTAAACTTAAATATAGAACAAAAATTTTGTGGATTGGCAATTTTCGTCAAATGCAATAATATTTATAATATTTTTGGTCTTTTTTTGCATAAACGAATGGAAATGTGATAGATTTCTAAAATAACTTTATAATTATATTCAATGTAATGATCACTATTTAAACCAAATGTTTAAATTTATTGATAGTCCACTAATTAGGGTTTCTTTAGAAGATAAATAATAGTAGTAAGGGAGAGAACACTAGGCTTAAAATGAATATTATAATATTCAATTTTAAGAACACAATAAGTAAATTTGGAATTTATTAAATCCATAATAGTTATTATAAGGTCATAGAAAAAATAGCCAAAATATCAATAATAGTATTTAGTAAAATGACAAACTGGCCAAGGAAAATGAAAGTTTTTCTTAATCAAAATAACAATAATAAAATGTTTCATAATAGCTATAATAAGAATAAGCGTAAGGGATAAAAGAAAATGCTAGCAATAACAACAACAAAATTAACATGGAAACTTAAGAATTGAAAATAAATTTAAATTTAGAAGAAGACTAAAAAGAAAATTAACTTTTAGACGACTGGAAATAAGCAAATTATCAAGAAATTATGACGAATGTTTTCGATAATATATAGGTATAGGTTTCCTCAGGTCTATCAATGAATTTGACAAATTTGATGAAAAAAATGCACAGAAATAATGAAATTTGTAGATAAGAAAAGCTATTAAACTCTCATCCATAAGATATACAATGTTAAAATTTTAGTAGTGAATATAATTAGCATTCTCATTAGGAAAATAGAAGTGAAAATCAAAATCAAAATAATAATAATAATGGTTATAAAATAAGTAATAATAGCAATAATATAAATAAAAGTAAAATTGGTAAATCAATTGGCAGTATTTAAAATAACAATAATAATGCTAGCCCTGGAAGCTAGTATAAAGAAAGGAATATTGCAAATTTTTACGCGACTTATATTGTAGAAAATAAAAAGAACTTCATTTCTCAGAGTATTCCACTATTGGTCACCATATTTTCATATGAAAATAAATTTTTAGATCGAAATTAGGGAGAGATGTTTGTAAAAATTAAAAATTTACTAAATGATAGCAAATTTTAGCAAGAGTAAACTAGAAGAAATGAACGGGATCATGTAAATTAATTAATAAATAAATTTTCTTAAATAAAATATTAAAAGCCTTTAATTAACGAGTTTTATTTTAAGTTTTTAGCAAAAATAACTCATGACTTAAAAGACCCAATAAGTGGAATAATTGCGCAAGCTCAGTAGGGTTTATTCATTTTAAAAAACAGAAATATTACAAATGTAGAAATGGAATCTGCAAATACAACTTAAGATTAAGTGCAATTCCATCAGAGTAATTTAAATTTGTAATAACCGAATGCGCCCCAGAGCTTTTTCACCAACAGCCAATAAAATTTATCTAAAGACGCCAACAACATATCCCATCCATAAAATCAGCTATCAACTCATCACTTAAACAGCAGTGCAAATTAAAATATCACCAACAACCATAACATGAATAGTAATAGTAATAACAATAACAACCATCAAAGCATCAATGCAATGCACAATAGCTAATCTATAAAAATGTAAAGTATTTTGTCAAAAATATTTAAAATCGCTAGCATGGCTGACTTTTTAGTCAAAGATATTTAAGATTATGCAGTTATTAAATTTGGGTCCATCAGGCTGTTTCCAAAACATGTGAATTTGGATGAGTTAATTACTGATACGGTAGAAATCATTGAAAACAAATTCAAACAAAATGATATTTCATTCAAAAAAGAATTAAATTTAAATTTTTGTCCTCTCACAATTAACACAGATCCCCTCAGACTAAAGCAGGTTCTCATGAATTTGCTAAGTAATTCGATAAAATATACCAAAACTAAGGGAGTTATAACATTATCAGTGGGGCTAAAGACAGAAAATTTATTAGAGTTCACAGTTTCTGATACAGGTAGTATAAGAATTATTACATTTTTTTTAATTAATTATTATTTAAATAACTTTTTTATTATGAAAATTATATTTCAAAGGAGTTGGAATGAGTAAAGAAATATAAACCAGTCTTTTCCAAAGTTATAAGCCTTCAGATCAAAACACGAATAGTTATGGAGTGGGACTTGGGTTGGTAGTAGTGAAGAATTTGGTAAACCAAATCGGGCCCAAGCAATCGCTCTCTGTTAATTCGAAAGAAAACAAGGGGTCAAGTTTTAAATTTTGCATTTACCAAAATTTGGCGAGTGTGATGAATGCCAGTAACCACAACATAGGTGAAGTTTAAATTAATAAAAATGGAGGAACCAATAATGTCATGTAGGATAGTATGAATAACGGCAATACTCACCTGGTAGGCAGAAGTCGCATCAACACGAATAAACGGCAAAAGCATGGCAGCACGTAGGTGCCCTTTGAACATGTGCAGAAGTTATTGTGGTCCTAGAAAAACTATAAAACTGAAGGGATTCCCTTCCAAAGTATAAATAGTAATAAGTAAGGGTAAATTCACTACTTCGGACATTAAGAAAATGAAAACAATTAAAATAGTCACAACAATAACAATACCAATAATGATTCAGATAGGTAAGAAAGTCCCAATTTTGGAAAGAATCAGGAAGGGTTATCAAATAAGAACAATTTTATTTAAAACGAAGTCAATAGTACTAAATAACAACAATTTATATCACCTCCTATCAATTAGACATAGTATCTTCATTAGCATAGCAATATTAATAGTAATAACAATCTCTCACATGATAATGCCAGCCAAGCAAGTCGAACTGGAAGCTATTGCTTACAAAGTGCCAATCACTTGTAATAATTAAACTCTTTGGGACAGTAGTAAAATAACATTCAAAAAATTGAGCGTCTAAAGTAGGTCCTACATTAAAATAATGAATAAAACTTCTCTATCAATATTCAAAGAGTCAATTCGTAGAATTTACAAGAATTCTATCAAAATGAAGATGTAAGTGCCAATACTATATCGCATTTTTGCATAAAATCAAATTCGAAAATGACTCCTTCCACTACCTATCTCAATTAACTCTATTTGTCATCAAATTAAGTTAAACCTCCCAGTGATTTCAACCAATAGCCTTATTACAATGGAGGAAGCACAAGCAGTTGTAAGCAATTTTATAAACATGAAGAGGGAGATGAGGAAGAAGAAGAAGAAGGAAAAAATTAGAGCCACACTCTGGTCAGTTTGAACAACAATCACAATAGTAATTATAGTTAAATCAACAAAATTTCTATTCCCACTGATTATACTTCCTATACCCAACGCCCTCTTTTACCTCGCTCGCATGGTGATATTGATGATAATAATAACAACATTCCCAATAATTGTGATGTTTCCGATTTTCCTTTCAAACATATATTGCTCGTCGATGATGAAGAATATAATTTAGACTCTTCAGAAACTATTTTGCAAAATTTGATCGGTTCTTTGACTATTGAAAAGGCTATCAATGGGCAAAAAGCTATTGATTTATTATCAGAACAGGCAGAGTTGTCTGAACTAAAAAAACCCAAGTAGATTTGATAATAATTGATAAATAAATGCCGGGAATAGACGGAATTAAAACTTCAGAAATTATTAAACAAAAATTTCCTGACCTGACCATATTGCTATGCACTGGAGATGATGACGTAAGGGTTGAAGATCACAAACATTTGAATGGAATTTTGTCTAAACCTTTAAATATAGGCTAGTTGAGATAGTTATTCAGTTAAAATAACCAATTTTTTAAATATTCAGATGAAGAATACACGGAGAATGATGATGGTGATAGCGAATAAATGGATTAAAACAAAAAAATATAATTTGAATAGATATAATAAATATAAAATTAAGCTAATTATGATTTTAACAATTAATAATAGTAGGCCATGTTCTCATAATTTACTGATAACAATGAATAGAATTTTCAAAATTTAATGTGAGGAATAAATAATAATGTCAAAGAAAAAAATAATATAGGAACTACTTTTTTATATTACTGATTTGATGAATATAAAAATAATTTTCTAAAAAATAATTTATAAATAAATAAATAATAAATCAAAAATCAATAAAACATAATCTAATTTTATATATATATAAACTTATAACTATTATAATGACTAATTTTCCTATATGATTTATAGTATTATTAATAAATAAATAGTAGCATTTAAATAATTTCAAAATTTGATCATGCAATTAACAAGAAATATTATATTTATAATAAAAAATGGAAGAAAAGATATTATTTTTAATAAACAATAGAATAAAGTTGTATAATATTATAAAATAATTATGACTTAATAAATTATAATATTTTATAAAAAATTAAGAATAATAAAATTATTATTAGCAAAATTATATTTAATATTATATACTATTATTATTAATAATAATATTATATAAAAAAAAAAATTCTCAAAAATTTTTAGAATTTTTGTTTTTCGATTAGATAGTTTGTAAAGAGTGATATTAAAATTTATAAATTTAATTAATTTTTGCCTAGCTTTGATTGTCGTTTTCCATTTCTGCGAAGTCTTCAATACAATAACTATCCATCATTTTCTATAACGGAGGCTTTACTACTTAAAGTGAGTCCTGAGTATTATAGTTTTATATGTGACTATTTATATCACCTGATCCACCATTGCTATTATTTTGCTTTTTATCATAATTTGAACACTACGGTGTAATTTCTATTGGGTAAAAAACGTCCTGTTAAATGGGCCAAAATTGTTATTTATTAGGCAAATCTCCGTTAAATTTTTATTCTACATAAACTTTGCTTATTTCTTTAACAAGCTTCGGATATTCTTTCGGAGTGTAGAATGATATTTTCTTGCATGTTTCTTAGTCAATAAAAGAACTTATAACTTTCCATGCTAAATTTAAGCCGAAACTTGGGTTTAAGACTCCTTTATTCATTAAAATATTATTATTATTAATTATAAATATATGTATTTATATCATTTAATTATACCTAATTTATGGAGAGTTCCCCCATAGTTCAGTTACAACATCTTTATGATGCTTTACAGCATGCTTGTGGGTAAATCTGAAATTCCTTACTTTTGTGTGTCAATGAGTAGTATCCAGTTTTCCACTTTACCATCAAAAAACATCGCCATTTAAATTTGATCTAGGAAATAACAAACGGCATTCAAAACCTCTTACTTTACTTGGTCCATATCCTCACTTTTCCTCTACTTCAATTTTAATGCATCAACAACTATGATTGGTCTGCAGTCAGAATCTCTTCCGCTGAGATAAATTAGCCCTTCCTTTTTTAATTTATTTTTTATTAATTATTAAATAAAATATTCATTTAATTTTATGTTTTTTTTGTTACATATATATCCTATAAATATAATAATTCAATACCCTTAGAATTTCTTCAGTTTTAGGATTGGTGGTGTGGTATTAGGCATCATTTCGCCAGTGTAAATTTAGTAGAAAAAATTCATATGCCTTTTTAATGTTGAAATGCGCTCGATAAAGTCGTTTCAGATACTCAGAATCATCTAAATAGGGATTTTTTAAGAGTTCCTAAATTAAAAATTTAATTAAATATGATAGATACCACTGAATTTTCAATTAAAATTGATAAAGAAATTATGTATTTTTGGTTAAATTGCATAAATAAATAATGTATACCTCATTGGCAGACTTGCCCTTTTCCTTTTGTTATTCGATATACTTTTTTAGTTCTTAAATTTACTGTACTTCATAATCTCTGTACTTTACATTTTTGTATATTTTCCGAACTAATTTTTTTTCACTACCCTTGCATATATACTCTTCAGAATGAATAATTTTTTCCAAGTCAGCTTTTTTTGGAACAAGAAAGGGAAGCAGTAAGGGTTTATTACTATTTTATTAAGATGGCTAGGAGTTCATTTTACTCTTTATTTGGTAATAGAAAAAATATGAATTTCAAAATTTTGTATTTTTTAAAAATGGTGATAATTTTTTATTTCTTTCTTTCTTTTTTGGATTAATTATAATTACTAATTTCTTTTATTTGGGGTTTTATTAGGAAAATTTTTCCTACCAATTAATTGAAATAATTACTTTTTTTGGGCTTAGCTTCGCTTTTTTAATTATAAATAAATTATTTAACTATTTTATGCTCTTATTGTTAGCATTCATTCTCCTACGTTAAAATTAGATTAAGCTTAGAGGTATTATATAATAAGCTTTTTATTTTATTTTTATGCTACAATACAGTATTATATATTTTTTTTTTGATAATTAATTCTTAAATTGAGTTTAAATGAATTAGAAATTATTTATAATACACAATATTTCTACTGTAATAAAAATTATTTTAAATTCAAATTGATATTTATCTAACTTATAAATATTTCAATTAATAAAAAATATTAATATTATCATTAAATTACTAATTAAATAATGAAATTTTATATTATTCATACAATATTTTTTATGAACAAAGTAATAATTACAATATGGTGTAAAGTTTTTAATATATAAGTATTGCATATATATATATATATATCTATTTTTATTATATTTTATTTTTTTTATTCTATAAAAAATTCAGATTATTAATTAATTAAGTTTTAAGCACACATATAATTTAATAGAAAACAAAAATATATTTGCAAAACCAATAATTTTATATCTAAACTTAACATTTCTAATCAGTAAAATTACAAATACTTATAATAATTTATTTTAATTTTTTAACTTTATTTAATTAAACCTTGCAAAAAAAAAAGAGCGCGAAATTTGAATCGAGAGAATGGATAATAATAATAAAGATGATGAAAAAACAATATTTGAATTGCAAAATTAAATTTTAAAATTGCAAACTTAAGAATAATAACAATAGCAGCAAATATCAGAATTAAATAAAGATAAATAAAATATGAAATCGGAATTAAAATTAAAAAGCACCTAGATAGATAGTATGAAATCTAATGAAAAAGATTTGTAATCATAAATTGAGTCCTTCATTAAAATGACGGAAGAATTGCAAAAAGTAGAAGAAGGATAGGACAAGGACTCGTAGTAAAAAATTATTATAAGTAAATAGTTATCAGAATAAGTAATATTTAAAATGAAGCCCTTTGCAAATTTTAAATTTCCTAATTTAATTTGATAATTATAAAAAAAAAGTAAAAGAGAATAGATAGTTTAGAACAAAAAATTAATCATATGGAAATTGACTTAAAGGAAAAGGATAACGATTTGGAAGAAATGTAAAATGAGTTAATAGAAGCTATATAACAAAAGGAAAATATAGAATAAGAAAAAACGAAAGAAATTGAATTACTCAAAATTAAAGTTCAATAAAGTAATAATCATATATTTCTGATTATTTTAATTTCTTAAATTAATGTAATTTTTAATAGCACCTAACACCTTGAGCGTACATAGGTCTCCATTTTCCTCAAAACATCACTCAAGAAAGCATTCTTTTGCAAATTTAGATGGTGAAACAGGAGGCCACCATGTGCACAGCAGTAAGGCTAAACTATCGACTGAAGATATGAAAAAAATATAGATAAGTGCCGATTCTCTTTTGCTAATGTTTACAGATGGTATAAATATACTATTCTGATATTTTATTTTATTTTATTTTTTTATAATAATATTTATACAAAGAATCGGAATTACAGAAACTTAGGGACCAATTTGAATTGATAAAATAAGACTGTCTTAATTTACAGAAGAAATTAAATGATGAAGGTAAGTAAATGACTGATGATCACAAATAACAGTTGGAAAAAGCCAAAAAAGAAAAAAAAGATGAAGATGGGGAGGACGATGAGGAAGATGATGATGAATTCACAATCGAAAATTTGATCGAAAATACCTGGGATAGTGTGTACGAATTCAATGAACAAATGGATAATTTCTGTTTAAAAATGAATGAAAAATTAGAAAAGCAAAAAAATAACCAACAGGATAAAGAAAAAAATGGGAAATTATCAGAGCAAAAACAGGAAATTGAAAAAAAATTGGCTGAAAGCGAATAAAAAATATGTACTTTACAAACAGATTTTGAAAATTTGAAAAAAGAACATGAAGCAGAAAAGGCCACGACCAAAAGATTGATTTCTGACAAAACCCACCTTCAAAAAGATTTAGCAAAGGCAGAAACTGATAAGAAAAACTAGTAGACTTACCATGATAGCAAACACAAGTAAATCTAAGATGTTTCAGAAGAGCAAAAGAAAAAAATTTCAGAGTTGGAAACAGTTCTCAATGGTATTTTCAAACAAATTTATTCTATTACTATTAAATAGTTATTGATTTATATATTCTATTCAGAAATTAAAGCTTAGAATAAAGATAGTGATGTCGCTGAAAAATAATTTAAAGAAAAAATCGAAGCTTTGGAGTTGAATTTGAAAGAAAAGAGCAATGAAATTGAATAGTATAAGAATAAATTGGAAGGTAAATTAATTTTAATAATTTTGGGAAATAAGTAATTTTAAATACCATTTAATAATTGAAGAATCAGAAAATAAAAGAGTTTAGGAATTAGAATCTATTAAATAAAATGAATTAAAACTAGAATAATAAAATTCCAATTTGGAAACAGAGCTTAAGTAACTTAGAGAAAATTTGCAGGATCAGGAAAAATAAATCTAAAACAATAGCGATGCAAAAGAAGAATAATAAAAAGTTATAGAGTTAGAAGCTAAAATTAAGGAATAAGAAGAAGAATACAAAAAATGTAATGCTTCATTTAGTTTTAAATCTTAGTTGTTTTGATTCATTTTTTTTTAATTTTTAGAAATTCAATAAAAAAACTCTGCAATTTATAAAAAAATTAAGATTACAAGAAATTAGAAGAAAGTCTTAAAGAAACTAAAGAAAAATTAGGAGATTCAGAAAAGGAATTATAAAATTTATAATAGAAATAAAATAATAATAATAATGATGAAAGTGAAAATAATTTGGAAAATGAGAAAAAGTAATTAGAAGGTAAATATTAAGAAGATATTGCAAAATTAAATGAAAAATAAGTATAAACAATTTAAGAAATTTAAAAATAAAATATGGAAAAAATTAAAGAAATGGAAGAAAAGCTTAATTTAGAAAAGCAATCTTTATAATAATAAATATAATAAAATGAGCAATAATGTCAAGGTATTTAATTATTTTTATCAAAAATTGTCATTTGCAGTTATTTATTTAGAAATTGATTATAATATTTGTAGATTTAATAAAAAATCTGAATCTAATTAAAAGGAAACAATTAAGTAAAAAGAAAACTTAATTTAAGATCTAGAAAGAAAAATTATTACTTTATAAGAAGATGCAAATTAATAGTAGTAAAAACAAAATGGTAAGAACAAAACACAAATATATAATAATTTTGATTCTATTAATTTTTTTTGTTTAAGAATAAAATGAAGATAATTTGAATGGAGAAAAAGAAAAATTAGAAAATTAAATAAATTAGTTTTAGGAATAAATTTAAAAATTAAATAGTTAAATTAATGAGATCTAAACTCAAAATGATAAATTAAAAAATGATGGGGAAAGTAATTAGGTTTAATACATAAGAGTATTAAAAATATACTATAATTTTTAATTTTAAATTTGTAGAACTAACTTAAGAAAATAAGAATCTTAAATCTGAAATTGAAAAAGAAAAATCTGAGAACGAAAAATCTTGCGAAAATTATAAAAACAAAATTTAATAACTGGAAGAAAGTATTAAAAATTAAAACTAGAGTTAAAAAAAGAATAAGAAACCAAAGAAAATCAAAAATGTAAATAAAATTAATTCAATTTTATTTATCATTTCACTCTATATATAATACAACATTTCAATACAGAAAAAGATAACCAAGTTCATGAGTTAAGTAAATAAATCGAAGGTTTAGAAAAATAAATACAAAAAGAATAATAATAAACTCAAAAACATGTGGAAGCTGAGAAATAATTAAAAGATAAATTATCATAAGTTTAAAAAAATCATGAAGAAGAAAACTAAAAACATAAATGTAAAATAAATAAGTAAAAATTAAAAAATAACTCAATTTTATAATTTAGAATCAGAAGAAAAATTAAAGGCTAGTATTAAGCAAAATGAACACGAAATTTAAAATCAGAAAAAAGAAATTCAGAAATTGCAAAATCTTTAATAAAAATAGTAACAATAATAATCTCAACCAGTTTAATCTTCTTAAAAAGATGTAGAATCTAGTAAAAATATAAAATAATTATTTCTAAATATGTCATTTTTTTCTTTTTACAAAAATTCGTTTTTAAATAAATATGTAGTCAAAGAACTAAATTCCAAGGATAAATAAAATCAATAAACTATACAAAATCAACTCAATAAACTAAAAGATTTGGAAAAGAAAATCAAAAATTAAGAGAAAGATAAGGAAAGACTTGAAACTATATAAAAACATCATAATAAACTTATAAAGGAAAATGAATAATTGAAAATTCAATTCCAATTATTACAAAAAAAACTCAAAGATATACCTTCCTAAGTTAATACTCCCAAAGCAGCCACCTAAAGCAATACTCCTAAAGTTGTAATTCATAAAACTAAAAAAACTGAGAAGGGAGAAGGAAATAACTAACTGGAAGATGAATAGTTGTAAAGTTTAGAAGGTAATCTAATCTAATTTAAATAAAATAATATTATAAATTAAATTTTGTTTAATTCATTTTAGAAATTGTGGCCGGTTTAGAACAAGCTAAAAATTGCAAAAAATAACTTTAGAATTACATCCAATAGAAAATTGAAAATGAACTTGGAGGAGATATTGACGATTTAGAAACCGAAAACCAAGAACAATCTAAATAGATTCTTAACTTAGAGTCTGAAATCAATGAACTTAATTCTGAATTTAAAATTATGAAACTGAATGTAAAAAAATACTAAAAAGGGTACAAGCCCAAGAAAATTGAGTCCAATAATAAGTATTAGCAATAGATATCACTTTATTTTTAATTTTTTTATAATTTTCTTAAAATAAATTCGTTTTTAGACTAAAGCTGCCCCAGCAAATTCAATCTTCCCAATAACTCTCTGTTTCCAGTCAAAGGGGAGCAGGAAGTATCAGCAGTAGAAGGATGCTCACTCAGGGAGCTGAAGATGATCCTTACCTTTAAAATTCACCTTAGGATTTTAATAGATACACTCCCAATTCTAAATACAGAAACTCTTTGCTAAACTGACTGATATTTTTTTCTTTTTTATTTGTAAATATGTATAAATTTATTTTCTATTTAATTTTAAATAATTTATATGAAATAAAAAATAATATTTTCTAAAAATTAAAATTTTGTATTTAAAAGTGTGATAAAAGAAAAAAATAAATAATATATACAATTTAAATGAGTAATTAAGCTTTGAATATTTTAAAATTTATATTTCAATTCCCTCCCTATAAAAAATTCAGTATAATTTTGTATTGATGGTTAAATTTAGAATTTTCTGTTTATTTCCTGATAATATTCGTACACTAATTAATCAATTTATACAATTAATTCAGTAAAATAATGATATTGTCAACAATTTGTATTTTAAATATACAAAGAAACAAATAAATTAATATGTAAAGTAGGAAAGAAATTAAATTGGAATAATTAATTTTTAAAAAACTATTATATTTTATGAATTAAGTAAATTAGTTAAGAACTATGTAATAAATTATTCATTTTTTATTAATATATGAGTATATAAGTAAAATGTATGAAGTCATGAAGTTATTAAATAATTATTATATGATAAAACCGAATCGGCTAAGCAAATATAACTCCAAACAAACAAGTAAGAATTGTGTGTTTTCTTACTTTCTTTCTTTATTAATAATTTTGATTTTTTTTGTAGAAGAATGTAAGATTATAAATTTTATGTTTAATTATTAGTGAGAAAAGTTAGTTGATCACAAAAAAATTAATAAATTATTACAAAAATTTTAACATATATAAATAAAATTTCGAAAAAAAAAAAAAAAAAAAAAACTATAATATTCTATATAATAGTCATACAGTAATACAATTAAAATGTTTAATAGCAGTGGATCCAATTCAAATACCACCGAGGCTTCTGGAAAGGCAGCTAAAGCTTCTCATTTGCTTTCTTTTTAACTCCCACTCAAGAAGAAGTAAGTTAAATTTAGCACAGTGAAAACTATATTTGTTAAGGGGAAGGTAAAAGTATGATGAGAAAAATATATTAGAAAGTGGAATATAAGCCATTCGAAAAACAGCAAATAAAATTATTCAAAGAACAAATAGTAGCCCATAACCAGAAACATAAAGTAATTTGCATATATAAAACTATATAAACCATTGAGTGAATTCATATTATAGTTGAAATGAAAGAAAATTATTTCATAACAATGATAGGAAAGTGTTAAATAAACTTGAAAATACAACAAATTATGCAAAATTATTAAATCTAACTCATTGTTTGCTTTATAAATAGTTTATTTTTAATTTCTTAGGATTCATAAATTATTGTACCTGAGCATTTTTTAGAGTCTGATTATTTGAAAATTCTATATGGATCTCACTTTAACCTTAAAAAATCTGTGGAAAATTTGCAACTTAATATTTAGTGGAGGTCAGACCCTTAATATCACACAATGTCTCCAGAAGTAGAAGGCTTTTTAAAAGTAATGCATTAATAATTATATTTAAATCAATAACTACAACTTATATCATAAAAAAAGGGAATACAATAAATTCCATTAGATATTTAGAATACCATAAAATAAATTAATAAAATAGTTATTAATGAACACAATTATTTTATAAAATTCACATTCATTGCATATTATATTATTATTATTTTATTTTTCTCTAATTGAAAATGTTGTATTATAAATAATAAAAATTCCAAAATGATTAATTATTTTCCGAATGATATGATAAATTCTAACGATTAAAAAATAAAAATGGAATTCCAATAATACCACCGATTTAATTTTGTTTATCTCTCTAATCCTTGAAATCTTAAAATTAAATATATTCAATAAACGAACTTAATTTTTTGATGTTTAGAATGGAATGATCTATCTGAGTGGAAGAGATAACTAATTGCGACCAATAATCGTACTGGATGCATTAAAACTGCAGTTAAAGGGAAAAAACAACAATTTAGAGGTTCTGAAGTAGCAAATGTTAAATGCCATTTGTTATTTTTTAAATTAAATCAGAAAGGCAATGTTTGTGCCTGGTTTCATCGAAAACTGGATATTTTTTATTGACACGCAAAAATAAGGAATTACAAGTCTTCCCGCTAATATGCTGGGTCAAATTATAAAGATTTTATAATTGAATTACGGGGGTTGTCTCCATTAATTGGGTAAATTTTCTTTTTTATCAAATATCAAATATTAATGAATCAATAAAATTATAATAAATAAAGTTATTTTAAACCCGAGTGGGGGCCTCAATTTCGGGTGGAGTTTCATTAAGGTGTTCATAGACGAAGAAACAAACAGAAAAATTAAATTTATGACACCGAAAGAGTACCATAAATTGCAGAAATTTATAGATAAAAAAAATATAGAGTAAAAATATGCAGGCGATTTGGCAAATGTTGAGCAATTTTGGCCAATATCTGAAACGAAATTTTATGAAATAAAGCCAACAAGTAAAAACAGCTGCGACGAAGTGATTGAAAAAAAAGAAATTTAAAAATAGGAAAATCAATTCCATCATTCTCTTGATGAAAGCTGCAATTTTGGGTTTTAAGACATTTTGGAAGGAGATTATGATAATAACAAAAGTTACAATATTAGCGGGTTCTAAAGTTAAGATAGCACTTATATTTTGTATTACTTGACCCCGAAAGCAAAGATATATTCGAAGTAACAGCCCATCAAATAAATGACAACTTAATCGACCACCACAACGAGCTATTCTAGCAAAAGTGGCAAAGGTATTACTGCTCAGTCTGAGCAACAGAAGTAACAGATATCAAATATTGCTTGAATAATCGTTATTTGAGAATTTTGGAATTATTACAAATTAAAAAAAAAAAATAATTTAATAATTATAATAATAATTAGAAAAAAATAATAAAAATATGAACTTATCAATTATTTAATATTTTATTAATTAATTAATTAATTAATTAACTAACTAACTATATAATATTTACAAAATAAAAATTTATTTATACAAAAAAATATTAAATATTTAAAATTATTTATATTTATAATGCAAAAATTTAGGAAACACTGTAATTTTAATTTTAAGTATCTTTCTTTTTCTTTTTAAAGCTAAAAATGAGTATTAATAATTTCCAGAAATATTTTATTTTTTTTTCTCACTCACTCACTCCACATCCGTGCAGAAAGCTGCTCCTCTTAAAATCCAGTGACTCTGCAAAGCTTCACTGAATGAAGAAATATTTGTGATAAAATTGGAAAAATACAGGTCTTCATATTCCTTTTTCGTTCCCGTTCTGAACAATGGAACCTGCACCTAAATTCTCTCTTTTTTCGAAGTAAACACAGGAGAAGGACCTTAGGTGGCGGAATAAGGAAGCACGAACAACAGAGGACACAGAGCAAATTTTTGTCGGTGTGGAATTTCAGTCAGAAGTCCAGTCTCTTCTTCGCTGATTTTGCACCTGAAAGACAATAGATTTTGGACAAGAATTCCGTCTGCAATGTTTTAAAGTCCTTCTTCAGAACAAAGGTCATCTTGAACCTCCGAACCAATCTGAATTAATTTCCCGTCACTCTCATATTCACATCCCATCTGCTCCGCGACCATCTGCTGGTCGCCTTCTTGCAGTTCTTCGAAGCTGAATGCATCTAAAAAGTGGTATTTCAGGTGTACGGCGCTCAATTCGATGTGGTATTTCCGCGCAAAATTCATTTAAATCTAAGATAATTATTTATAGGAACAACAGTTAGTGAATGAGTGTAAAAATTCGTAAATTATATAAAATTATTTACGGCGTTTAAAAAATTGCCGGGGAAAAAAAGAGGCTGTAAGTCAAAATGCGTTAGCGGAAACTACGAGGAAAAGCAAGTTTGGACGAATTTCACATTTTCTTGTAGATCTTAGAACCACAGAAGCAGCGACTTCTGACAGAAAAACGATATTTTTCTTATCCTATCGGGCACTTGCAAACGCAGCAAACTCAAATACATTTCTTCGTTGTCATGCGAAAGAGCAACATCCAATTTTCCCTTCAAAAAACTTTTAATTCAGTCAGTTTTTCCTTGAAAATGTGCAGCAAATTGTTGTAGCAATTCATTTCCTATCTGATAATTATTTGCCAATAAAAATTAAATATTTAAAAATAAAAAACATTTTCCTTACTGCAAAACCACTTAAACTTGATCAATTTGATTGACTTTCGGCGACGAAGATTCCAATTTTTTTTCTTTTCTTTTCTGTGCATTACTATTAAACTATCTAAATGCTTTGCCTTTTTTCTATTCGATGGTCTTTTTTTACGTGTACGCAAGGTTATTGTTATTATTTTTACTCTTCTTGCCGATGCCAAACTCAGAAGAATTCGTCGTATTTTCTTAATCTGCAGAAGCCAGTTCTTTTGCATCGACAATAAAATCAGGCATTTTCGCGAGCAAATGAGTGCAGATTTCGAACACTATTTCGTCATTTTTCGAGTTGAATTCGAAATTTTGCTTTCTATGGGTTTACTTTCTCTCTACATCCTGCTTCTTTTCGTCATTGCCAATCATTCTCCACTTCTGCGCCAATAAGGTGTTTTGGTGGCTTTCAAAGTCGATTTCCACTGCGGGCGAAAGGAAATAAATATTGCTATTGCTACTGCATGAAATCGTGTCGAATTCCTTAAGAGTATTGGAAGTAAACCGAGTGAAAGATTCGAGAGAAATGAGATTGGGAATTCTGTTTTGCAGCATTGATACTGTATTTTAAAATTCTTCTTCTTCTTCTTCTACTTTTTGATTTCCCTCACCATCTGTTTCTTCCTGCGCGCTCAAATCGGCATCAAATTTTGCTTTGCTTTTCTGGTTATTACTTTTTAGGCCATTTTATCTGTCTTTCTTTTTAATGTCTGTATCCCCTTCAACTAGAAGATCGCGCAAATAGATGTTAGCCAGAGTGTCTAGGGTTGTTTGTTCCTGTTGTGAGGCGGCAATGTCTGCGTAGAATACGTTGCTCAGCATGAAGCTGAGGCCGAAGTAATTATGTGGGCCGTGTTTGCCGCTCTTTTCGAACAAATATGGCAGCTATTTAAAGAGCAATTGCAATGTGGTTTCGGAAAAAGAGCGTGGTGGATTCAAGGCCTTTTGGGCGCGATTTTTCAGCACACTGTGCAACAAAGAAAGTGCATAAATGAGTTTCGCATGTCTGTGTTTCCAGATCCCGTCCTTCGCGAAAACAGAATCACTTTTCTGTGTAGAAGAAGAAGAAGCTGTTGCACGCTGCAGATACGTCAGCACTGTTGACTTCGTGCTTTTGAGTCCCAAATTGCTATACTTAAGTGCAGATTTCCAGAGGTTCCCGGGGAATTAAAGTCTGGGCTGAGTTTCTGCCGTACTCGTAATCGAAGAGGTCATTATGAGTCGGAAACGAGTGCGCATTTGCTTCCTTTGCTTTTCTAGTAAATTTTCTTATTCTTCTTCTTTTTGCTGGTTTTGCTATTCCTCTTCACAATAACTCTGTTGCTGGTTATTTTAAAATTGACTTCTTTAAAACTTGTGACTATTTGGGAAATTTTCTTCATTTTGAAAAAAATCTTAAGAATTAGGTGACTACTTCAATTACTCTTAGAAGAGATTTTTATTGCTAAGCGTTTGAGGAGTGTTTCGAATCGTCGTTGCCAGACACACCGACTGTCTGCTGTACCCGTCGATTGGACTTAGGTGGAAGTGATGGCCGTTAAGTTGTTGTTGTTGCTAAATCGCTAAATGTTCAGCGCCAAACATGCTGCTGTTATTGTTGTTGTTGTACAAAAATTGCGCGTTTTTGTACTAAAAGAGATTCGACTGCGAGTTGGAATTGCCATTTTTATTCAATTTTTGCTTTTACAAAAATGTTTACCACTACTTTTACTCTGCCTCAATCTTCCCCGTACAAAAGTCTTCGAAAAGAGTTTCGAGAGCGGACAAAAACGCCGGAGAGGTTTTTACATTTTGAAGCACGATCCATTGGCCCTGCAACATTGCTTCCTTAACTCGACTTAACGCGTAGTTTTCGAAATAAGTCAGATTTTACTCGGAGTGGCTCGCTCCTAGACTTAAAAATACAATTTTTTTTTCTATTCCAGAGTATCTTATTGCTATTCGGCTTGGTTTTAAAAATCATCATCATCATTATTTATTTCCTCTTCCTTCAACTGCGTCATATTGAACAGTTTTCGAATGTCTTGTACGGGATCGAGTTATCCGGGTTGTTAGAGGAAAATGAGCGGAGTCGCCGCGTCAAACAATTTCCGCACCAAAAATGGAATTTCATCTTCGTTTTCCTATTCACTTTCTCCGTTATTATTGAGGTATCTTTTATTTTGCTATAACTGTTCTTCCTCATTCGTTTTCGTTTCCTTCATATCTCGAATCAGAGACTCCAATTTAAACGTACTGAAAAATGGCTTTACGTATTATTCAATGCTCACACTCAGGGCCTCTGGCCGCAAAATCAAAATCAAAATAATTTTTTAAAACCCTCCCAAATTTCCAACGGGAAAACTAGTTCCCTTAAAACAATTTTGACTGTCATTTTACAGCCAATCCTCCCACACCTTACCGCGGTTTCTAAATGAACTCAAAACTCCCTTAAACGCCTCTAATTCTTCACTCAAAACTTCCAGTTCTCGCATTGCTTGAGGACTTATTACTTAAATTGGGTTGAAAATGCTTGTTTTTTCTTCATTTTCATTTTCGCTTTCATTTTCATTAAACATTTTTCGATTTTTTTTTGCAGCATTTTACTACTTTGGTTGGGAATTATTCTTTTTCTATCCCTTTTCTGAAAGCTTTTTTCGTTGTTATTACTGGCTCTAGTAGTTATTGCCATTATTACTGTCCTCATCATTATCATCAGAAACTATAAAGTCATCATCTTAGTCAGTGATACTGGGCATATTAATTTTTTATTCCTCTTATCTTTCTTGTAGGAGTTTACTTTCTAAATCTTCGTTCTGTTGCTCTGTTTCTAAAACTGATTTAAGTACAGAAAACATGAAGTTTTTACGTTGTTTGAGAAGCGGCTTGCCTTGGCGTTTCTTTTTAGGCGAGGGAGAGGCCATTTCTTACTCCTGCTCACACAGTTCCTCAACATTGATTGCGGATAACTAAAGTTATCGTTGTTGTTGCTGTTGCTGTTGCTGTAAATTATCAGAATCAGTTGTGGAAATGATTTCTTTTTCTGTTGAAAGTTACTGATCACCGCACCCTTTGGTATTATTTTTGTTTATTTCTGCAGGGTGTTTGTGTTTTTACTGCCATTTTTCAGAACAGCCTTACTGATCTAGGAGAAGACGCTGAAAGTAGACTACTTCGTTGGGTCTTATCTTCCCCTTTTGCAATTCGATTTCAACAAAGAGCTGGAAACTGAAGATCTTGCGATCAGCTTCTGACAAACCTTTGGAAATGGCATCGTGAATAAATCTCGTAATTTGGTCTTCCAAAATACTAACCTTGTCTCTAATAAATGACGGTTCTTTTTCATGTTCAGCTACAGCCTCTGCACTTTTTCGCAAAAGAAAACGAATCTCTCGCCATTTTTTCTCATCCTCATTCACTTCTTGTTCTTGTTCTTGTTCTTTTTCCCCTTATTTCGTTTTTTAACTTTGTTCTCCTTTATTTTTAGTTTCTTCAGTTTCCTATTAGAGGGTTGTATTTTATTATTATTATTAATATTCCTTTTCTTCCTTTTCTTCCTTTTCTTCCTTTTCAAAGAACGCAATGATAGAAATTTCATACAAATTCTTCTTTAAAATGCCGGAAAGACTTTGATATTATTATTTATTCCCTTCTTGTGCGTTTCTTCCTGCAGTTATTTCGTACACTTCAGCTTCCCTTAGTGTTTGTAAAAGGATATCATTTTCGTTCTGCAAATTTTGTATTTCTCCACTTTCATTAGTAATATCATCATTATGATCACCATCCTCCCTATCTTAATCTGTTTAGCTTCCTTGCTGGTGGTGCTGGTGGTGGTGAAGGAAATAGTTTTCTCGTAAATTTTATTCCAACATCCTTCCGAAAACCGCCAAGGAAGTGAGGTTTTGTTGCGTTCCTGCTGCCGCTGCATTTTCAAACAAAATGACACTCCTCTCGAGTAGGGCACCGTAGTGTGTTTTCCAAAAGTTTTATATTGCCAAACTTTCACTTTTATACTTCTGGACAAATTCCCTCCTTTAAATGCTCTGATTTTGCACATTTTGGAGCACGAAAACGAGTTTCGCATCATCCAAAATGTCTTCTGCACTTTGATTTTCGTGGCTGCCTCCAATCAAGTCGAAAATCAGTTCTTCTCTCATTTCCGTAGTCATTTCGTCTTCCTGCAACTGCTTTTCGAGGGCCTTTGCACACTTCCACATCGCCCTCTGCTCGAAACTAACTATTTTGTTCAGCAAAAAGTCCCTTACAGCTTCCTTTGAAGTGGAAAAATTGATCAAATTGGCATTTTATTGAAAGAATGGCGACACTTATTGCGAAGTGGAGCCAACTGCAACTGAGGATGAAATGAGGAAAATATTTAGTAATTATGAATTGGGATATAGAACCTCGAAATCGTCTGCTTCCGTGAAAACTGCATCTAATTCTTACTCCCACTCCAAACCAAATTGATGCTGTTGTTGAATGTAGTTTTCGTTGTCCTCGTCGGGGATGCAGTTATTTATGGGACTGCCGTTTTTTTGGATTTCAATTTATTATTATTCTTCTTCTTCATGACTGATATTGTCACCGTTTGATGTGCGTTTATTTGGCCTTTTTTGTTTTTGTTAAAGATATTTTATAATTTCAAAGAGCAAATTGTGGTTGTCTTCGTAGAATAAAAATTCATTTTTGTAAAAGGTGTTGTTGCTGTTTAAATTTTTGTTTTGTTTGCTTTTTTACTACAGTTTTTCTTGTTGTTGGTGCTGTTTAAGAGAATTTGAGAAAAATTGGAAGTCGATTTAACTATTAGAGTTGCTTTTAGGCTCTGTTTCAATATTATATTTTTTTCTCTGTTTGTGAATTTATATGCCCTAAACGACGACCGGCAGTCTGTGCCTCACTGCCATTTTTATTTTTTCCAAAAAGCGTCTCTTATCTGAAAAAATGGGCAAAACAATCAAATTGTGAGCACTAAATAATTTGCAAAGCCAGCTAAAACCGATTCCTTCTGGGTCGATCAAAACGGGCTTCAAAAAATCCAAACAAGCAGATGAACACATGGTTAATAAGGCATTTTCCACACTGTATTCGTCTTTGGGAAGTCCGCAAGCTTTCCAAATGGCGATCTGGATCGAAAAAAAAAATAAAAATATCAAATTTATTATACCTGATATAACTATTTGTAGTTACCTGAAGTGGATCGACTATCACACTGTGCTCGGAAGATAAAACAGAAAAATCATCAGCAAACTGGATTTTATTTTGTCTCAAAACCGCCCTGCACTTGCTTCCGCCCAACTCTTTTCTTTGTAAAAAATAAAAATGCGATATATTAACCAATCAATCTTAAATATAATTAATTACCTTTATTGAGGGTTCAAAGCACCTTAAAATAGTAAAAAGGAAGCAGTTAAGATGGCATTTCCTGAAGCGCAACATTAAATAGATTTCCAGATTTCTGTTTGATTTCGCCACTGCGGCACTGATTCCTGCAACGATTGCATCAATTATTTAATATTTAGAAGTCGAAGGTGCATTTTTTGGATCTAAGATTGCAGAGCCGCGACCTTTATTTTGGCATTTTTTTCGCTTTCTTTAAGTTCTTCCGTTTTCTTCTAAGTTTACTCCAATTGGTAGAGTTTTTGCGACTGAAACATCAATTGAATGTTATATTTTTCATTAAGTACTGCCATTTTCGCCTTCAAATTCGAGAGTTCATCGTACTTTTCAGGAGTGTAAAAGGAGTGCACCTAATTGATCACCTGTGCAGCGTATTTGCAAAACACACTTATCGATCCCAGTTCATACGGCTTCAACGTTGTGAGGTTTTTATCATTGCTTTCGGAGGTTGTCGTATTCGCGCTTTGCAATTTGCTTTGCATCAAATCGATCGCCTTCTTTGGAACTTTATCGATGTCTTTTTTTTTTTTTTTAAAATAAAAAAATATGAAAACAAAACAAAACAAATATGAAACATACCCACATTTCTCAGCTTTGAGATTATTTGAGTGTCGGATAGAACTTTTCGCACACCTTCCCAGTCTGTATACTCTTCGCTAATAAGAGCGCAAGAAAGTTCAAGTGTCAGTTTTATCGCATTGCTAGGAGTGTGCATTACCTTGAGCTCGCTGAGTTCCTTGAGAAATTTGAGAAATTTTTGAAATAAGAGGGTGCTTAATTTTTATTAGTTATTTTATCAATTACCTTCAAAGAACAAGAGGAAAACTACTACTAGATTTTTTACAGTTTTTCGACGGCTGGGTCCACAATGTCATCAATTTCCATTTGTAAATTGTCGATTTCTTCTTACAGTACGTCCACGTCTTTTTCTGCGTCTTTGAACTCGTTATAGCTCTTGGCTACCACATCACTATTGTTTGTTATTATATATTTTTAAATAATTACTAATTTAAAAGAATTTAAAACTTATATACCTTTACGAATTGAGTTGGGTTTCCAATTATTTTTGGCTACTTATAGCAGAAGAAAGAGCTGGTTCCAACGAATCCAATTCTGATTTGAATTTATCTGTGCTTTTCTGCATTTTCTCGATTTTTTTGATGCAATTTCTCACTTTTTTAATGCTCAAATCTGCCTTAACTCTTGCTCTTTCCGTGAAATTCTGAACTATTTCCGCAAACAAAAGAAATTTCTAAGGATGCAGATGATTTAGGCGCTAAAATTGTTCAGCGCCGCTAAAAATTTGCAAAATTTACAGCAAAGTTTCCTTGATTTGTTGAATTTTGTGGTTGCTGTTGTTTGTATTGATGATCCCGACTTCTACGTTTTGTTGCTACTAAATCAGTAAGGTCTTTTCTGTGATGGCACTCAACGTTTGGTAGTCCCAGTCGCTGACCCAGTCGACGATTGCATAATGGAAGAGGTTCGGAAAACGGCGCTGGACAGTTCGTAAGGACCTTCCTGGCAAAAAGGTGAAAACAAAATGCAGATTGTCGCGGACGGTTTCGCAGAATTACTCGTAAGGATCTTTGCTTAAATTATTTTTCGATAATTGATTTTCTTCATTTGATTCTTTTGGCAAATTTGAATTATTTTCTTAATTCTACGACATTAATATTTGCTCCACCAAATGGTCCATTTCATCCTTTGATAAGAACTCTCCGCCCTATATTTCCCCATGGTTCATTACATTGACGATTTCTTCTATAACGATTTCAGTGTCGGACTGCGACTGCAGCAGTCTCTAATCAAATTCATCTTCACCTTGCTAGCTGAAGAGCACGCAGCAATGGTTATTTTGTTACTTTGGTGTTCCGAAAAACACTCTTTTCATTAAGGAAAACAACCTATTTTTCACTGCTTCTCTAGTGGAAGTCGGTGGTGTGTACTACTGCTCATTGATATTCGCTGTTGAAGGATGTATCATTTGAGAAAGCGAAGATTGCGAAGTCCCGGCGAACATCGCAGATTCATTGTTGATATTGGTCGTATTTCTCATACTCTAGTTTAAGCCGACCATTTTCACAGTTGTCTCCTGTTGCTACAACTACTAAACATGTGAAACATCGACTTTAAACGTTGAAAATTGCTGGAAAGTGCAATCGGATAAAAGCGCCGCTATTTTCGCCATTGTTTTTTTCCCTAAAAAATGAATAAATAATATGTAAAACGAATAAATTTATTTCCCTCCCTTTTAGCTACCTTACGCAGAATGCCCGACGAGGACAATGTGGCTTCGGTTGAGAGAAAGAACGCGATGGATTCGAATGATATGTTTGAGGATCTCTCGCACCAAAAACACGCGCACTCCTTTCGAAAAAAGTCGCTCCTCGAGTTAATTGATCACCACTTCGAAATTCTCGATTTGTGAATACTATAGAAAAAGGAACTCTTTAAAAAATGATTGATTTATTATTTGCAATAGCTTACCTTCCTGCTGCCACCTTTATTACTATTATTATTTTTGCTATTTTATTCCTATTAGAAACCCTTTTAGTTTTCCTCATATGGCATCGTCCATCGGTCGAACGTCGAGCCAAAGCGGTAGTGCAGCGGGTACTAAGAGGACCCGAAAAGCTCAACTTCCGAAATGTCTTGCAAAAAGAACTGCGGCACGACTGTCGAGGTGATATAGTTTTTCATTTCCTGTTTCAGTTCTTCGCTCTTAATATTGCTAGTAATCCCTCTTTCGTTATCGTTATTGTACACAAGTCGATCCAAAAGTACGCGCGACACTTCGTGCGACCACAGTTTCAGAATTTGTTGCTGGTTCGTTTCGCTGATGGGACTGGCGAGAAGCAGGCCCTGGAACACCTTCTGACACTCACGCATGGTTCCTCCAGCCGGCGACCAGAAGTGGCTGTTAGCGAGGGTGGGAAGCGCTAGTTTCTGCACCTTTTAAACGACGTCAAAGGTTGCTCGGCCGATTTGATTGTTGTTCGCAAAGTTGCGCACATCTTTGGTGAATCCGGCATCGGCGGAGATGAGGCCCTTGAAAATCTGTCCAAAAATGTCCGCCATTTGTTCTTCCGTTTGCGATTTCACGAAAAAGGGCACGAAATGGTGCCAAAGTCTCGCATTTTTCCGAACAAATGAAGCGCTTTATTTGCTATTATTGGCCGCCGAAGTGAAGGAGGCTCCGAACACAATGTTTTGCGAAACCAATTGCTGGTGCTCCCACTGCTGTTGTAAGTGCCACCCCTCCGCTTTCCGACTGAAAAACGCCTCCTCGTCGAGCAACTACCGCAGAAATTCGCAACTCTACGGCCGCAGCGGCAACTGCAGGTCGTCGATGAAAAACAAATGCTTTTTCCCGAACGGCGGCATCAAAACACTGCTGCCACCCTTAGCCTTTGCAGCTGTTAATTTGTTTTGCAGTTTACCCTTTAAAAGCAAATCGTCGGACGAAATTGTGCAGTTTAGAGGAGCAAATTCCAACTGGTCGACCATTTCGATGGCCAGTTCCCGCACCTTTCGCTTCACTAACTGCGACTTCCCCGTCCCTGCTCCCCCGCCCAAAATGAACGCCTCTTCACTCCTGATCATTCGTTCTATCATCCACTAGTAAGCAAGAGTTTCCTTCGTTGGGACGTAAATTTCGAAGATATCCACACTCTTTTGATTTCTCTTCTGAGACACATGCTGGTTTGGGGGTTATTGGTTTTATAGAGAATTTGAAAAAACAGGCCACTAAAACGCTTCCAAAATATTAACCCACTCTTGAAAATTCGACATTTGTTGTTGTTGTTACTGTTGTTGCAGCTGTAACTGGGGGTCTTCTGATGTGTTAGAATTCATAAAACTCAGCTGAAAGTACAAATCGCTGATGCGGGGTTCGTAAATTTCGGCTGAAAAAACATCTTTTAATACCATTTCGTACCTAAAAAATAAATGTATTTTAGTAACAATTTAATATGTGTTTGCATGCTACTCCACCTTGGCCAACTTATTTCCTCAATAAAGCAATGAGTTGCCCAGTAGAAGGCAAAGAAAATTAATTGGCCTATGGCCCTTACAGCTGTCTTCTTTTCGCTTTGCTAGAGAATTTACACGCCTCCTTTGTCACTTTTCAAGATACTTTTCGCGATTTTGCATACTGAGAGTGTAATATGACTTGAATAAAGAATGTATAATTTTAATTAAAAAAATAAAAAATGTTAATAAAATTAAAAAAGAATTACGTTTCTGACAAAGTAATCGTAAACTTGCAGTATTTCAAAATTAAAGGCACTCCCTTCCCACAAGCGATCACTGCGGCTTTTTTCAATTCTTCTAAAACGTGGTACCCAGAAGCAGCAGCACTATCTCCACCGTCTTAGATTTTGTTATTGCTATCCAAAAATAACTGTTGCACTTCTTGTTACTCGAAATATCTTCGCACTACACTCGCCAAACTGAAAAGAGAATTTTCTCCTTGCACGAAAACCAAACTACATCTCGCTACGGAAGCTGGAGATGCTTTTTCTATAGAACTTGTTTCGAAAATCAAATGCGCAAATGCTTTTAAATAGTGAATTTTAATTAATAGGAATCAACTGCTTAAATATACACTATTAATTACAGTTGTTCTAATTTTAATCTGTTGTCGTCGCCGTTTTCGTAATGACCTCTCCGCTGCCTAACGAAAGCCGAAACTCGTTATCAAGCGCACCTTTCAGAGTGTCCATCCACTCTGCTTCTAATTCTCCATCGAAAATGAGCTGTTAAATATTAAAATAAGTATTTATTTATTTATTTATTTATTAATTAATTTGTTAATTACCCACTTCTTGGCTCCTTTGAGTTTATTTAAATGCTATACTTCTTTTTCTTACTTCTCTTCTTGCTAACCCAGTACTTTGACATTTTACTATTCACTTGATTGTGTTTTTTTATATTCTTTGTTTTTATCTTTTCCAGAGTAGTATACTTCTTACAGTCTTCCTTCGTTTATTGTTCTCAACAAATACGAAATTAACCCGTCTTACCACCTTTCGCCACCTTCATTTTAACTCATGTTTTTCTTTGCTGCTGCCCCTAACTACTATTTAGTAATGTTGATGCTATTACTATTAAATTATTCGTTAAACTCTTTCTTCTTTAGCTGCGAATTTTGTTAGCGATTATAGCCTCCAAACAAAGAATTCAGCGAAGAAAAAGCTCCCGTAAAAACATGAAAATCTATAATTTTTGCAATTCCCGGTCGAAACCTTTGCGATTCCGTTTCGTTTATTTCATTATAAGTAGAAATAAGCATCTTAAGCAGAGTAGATTTGCCGGACTGAGGAGGGCCTAGAAGAATTAGTCCCGGAGTACTGTTTCCATTATTATTTTCTCTCGGTGTTTTCCTCAGACACTCATCTAAGAGCACGAGTTATCTGAACAGATTGGCTTTCTTTTCGCTTTCTTCCATTTTCGACAGTCTTTTCGTTAAGTTTTTGTATACAATTTCTTGCCTTTCTTACTCATTTAAAAACTAGTTTACTCCATTCTAATTACTGAAATTCAGGAAATTCTTCAAATTAGAATACCTTTAACCAGTGTCAGTGTCTTCTTCATTTTCCATTTTCAAAAACCTATCAACAAACTCATTTTTCTCTTCCAAAAATTACCAAAACAGTTGGCCACTACTACTACTGCTTAAATTATTTTTTTCATTTGTTTTCAGAAAAAGTTCCGGACAAATGTCCTGAATGCACCGAATGACAACACTACTACTTTGAATAGAAAAGGCCGTTTCGCTCACCATATACAGCTTCGCAAAAACCAAAGCGAGTTCTAAATTTCTTCTATTAGAGCAAATTTCTTCTAGCCTTTCTCTTTGCTTAGTTTCTCCGTAGCTGTGCAGGAACTTTTTGCTTGTAATTTCCTTCCTTTCTCGGTCTTCTTTACAGATATACGATTCCAAAACAGATTCACTTGCACAAACAACCACTCTTTTCAAAACGCGCAAACTGAAAAAATTTTCACAATTCGAAAAACTTTCAGGAAGTTTTTGCTTCTAACATTGATTTTTAAGATTTACATTTTATTATTATGTACTTTTGTTGGGAATTTGAATATTTTATTTTTTCATTTCTTTCTCCTATTCAAATTAGAACGCTAAACTTTACAGTTAACTATTCATTAATTGCTAAAATAAAAACAACTTGGCCCCAATTTCTTCGCCATTTTCGAATCCGTGAACCGCCATTTATTATTTCAGTATTATTTCGCAGTCTGGAGCAAAAATACTAACCTGCAAAATGATTTTTTATTATATTTTTGTTTATTTTTTTTTTTTAATAATTTATTTACCGGCCTGAACTGCAACCTCAGATTTTCCGGCAAACTTTCATTCTGAAACATCTTTTTTAATCAAGACTGTAAGTTAGAAAAATTGCAGTTTCTCCTCTTTAGAACCTCGATTCTCGACCATAGAACTCAAGAATATCATTCCCTTACTGTAACTAAATTTGTTCTTGTTGTTATTGTTGTTGTTCCTACTACTATTCACTTTCCAGAAACTATTATTCCCTGTTATTGTTGATAACCAAATGCTATTAAATTTCTTGAAAGACACTTGCGAACACGGCCAGCATCTGCGAATTTAAACAATTAATTTTCGAAAAACAGGCCCAAGAACCCGTCCCACACAGTCCTCTGAACACCTTCACAGCCAAATCGAAACTCGTCCACCCGAAATTGCAATTGAACTCGTACAAAAAGCGCCCCAAATACGCAGCCAAATCGGAAATTATTTCCGATTTCCCCACTCCCCCGGCTCCAAAAACACAACCTGGCTGGTTCAAATGCACAGCCTGAGTCAAAGATATATACACTCTTGCAGTTAAAGGAGTAAAAACGAGTTTTTCCAAAATGCCTACGTATTCGTAGCCGTGGGTTAGCTGCACCTGCATTTACCTCGCCACGACGTTGCTTTCCTCCTAATACAATCTCAATTGACTTACCCAATAGAAGTCGTCCATACTATTAACGTTTTCGGTTAAAAGCAGCTGCCAAAAAAAGATAGTTGATATTTTTAATATTAGTTTTTTTTTTTGTACCTGCACTGTGTCTCGGAAATGGATTTCCTGCACCAAAAGAGATTACAACATTTTGCGCTTTAAATAGAAATCGCGAAGAAAATCGAACTATTGCTTTTTTTAGTTGTTGCTATTCTGAGAATGCGCACCAATTCTGTTTTATTTAAGTAATTCTTATAGCCCCTCGATTTGGTACTGTCTGGACTGCAAATATTCTGACATGTCCATGGACTCGTTCTCAGGAACCAAGTAGTCTTCCGTAAAAGAAACGAAATTTATAGCGCAAGCAGTCAAAATCACCTGTGCCGGGTATTCTTAAACCCAGTTTAACACTTCAGTATTTTCCTTTTCATAATCACTTACACATCGTCTTAAGGAAGAATACAAAAATGATTGATTAATTAATTACTTTCATAGTGAAACCATTTATTAATTAATACCTGAAATACTGCTTCAAATTCATCTTCATCTTTTCCTCGATCTGCAGCAACCACTCATCAATTTCTTCACCTCTGAGATTACACCCTTTAATTTGCACCTATTCTCCCTCTCTCGAAGTGAAGCCTGTAAATATTGGTAATTTCTTAATAAAAAAACAAATTAAATCTCAAATCCAATTATACTTAAAATTGAGTCTTTTGAATCAGGCTCTAAGTCGACAATATTGGAAAATAGTTTCGGCATAAAGGGCACCAGATGCTTGGGAGTCTTAACTGAAGACAGCATTTTCAACAACTCTTCGTTTGACAAAAAGTAAAATCTTTGGAAATTAACTCGTTTTTTTTCCAAAAATTCTTCCAAAGATTTACGAATTTGTTCGAAAATATGATTGTTTTCTAATTAATATTTGATTTTTTCACCAGTTAAAAAATAATTTAAAAATTAGACAATTTTCTTACATTTTAAAAGCAAATAAGTTTGCTTATTATGGTATTCTCGCGCCCATCTTAACAAACTCGTCTTCTCTTTAGCAACCTTCATTAACTTTCTCCAATTCAAATCGCAATTCGCGAACAGCTTGCACTCCTTCTGCAGATTCTTTTAGACAAATCCAGATTCCAATATCGGCGTCAAGTATAGCCACTACTACTAATGGAAAATCCACTCTTCCAATCTGATAACATAATTATTTTATTATTTATCTGTACATAAATATAATAATTATCTGATTTTTACAATTTCTACACATACTTAAACAGATTTTGCTGCTCTTCAGCTGCTGCTTTCACACTTTCCACATACTTGCTCTGCATTATATTAGAGGCGAGAATAGTCATATCGTCTACCTAAGAGAGGAGGTCTTGATAGTTGGGATTTAAAATCCACAGTTCTTCTGATGAAGAGGAGGAGGAGTCCCCATTTTACCCTTGTCCCATTTCATTCTGTTTTGCCGCCTTACTTTTGCCTTCAGTAGTGAGATTTTCGCCGGCAGCTGCTCCACCGTTATTTTCAAATACTTCTCTCTTAAACTATTCCAAGTGCAAATGTGCAGATTTCCAAAACGCATTGATTTACTCCATAAACCTGCAGGGGGATGGTATTAAGTAAATATAAAATAAAAAATAAATTAAAATGATTGAAAAATCCATACTTTTTGATTTCGGTTTCCTTCACGGCTTGGAGCGCGATATTTTTGAGCTGTTCTTTGTGGTTCTGGACTCCGAGATTCGAAAGCGTTTGCAGGTTGTAGACGGAACTTTAGAGGTCGGAAAACAGTTGGTTTTGGTCGATCCCAAAGTTTTCCAGTTTCAAATTGCTGTCATTGCAAATCAAAAGCTTGATGGCATTCCACTGCTTTTGGCACAGAGCTGGGTCCCGGAGCGACTTCAGAGCGGCGTGCATGTTTTTGAATTCTTGAATTTCTTATTTGAATTTCGTCGCCACTTCTGCAAATTCCATTTCCCGAATGCAGTTGTTGCTCACTCTTAGCAACTTGTCGATCAACTAAGACATTTCCTGCAAATTTATCTGCTAGAACTGCTGCCCCATCCAAATCACATGTTGCCTTCGCCACTGGTCTCTTCCGAACCAAATTTCTTCCTGCATTTTGTAAAGTTTCTTAATTTTCTCAAAGTTTTCCCACTTTTCGCCGTACTCTTCCTTCGGTAATTAAAATTAACCCCAAATTAAATTAGCTTAATAATTCTTATAACGATTGTTACAATTTATTAATAAATATTTACTGAAACTGTCAAATAAATTTGGTATTTTTCTATTTCAACTCTCTATTTCACCATCGATTCTATATCTTCTTTAATTTGCTAAAGAAAACAACAGGTCTTTTCAATGTCACTCTCTACTTTATTCAGTTTTTCGTTTTAGATATTTTCCTAAATCTCTTCAATTTTCTGCAGAATCTGAACAAAAATAAAAAGATAATATCTGTTAAAGTATTCATTTGAATTCTCACCTCGGGCATCAACTCAGCGAGAATTTTTCTGAATTAGGAATAAAGCTTTTCATAGTTGACCAAAATGGAATCCAGTCTCTTTTTCAAAAGCGCCAACTTTTGGTTTTGCAAATTGCACTGAAGCATGGTGTCTTCGGATACCTTATAGTTTTTGTCCATGACCAATTTGAGAAGTTCTTGATTTTCCTGCACGCCGGTCACATACGAGTCCAAATTCAGTTGCAAATCGTTCACGTTGTCTACGAAATCGCAAAAATCGTTCAAAGTATGCGGATTTTTCTACACCTTTTAGTAATGGGTTTGCAAAATACCAATGTAATGAGTCGCGCGATCATAAATAAGTTGCGGCAGGAAACGTTGTATATTTTTTATCGTCTAAAGTGCAGATTGTCTTACACTTTCTCGCAAAATTTCACAGTCCAATTTGAAAATTGACTGTTCGTATTGCGATATCAAGTTCCTTAAAAACTCATCTTCTTCGCAGAAAACTGCTATTTCTTTGCTGATATTTTCCGCCTGAATCGACTCAAACTATTCCATACTAATTGCCTTAAGGGTGAGTGAGTGAATAAAATAATAAAAATGAATTAATTTTTAATTTAAAATTAAACCCATTTTTACTTTGTGCTTATGATAAAAGGCGAAAATTTTGTCTAAATTATCTTGGATTTCCTCCATAAAGCCAAAGGCAGTCTCTACATTCTGCTACACGATTTATTGCCATTTTAAAAAATCCTTGTCTCCCTTCACAATGTTCTACAAAAATATGGCTTTTATATAGTAAAAATAACTGCAATTCTTTTAATTATTACTCGCAACTAAATCACTTGATCCTGCAAATTAGCTGCCCCCGCACTTCTCTCGTTCGAAAAAGTGAATTTGAGTAACTGCGGCGAAAATACAAACTGTTCGTGCGTGGAACTCAGGGCCGCCACAAAATCGAAAATCATTCGCGAAAACAGATTCACAGAATCACTCTTCGAGGGCGTGAAGTGCTGCTGCCCGTCCTTCTCGTCTATTTTCACGATGAGCCACGAATGTGTTTGGAAAACGGCCGCCTTCATCATCACACCATCGTATTGCAAATTCGCCTGCTTCACGTACTTCGCGAACTGTTTCGTAGCACGAATGCACATTTTCCTCTTACTTTCCGCCACAATATAGTCCGCCAACTTTATGAACTGGGTAAGTCTTTTGCAGTGCTCTTTGATGGCGGCCTCCTGCGTAAACGTCATGTCTTTTTCGAACAGCTCTGCGTGGATGATGCCCGGGTTTTCGGGGTCTCTATAAATGAAATCTTTATTGTTTCTTACGTTGTAATTGATGAAGTTGCTGCCTTTTTGTTCGTCGCTTTGCAATTTTTGAACTGCCTGTCCCTATGCCTTCTTTTTGAAAAAATCATTTTTACTGTGCTTTTCCAGCTGCTGTTGCAGCATTGCTACCTGGTGCTACTTCTCCTGCTGTATTTCCAATTCGTTTTTCTTTCCGTCAGAAAGGTGGAACTAATTTTATAGCTCTATTAGCGTATCTAATTGACTTTGATCCTTTTTCTTAAAATAGCTCCTATTATTATATTAAATTATTTGTTAATATTAAAAATTGCCAAATATTTTCTTACTTAAATCGTTCCATTGATTCATTGCAACTGGCCAAGACGACTTGATATACGGCCTGCTGAATGGTTTGCACCTTCAATAAAAATTCTTCCTTTCGATAGCGTTCTAATAGCTTAGCCAATTACTCGTACTCTTGCGCCGCAAACATGAAGTTGTTGTGGTCTATAAATGGCATATGCTCCAATTAAAGACACATTTCCTACACTTAAAGCAAATCCCTCTTAATCTGAGCATCAACCGTGAATAATTTTTTTTCCAATTTCTTTTAACAGGACTGAAAAATGTTTCTCTTCACGAGTCTCCTCCACAAATGAAACGATTTCCAAGACTTGTAGTTCTTGAAAAACCCTATATTTTTGATTTTTCTGAACTTTATCATTTCACTTTGATACTGCTCCAACGAAGTGTACTGATATTCTCCATACATGTATTGAGTGACTCCCTACATTAAAATTTTAATTATATATAAATGAACCTCATAAATAACTTAATAGCACCTTACTCTTTCTGATATCGTCATAAAGCAATCTCTGTTCCTCTTTTCGTAGGGCACGATGCGCCAATCATATGCGTGCGACATTCTGTTTAAATAGCAAAACTCATTTCTCATATCAGGTTCTTGTTTTAGCAATTAAATAAAGTCTTCTCCCGTTAACTTCTCAATGTAAAATTCTTTTTATTTCATCTATTTCTCACTGCCATTGTTTTTGCTGTTCTCAGTATTGCTGATTTTCAATAAACTAACTTGGTTGTTTTAAAAAGAAACAGTGTCCTTCTTTTTCTTCTCATTTTCCAAGAAAAAGGTGGCCTTTTTCGCGGTAGAATCACTCATCACCTTCAAACTTAGTGCCCTTTACGATCTCTAACTGCCTCCTCTCGAATTTTGAATATTTCTGGCATTGCTACTTCCTTCCAAAAACGTAATAGTTTATCTGACAGACTACTACGAGTAATTATCTTGATCTGCATTATTATTATTATTTGTTATGTTAAATTAATTTTTTTGTAATTGCTAAAATGAAGTTCTCGTATTTTTAAATGAAGATTTCATTTCATCATAATTTCCTCTAATTTTGGGCAAATGTTGCTATTATTTAACAGGGGATTGACCATAATTTTACGACTATTGTTATTGTTGCTCTAAATCCCCATCTTCTTCTTCCTCCTATATTTCTCTTTCCGAATAAAATTCTTTCAGGTCCAATGGTATTAGCGGAATTTACTACTACGACTAGTAGATTTGCTACAAACTACTGTACTAATTGCTGTATTTTTGTTTTTAGACTTTAAAAAGCTTTTGTTATTGCAAATTCTTTTCCATGCTTTTTTGCTGCAACGTTTTCATTCCGGGAATCAAGGTTATCTGAGGCTTTTACTCAAGTAGTTGCACGATTTAGTTTTTTGTCATAATTGTGTTCATTTTTAAAGGTTTTTTTTGGCTGATTCCCTCGTTGGCAGTGGAATTTATATTTATCTGATTACAAACACCAATCGCAGATATATTGTTATCAGGAAAATTTTTACGAATTTTACTTGCAGTATTATTCTAATTTTAGTTGTTTTCCATGCTTTATAAAGATAGATTCTACCTTTCTTAATACTAAATTTGTTGCCTTTACTCTTCTTGAGTATTAGGTTGACATTTCTCAAAATTTTACCTAGAAATCTATTTTTTTAAATTTGCCTACTCTAAAAGCACTTAATTTTTTTACAAAATCCCGGTAGAAATCGACCTTACACCTCTTTTTTAAGTTAACATCTTTTTCGAAAAAAAAATTGTTTATATTAAAATGGAAAATTAAAATTAAAAAAAATAAATATTTATAATTTTAATAGCCTGAAATCTATCATAATTATCATTGTAGATATAAAATAAAAGTATTTTTCATTTTATTACTTGACTTCGCCTATTACTCTATTAATAAATTCTACTAACTAATGCATGTTTTGGAGCAAATGATGTCCCTGATTTTAACTTTTATACTTCACGTTCCTATTGCTCTGTACTATTATTATTATTAGGTTCAATAATAGAAGGCAAATTATGTTGCGATGGAGTCTTTTATATAGGTTCCATGCGCGTTTAAGATATTGTAATTTTGTAAAATTTATGTTATTTTTTGTTTGTTAATGAAGTTTTTATAAAAAAATTGACTAATTAGACAATTGTGTTATAAATTAAATTTATTAATTAATAATGTCTAATAATCAATACAATTCTAATTATTTATTTCCTTAAAAATTTTTTTACTCAAACAACAACTAATTTTTTAATATTATGAAATATGATAAATTATATTAAGAATATAAAATTTTCTCAAAATCAAATATTAAAATAAACACTTACATAATTGGTAATTTATAAAATCATCTTTTTTTTAATTAATATAGTTTAATAATAAATATAAAGAATTCAATACTTTTATAGAAACTCCTTCAAAATTACTAATATATATACATAATCTTAATTAAAATAATTTTAATTTCATTAACTGAATTTATTTTAATTATAATATAAAAAATGAAATTTAAAATATTTTTATATTTATAATATATTAATCTTATTTTTTAAAATTAGACCATAATAAAACCATCTTTTAGGTAATAAAATTAATTTATCATTATCCTTATCCTTATTAGTTATTAGCTTCTTTTTAATTATTATTTTCTTATTATTCTCCATTTTAAGAAGATTAATCGTATTATATATCTTCCTATGTTTCTTTGGCATCCTCAATAATTTCATTTTCTATTATATCAGATCCTTAACCTTTTCCTGCTTATTTCAGTCTATGAATATTTTATAATTTTACTTACTATATCAATAATTAAATATAATTGTATTGTAATAATATTGAATACCTAGGATCATAAGTGAATCCGTTAAAAGCTCCAACAGTATGTTAAAATTTAGAAGGGGTAGAAGGAGTGTCTTTTAAAGTTTCTTTGGTGAACATCTAAAGATAGTAAAATAAATTAAATATTTTATTTATTTAATTCAAATAATGTAAATTACAGGATCAAAATATTTCAAATCTTTTTCGCTTTTTATTGAGGGCTTGAAAGGAGGAGTAACTTCTTTTTTGCAAGCTAATTCCAGTCGATTCCATTGAAAAATGCGTGATTTTTAATATCACTTACCGTTTTTGCTCCTAATCTTTTATTGGGCTGTATATAAAAGGTAAGGAAATATTTTATTTACATATATAAGTATTTAATAATTTATTTTATTACGTCAGCACATAACAATGAAGTAAGTATGGAGCAAGCGTCAGGAGAAAAATGACTTCTCATTCTAACCGGTTGCTTTATAATAAAATTATTTTGTAAAATGCTATTAATTTAATAATGTGTATTCATACATTAACAATTGCATTATAAAGCTGTTATCTTTTTTTATAATAAAAAGGAGGAGCTCCAGTAAGCATTTCGTAAAGAAGAGCTCCCTAAACATATATTATTAATTTTAAAATAATTATAATATAAAACCAAAACTAAATATATTTTAAATTTACCAAAGTCCAATAATCTACTCTTTTATCATGTCCAATATCTATTATATAAAAATATATAATTAATTTATTGTATTGCAATTTTGGGATTAAAAATAAAATTTTACTAAGAATTATTTCAGGGGCTAAATACTCAGGAGTTCCAACGAAAGTATTGGTAAGTTGTCCAGCTTTTGATTAATAATTGTATATTTTTTATAGATTTAATTATTTATAAAAATGATATCTACTTCCAAGTCCTTCTTTAGATAATCCAAAATCAGTCAGTCTTATATGGCCTTGCTAATCTAATAAAACATTTTCAGGTTTCAAATCCCTATAAATGATGTCTTTTTTGTGTAAGTATTCAAGGGCTAATAGAATTTCTGCTGAGTAAAATTTAGCTTTAGATTCAGAGAATTTTCCTTAATTTTTCAAATGGAAAAATAACTCCCCTAAAATATATTAATTGAAAAAATAAATTTAAATAATAAAATGCTATCTCTAAAATATGGTATTTTTTACCTCCATTCAAAAAATCCATTACTAAATGAAGCTTTTCAGTTGTTTAGAAAGCGTAATGCAATTTTACAATAAAATGATTATCAACATCAGACATAATTTGCTTTTCTGCTAAAGTGTGTACAACTTAATTTCTCTTCCTAATTTCATTTTTCTTCATAATTTTCATAGCGTATAATTTTTCTTAATAATTAATAAATAAATATATATTTGTTAAATAACATAAAAATAATTTTAATTTTACTATCTATTTTTTTTTCTACCAAAACCACCTTTCCAAAGGCTCCCCTTCCTATTACCTTTTAATTTATTAAAATATTATGATTGCTATTAAATTATGTAAAAATTAAGAATAATAATATGAAAATTAATAATATTAGTTTATTTTAATTATTATATACTTCTATCTAAATATTATAAAAAAATATATTTATATTAATTAAAATATTATCTTTTTATTTTCTATATAATAAATTTTCCTTATTTTACAAAACATAAATTTGTAATTAAATGAATTAGATAATTCAATAATTTCTAAATCATTGTATATATTTATATCTTAGTAGATAAATATAATTTACAACCTTTATATTGCAATAAATAATTATACTAATTCTGATTAAAGTTAGTTTAGTTTATAAACTTATTCTATTAAAATTCTTATTATGAAAACATTAATATAATAGTAAAAAATATATTTAATAAATTTGATAAAGCATATAAAGTATATTATTTTACTCACTTTATACTTAAAATAATAAAAGCTATAATAAGATATACTTATCTAACTTGTAAAATTACCTTTATAAAGCTAAAATCATCCATCCCTATTTTTCTAATCGCACTCTCATTTTCTCCTTCTTCAGCTAGACTTCTATGGTTTTTCTTTTTAGAATTTAACCCTTTTTCTCCAACTGGACATAAAATATTTCCCATATCTGTTTTATAATTTTTATTTAAAGATTTTATGTGTTTTCAGATGATAAAAATGGTTTTATTTGGCCTTTTTATTTATTATTTAATAATACTTTTTGTATTATATTAATTATTTTGTAAGCTAATTTTTGATAATTTCTGCTGTTTGCAAAATATTCTTCTTGTAGAGAATTTTTATTTAAATAATATGCAATATTATTAATTTAGAGTCTTCCTATATTTAATATTTTAATTAATTAATCTAATAAATTTAATTTTTCCACTTATTTTGCGTTTTTAGTAAAAGGGGTTGAATTAGCTTATATTTATTAATAAGTATTTTAAGATTTAAATTATTATATCTCAATTTTTGTAATAGAAAATCCAATGATTTAATAAGTTTATATCTGTATATAAATATAATTAAATAAAAAGATTTTTATTTCATCTATTGGATAGAGTTTTATTGTTTTTATCTTTAATAATAAAAAATTTTATATATATATAAATATAAAATGTATAAATAAATAAATTTATCTAAAATTTGGTATAATAAAATTTATTTAATAGTTTTTTAATTTTTTAATTATTTCAATTTTAATATATATTATTTTTAGTATCTATTATAGAATTTTAATATATACCATTTAAAATTATATAAAAAGCTATTGATATAATATATATTATTACTTTTTAATAATTCATTATTTTATATTCATTCAACAAAATTGGAAATAAGTATTTATTAACAGTATATTTTTCAAGATAATTTTTACCAATAATTCATGAGTTGATAATTATTAATTTAAATCTTCATGATATTTACTATTTTTATGACAATTAATAGTATTCATTAATACTATAAATTAGTGGTAGTAGTAGTTATATATTACTAATATATTTTTTTTCTAAAAAAGGTTTTTTTATATTTGTAACTTTATAAATTATGAATAAAACTTTTATTTCAAAATTAAATTTATATATAAATAATATAAAATGGATCGATTGATTATTATCACTACGTTTAAAATAAAAAACTGTATTAATCATTATATTATAATATTACATGTATAATCATTATATTATAATATTACATGAATTAAGGTTAATAGTATAATAATAGTTTAATCAAGCAAATATGTGTGATGATTTTATTGTATTAAATATTTTTAATTTACGATTATTACATCATAATGCATCAATTTATTATGTGGAAAAACATTTTTATTATGAAGCAATAAACTAAATTATTAATAATAAGTTATAATTAAGTGTTAAAATTATATGAATATTATATATTTTTAAAAGGAAATAGTTAATAAATATATTTATAAATTTAAAAGCAAATATTAAAATTTTTAATAATTTCTTGTTTAAAATCGCTTAATTAGAGTGTGAGAAAAAAAGAAAACAAGGAATTTTCTTAAATTGATTCGTTATTAATATTTTATTCTTTTTTAAAGAGTATAAATTGCTTCCGCTTATTTATGTAAGACTATATATTAAATAGACTTTTCTGTGCAAGTAAAGTAATATTTTATGAAGCATTGCGTAAAAATAAAGCTAATAAGCGAGTTAACTACTGTAGGATGAGAGTAGAAAATAATAGCAACATTCATCCAAAGTCTATAAAAACTAATAACATATACTTAATTATTTATTTAACTAATACTTTAAAAAATAATAAAAGAAAAAAAAAAAACAATTAGTACATAAATAAAGACATCAAATAAAAAAAAAAAAAATAATTAATAGGTCTCCCATGGAATCAAGCGAAGAGATCATATCAAAAAAACTAGGCATAATCGATGAAAAATATCAAATTGAGCCACTTAGTTGCATTTATAAGTCAGAAATTCCCAAAATAAAGATTTGGAAACGAGCTTTAAACCTCCAGGATAATAAATACTACTCTATCAAAATCTTTAAAGAGAAATCCCTTTCCCCTCAAACCACAGAAACCAAAAATGATTAGTTTATTTTCTAAAATAAAATTTATTAGAATTAGCTTAACAACTAATCCAACTTCCCTCACGAACAATACCTTTAAAAAACTAAAAAATTGTTTGAAAATGAAATTTATTATCTGTAGACTTTAGCTCCGATTCGCAATATAAATGTCGTCTAGTACCACGAACATAGCTTCAATGGCACTTATATTAACCCAAGGAATCAGTCTTTCAAAATATGGTATATAGTTATGGAGGAACTCACAACTTCCCTTGAAGATATCTTATCTCTCCAAGGTATTCTTTCTCAAAATTTCCCATTATTAATTTTTTACAGATTTATATTGCATATTCTTAATAATGCCAATTTAAATTGGCATACAATTTTTCTAACTTTAGATGCTTTAATTTTTTAAAAATGTTAAATACCATATAATATTATCATATCTTTTAATTGTATTAAATTGCAATATAATTAACATTTATATTTTTTAACTTATTTTTAAATTTTTATTTTGGCATTATTTTTGTGACACTACTCAGATTTATACAGAATTGAGTAATACCAAAAAATTAATCAGATTTTTTTTGCACCAATATGTGAAATTCACATAATTGATTTTTTTTTTTATTTTTTTTTTGGAATAGTAAACCATCTATAATAATCTCAGTAAAAATCAATGCACATAAAACATTTTAATTTTAATTCTATAATTCTTTGCAATTAAGGTATTTAATCATAAAATCTTATTGAGATCAATTTTAGTTTTTGCTATGCTTAATATTTAAAATAAAAAATTATTAATTAATATTTTTTATCCCATATATTAAATTAAATGTCCATATTATTTTATATGTATATTCATTATATACACTAATTTTATTTCTATAATTAACCTAATTATATTTTTCTAAAATCTTAATTAAAATTAGAAAATCTTCCTACCTGTGTAGTTAAAGGAATATTTGATTAAATTCTAAAAGTAGATTCTTTTCTAAAAACCCAGAGTATAGTAATTACTGATTTTTCATACAGAAACATATTTTTTGATAAAAATAATCAATTGAAAATCGCCAATTTTGCCTTAGCTTAGCCTCTTAAAGTAACAAGTCATCTTAATTCATACAGTCTTAGCTTTTAAGGAGATTCTAGTTGTTAGGCTCCTGAGCTTTTGTTATATTGTTCTAAAAAATCATCATACTAAAGTGCTTCTACTACTCAGGACTATGAAAAAAGATTCTAACAAAATGAAGTAAATCTTGACCAAGCAAACACATTTCATTTGGGAGTTATTTTGTTTATGATTAGTTTCAGAGGAACAATGCCGTACGATATGAGGGCCTCTAGCAAAGATAGAATTTATTCAACTCTTTGTGAAGAAAAGTATGAGTTGTTTTGGAAAAGACTTGCCGTTAAAGTGTTTTCGAGAAAAGATTCGAACTCTAAAAAGGATTTTGACCCCAGATTCAAACAAGTTATTTAAGCTCTTATTCACCCTGACCCTTCCTATAGAGTTCCCCTAGAGGCTAAATAATGGATTGAAGAAGAAGATTTTAAGTTTGATTAAAATACACTACACGTGTACATTAGTAAATAAACTGAACTAAAAGAGAAAAAGCTTATTACTAAACTCACAAATCAATTAAAAGAATAACAACAAATTATAAACTATAAATAGTTCATAACTACTAATAACAATACAAATTCAAAGAAAAGTTCTAGTTTTATCCCTAATACCAATCCAATCCCCATTAATAAGGAATAACTAGAGTACACTTAAACGCAAACAAAATTTTAATTTAATAATAGTAGTAGTATTAGAAAAAAATTTCATATTAATCTAGCAAATCTTAAGATTTTGAATTTAATAATAAAAAAACTATGATATTTCGAAGTGGAAATAATGATTTAAATAAGTAAAGCTGCCCTGAATTATCTAATAATATACAAATATAATAATAAAAAGACGAAATCGTTATGGATGAAAAAAAGTATTCTGAAAAACAAGAAATATGTTTACGATAAATAAAAGATGTCCAAATTGAATATCTTATTCAATAATAAAACTATACCCACTTGTTTACTTGTCATAAAAATTAGTTTTTAAGATTTTAAATTAATATTTTTAATTTTTTGAATAGTTACAAATATTTCAAAAACATGAAATTAGAAATTAATAAAATCATTACTGATCTTGAAAGTGATCGATTTTATTAAGTTTAAGCCAAATTTTTAAATATTAATATGAACAATTAAATAAATCTTAATAATTCAGATTTATTGAGAAATTAATAAATTGATAAAGAGCACATACTCGGGTGCTTATTATTTTAGTGCCTCACAGATGAAATTGAGAACAAAAATCATTTCATTGATATATTGGATAAATTAAAAATAGTATTAACTCAGAAAAATAAGTAGTATCTGATCATATGAGAAATTAGTTTAATTTAATTATTTTAATATTATTATATATATATATTAAATAAAAGATATATAAATAAAACTTATAAATATTTTATTATCTTATATAACTATTATATTATTGTTAAATATATATTAAAAATAAAATAATAATAATATTAAATTTATATATATTATATAATTATACTATATTTAATAAATTTATAAAATAAATTTTATTATTAGTAAAAGAGTAAACTTAATTTCTAAATCTATGTAAACACAATTATATATTATTAGGATAGCCTATCCTATACATATTAAGGTAAGAATTAATTTGAGCGAACTTATAGTAATATATTAACAAATAAACTAATAATAATATATATTGATTGTTATTATTGTATTGTATTGGAGTGTAGTAAATTTATAATTTTATATACTTACTAAATAGTACATATAAATTAATACAAACAAAAATTAAGAGTAGAAAGACAGCAAAAAAAAATCATAATATATAGAAGGATTTTTAAGCAGAAAAAAAGAAATTAATTAAATGTAAGATATTATTCACAGAAGGCTCAATGGAGTCCATTTTAGTTATTACACTTCAGAAGAAATAAGAAAATTATCTGTCAAAGAAATTACTAATCCAGTAGCATTTGATAATTTAAGCAGACCTATTTAAAGTAATAATAAATAGCTTTATAACGAAACTTATTGTTTAAAAGCATTGATATTAATTATTGTTTTAGTGAAATAAACAATATTTTAAAATGCGTATTACTTTAAAAATATATTAATATTTTGATAATTTTTAGATGGTTTGTATGATCCTGTGATGGGAGTTAGTCCTTATGATAAATTAACAAGATGTATGACTTGTGGATAGGAAGGAATGGAATGTCCAGGTAATGATTAAATAAATTTAATAATAATAATTACAAATTAATTACTTAATATATTTAAATAACTAATTATAATAGGACATAGTGGACACATCGAATTATTATTACCCGTCTATAATCCCTTTTTAGTTGATAGACTATTGAAATTAATGAGATCTAAATGTTTTTATTGCCACAAACTCAGAATTCCTGCAGAAAAAGTCAAGCAATATTTAGTAATCTTCACCTTAATCAAATTAGGATATGTTATTGAAGCTAGAGAGTTTAAAAAAATCGTTGAAAGTACTCAATATAGACACTATTTGTAATAAAAAAATAAGGAAAAAGTATAGTTGGTGACTCTAGAAAAACATCTGAGTCAACCTAGGCCGAGTAATTGAGCAGAAGAGGCTCTGAAAGTTAAACTCAAAATAGTGAAACTGGTAGAATTAAATCCCCATCAAAAAGTAAAAAGTCACAATCTAATAATTAACCAGACCAGGAAGGTAAATAAGATAAATAATAATGATGCTTTAATTAATTAATTTATTGTTTAAATTTTAAATTAAATTTTTTTCGTATTTTAAATAAAGAAGAATAAAATTTCGATAACAAAGTCAATGGTCACATTTAAGATATGATTGAAAATAAAAGAAAAATCTAAAAACTTGTAAACGCAAAGGCCAACAAAGAACATTTCGCCAATGGTATTTTTGTAACAAATAACATGAATAGTGCTTTCGAAGAAATTCTGAGAGACTTTTGGGGATCAGTTGTATCGAGTGGTAATGGGCTACCCATATTTTTATTTTTTGATGTAAAATTAAATTCTTTTTTTTTGCAGGAAAATGTCCTCACTGTAATAAGAAAAACACCGCCATCAGAAAGGAAGGATGTTCCAAATTCTTCATCACTACCATTACATCTGAAGAATCCAAAGTTATCAAAGTGAACAAAAAAAGTCAATAAGATAGTGAAGATGAAGACTAAGAAGAAGAAGTCGACGATGAACAAAAAATGAACAATGATGACAGTTTCAGTGGAAGCAATAACGGAATCACCCAACAATCTTAAACTCAAACTAAAATCCAAAAAGGATTTTTAGAATTTGACGATTAGGGCAAAAATAAAAAACACAAAAATATGTCAACCCTATCGAGGTATCTTATTTTGCTTTATTTATAGTAAATTTAATTCAATTAAATTAAATTACTTATTTTTTATAGATGAGAGAACACGTAAGACTCGTCTGGGCATGTGAAAAAAGAATTTTAGATACCATTTATGGAAACTTTATTGTCAATAAAAAACCTTGGAAAACAAATCTCACGGATTCAAAATTCTGAACAACGGCCCGGAAGTTTTCTTTTTAGAAACGATTTTAGTTACTCCCAATAGTAAATTAATAAATTGTCTAATTTTTTAGTTTGTGAATAAATATTTTTTTACTTATAGGATTCAGACCCGAAAACAAGTTAGGAGATCAAACTTTCTTGCACGGACACACAGTGGAATTGACCAAATTGCTTACTTTGAACCAAGAATTGAGAAATATAATCGTTTTACAGCGAATGGACGATGATGATCCCAAAACCAACCAAATTAAGAAATTTTTGGACCAAACTGGATACTACCAACTTAAGGAAAATGAAGAAATCAAAAAGACTGTAAACAGAGTAGCCAAACTATCCGACGTTATGACCAAATGGCTTCAAGTACAAGATTCAGTCAACTGTTTTTTGGATTCCAGTAAAGCAGAAAAGACCTAAGATAGGTAAAAATTGTTTGTTTTCAATTAAATAATATTCACAACGCAAATAATAATGATAAATTTATAACAGAGAAGGATCTGGTATCAAGTAAATTTTGGAAAAAAAAGAAGGACTTTTCAGAATGAAAATGATGGGAAAGAGAGTCAATTACATTGCCAGATCAGTCATTTCTCCAGACCCTAACCTTAACACTAATGAAGTTGGAGTACCTCTTTTCATGGCCAAAAAGTTGACTTTCCCTGAACCCGTCAACGAATACAATGTAAAAATGTTGAGAGAAAGAGTCATAAATGGACCCTTTTAACACCCTGGAGCAGCCTATATCATCGATAAAGGACAGAAAATTGCCTTGGAAATGCTCGTAAATAAATAAATAGATATATTTATATTTTATTGAAAAATGAATGTTTTTTTAATTATTAGGATGAAAACTAAAGAACTGCTCTCGCTAAGACTCTCATGAACAATGCTCAAGACAAGGTTGTTTACAGACACTTGTAGAGTGGAGATGTCCTGTTATTTAACAGACAACCCACCCTCCATAAACCTTCTCTTATGAGTCACATAGCCAGAGTTTTACCCAAAGAATAGACTATTAGAATGCATTATGCCAACTGTAAGAGTTATAATGCAGATTTTGATGTAAATAAAATAAAAAAATAAAAAATTTTTTAATTAAAAATTAATATTTGTTAGGGAGATGAAATGAATCTGCACTTTTTACAATCTCATTTAGCCAGATCTGAAGCCTACACCCTTTCCCTTAATGATAATAACTATCTTTCTGCCACGAACGGAAAGCCCTTGAGAGAACTGATGTAAGATTCCATTGTTTCTGCCGTATTTATGACCACAAGAGGTACATTTTACGAAAAAGACGAATACCAAGAATTGTTGTATTCTGCCACTTTCAACTTGGTTACCAACAATTTGAAATAAACCAAAATCTTCCTCTTGCCCCCTGCCATTAAAAAGTAAATTACAATCAACAGTTAAATGAACTACATAATATAAAAGATTATTATTATTACTAAAATAGACCCAAGGAATTGTGGACTGGAAAATAATTGCTGTCCAACATCATAAAAATTATCGTTAAACTCAACGGAAAAGGAGATATTCAGGGTCTTAGTATGGACTCGAAATCTAAGCTCTCCAAAAACGAGTTGCAAGGAACTTTAGCAGAAGAAACTCAGTTAATTGTAAAGGACAACGAAATTTTGATGGGAGTTATTGATAAAAATTAAGTCGGAAGTGGAGCAGACTTCGGTCTTATGCATGCTTTCCACGAACTCTACGGATATAAAATGCTTGGACAGTTGTTTACCGCCTTTGCAAAGGTTCTCAGTGTCAATTTATAATAGCATGGATTTACTTGTGGACTGGATGATCTGATCGTTTCTGATTCTTCAAATACCCAAAGAAAAACCGACTTAAAGGCTAACTATTTGAATGCTGTTAAAGCAGTAACCGAAAAATTCGAAATGAAAACTCCTGTCAAGGAATCTTGGAACTTATTTAACAGATCTGACTACAAATTTTCTTAAAGTGGAAAATACAATAAACACATTTTGAAGCGAATTCCCGAAGAAGATTACATTTCTACAGAAAATGGTAATAAAAATAATAAATAATAAATAAAAATAATGAATAATCAACTAATAATTTTTTATTTTAAAAAATCAGACATTGTGAAAGAAATTTAAAAAAGAACCTTAGCTGATTCCTCAACCACTGATCAATTAGATATGATATACAAGGGATAAGTTTCCAAAGGGGGACAAAAAGTCATCGAAACCTGTTTGAATGGATTAGTCAAGCCCTTCCCCCAAAACTGTTTCACCCTGATGACCCGTTCCGGAGCCAAAGGGTCTATGGTTAACCACTCTTAAGTATCAGCCCAATTGGGACAACAAGAATTGGAAGGTAAAAGAGTTCCCCAAATGGCCAACGGAAAAACATTGCCCTGTTTCTTGCCCTACGACCCTAACCCTAGAGCCGGAGGTTACATTGGAGACCGATTTTTGAGTGGACTGAGACCTCCCGAATTCTATTTCCATTGCATGGCCGGAAGAGAAGGACTGATTGATACTGCCGTCAAAACGAGTAGATCAGGATATTTGCAAAGGTGTTTGATGAAGCACTTAGAATCGCTTAAAGTAGCATATGACTATACCGTAAGGGACGCTGACTCTTCAATCATTCAATTTTTGTACGGAGAAGACTCCATTGACCCTATAAAGACAAACTATTTGGAAAAATACAGATTCTTAGCCGAAAACTTCACTGCCTTTTCCCACAAATACGACCCCTTCGGACTCAAAGACGCAGTAGATGGAACCTCTGTGGGAAAATTCCTCAAACAAAGGAAGAAAGCCTCTGGAAATGAGGCAGTTTTGCGAGAAACCATTTAAAACAAATTCAGTCCTGGTAAATATCTCGGTGCCGTCTCCGAAAAAGTCGCCTCCAGTATCAAGGATTTCATCAGAAAAGAAGAACAAACCGATGACGGAACGAACATTTTCGAAAAGAACAGCGAAATCAAGCCCGCCAAATTCAGAATGCTCGCCAATGTCAAGTATCTGAACAGTCTCATTCATCCGGGAGAAGCTGTTGGGTGTAGTGCAGCCATGGTAAATTAATAATTTATGATTTCATTTATTTATGTTAATTTAATTTCCTCTTTCTTTATAGGGTATTGGAGAACCTTCTACACAAATGACTCTTAACACCTTCCACTTGGCTGGACACGGAGGGGCCAACTTGACACTCGGTATTCCTCGTTTAAGAGAAATTCTTATGACTGCTTCTCAAAAAATCTCCACTCCCATCATGACTCTGCAGTTCAGAAATGACAATATTTCCAAAGAAAGAGCTGAATATTATGCAAGAAAACTCAAAAAAATCAACTTGTTAGAATTAGTCAACCAAATTTAAGTAAAAAAATGAACAAAAAACCCTCAAATTAAATTATTATAATTACTTATTTTTTTCCCTTAATTCTCAGGTTACAGAATCAAAAAAACTTATAAATCCCCAAACCGGTCACGTCTATCCCCCTAGCTGAGAGGAAAAACTTATCAAATTGAAATCCAGTACGAAAATCTCAAAGCCATCAAACATGCCTTCGGAATTTCGCTTTCTCACATCAAAAAAAGTGGAAAAAATCTTCATTCCCAACCTCATCTAATACATAGAAAGAGAAAAGAAGAAAGACTCGAATTCAGACCTTCAAGCCAGAATCGTCAAGAAAATGAGAGAAAGTAAAAATGACCCCCTAATTTTTTTAACCAAACTAAACTAAACCAAATTTATATTTAAAGTGTAAGAAGGAGAAGATATTGAAGATATAGATAAGACCTTCGAAAATCACGCCATTGAAGAATCTCACAATCCTTTAGAAAGCAGTTATCCTGAAGATGATGCTAATAAGAAGCATACCATAGTAAAAAAATCAGATAAGTCTCAATTGATAGCTAGCTAATATATTGAAGTAAGCAATCTCTTTCTAAATATGAATTTTTTTTGGGACTTAAAAATTAAATTTGTAATTTTCAAATAGAGTTACGAACATGATGACGAAGAAGGAAGAGCCACTCTTGTGTTGAGATTGCCTTTAGATTTCAAAAAAATCCTTATGGTTAAGTAATCTTAGCAAATTAATTAAAATTATCTAAATAAAATAAAATAAAATTTCAATTTCAATTTCAATAGTGTCGTAAATAAATTGCTTAACAATACCATCGTAAGAGAAATCAAGGGAATTAATAATACCAGTGTGTTAAAGGTATGGAATTATAAATGAAATATCCAATTTAAATTAAATTAATAATTTTCCTTTTGAATTGTAGAATGACGGAAAAGAATCTTCTCCCTATTCTATTCAAACTCAAGGAGTCAATTTCAATATACTGTCTATGCCTGAATTGAGTTTCATTGACCCTAATAAAGTAGATTCAAATGATTTATGGCAAATTTTAGGAAATTTCGGAGTAAAAATGATTAAATATCAAATTAAAACATTTAAAACGAAAAAAACTTATTTTTTTGTATAAAAATCTAGGTCGAAGCAGCCAGAAGCGCTATTATCAAAGAAGTAAGTGCCGTTTTCTCAGTTTATGGAGTGAAAAACGATCCCAGACACATGGCTTTAGTTTCCGATTTCATGACCTTCGGTGGTAAAATTAGAGGAATGAGTAGAGGGTGCATTGAAGAAAATATTTCTCCCTTCCTTAAAATGAGTTATGAAACTTGTGGAAGATTCCTCACCAATGCCGCTTTCTACAACCAGATTGATGAAATGAAAACTCCTTCATCCCAAATTATTTTGGGATAAGTACCCACAGTAGGAACTGGAGCATTCGAAGTTCTTCATCAATTGAAGAATTGATTGTTTGTTGATTAGAAATTGATTGATTACTTGATTGTATATCATTTTAAAAAAATCTCTTAATATTTATTCTTTTATTAAAAATAAGCAAATAGATTACAATTTATGTTTTGTCTGCATTTTTTAGATCTAATTTTATATAAAAAAATTTACTATAACTATTTGCATATATTTATATTTATATTGTCTTATTTGAATTTCTAGATAATTATTTTATATCTTCTTTTATAATTATAATTATACAATATTGATATATATTTCCTTCATTTAACTGATTTTAAAGGCATCTTCATGTTTTTATCTGTTATTTATTATTACTGTTAAGAGAAATTCCGAAGTAAGGTATCTACATGTTTGTGTATAAATTCCTTTACTGCCAAACTGAGTTTATTTTCTTATTCATTGTCATGAGTTTCTTCTTCTATTTAAATAACTGATAGTTAAGTATTTTCCTTTTAATCAGACTTGTAAATTAAAATTTCACTTGGTTCACAATCGAAATAAAAATTGAGTGAAAAGCTTCCTATAAAGCAATTAAATAAATACGATATTATAATTTTATATAAATTCTCCATCCACAAATTACCGGTAATTTATTTTTCCGCAGTAGAAGGTATTATCGCATAAGATCCCATCCCCAATTATATAACTCCCGTATTAATGTCTCTTCGCAGTATATACTTACCACTTGACCCGACAAGTTGTTCCATTTCAAATTTTTAAAGCTGTAAGTAATAAATAAATAAAATACCAACAATATCAAATTAAAAATAACCCAAATTACCTTTTCTTCTTCGTTATTCAATTTAATAATAGCCAAAAATACTTTTTAATTTATAAATTCAAAAGGAAACACGCTATCTCTATATAATCTTCCATCGTTTTATTCGAGACTTACCAACACATTAACTTTTTATGGCTTATAAGCTGGATTTATATTCATTATGTATTAGGGATTTTTCAAAGCAAAATCTATCTTACTTTACTCTGTTTTGAGAATTTTTCCACTTTTATTATAATAAAATAAATTCCTTTTTCCTTATTGATTAATTTATATAAAATAATATTCACCTTGAGGTTTTCTTCGTCCATAGGTCATGTACCTGTCTTCCACTCCAGTTTAAATCGAATTTTTAACTCACGTAAAGATTTGAAAATATTCTTCTCCAGTCAGAATAGCACATTAAAAAGGTTCCTTTGAAATTATATAGATTTAGAAATATTTTAATTGGACGAACATTTAATTTCTGTACATATTAAATGATTTATAATGTAAAGTAGATTTTAAACAAATAATATAAATTAATATATATACCATCATTGTTATCAGTCACATATCTTTCTGGAATTTCTTAACCTTTTTCCTGTGCTACACTTTCCAATTTATTATAGTATTTATCAATTTAGTCCATAAAATGTTTAAGTTTTTATTCATATTGCTATTTTTATATATTTGAAAAATAAAAAATATCTTTGTTATTATCTAAAATTTATTCAAATTACATTTTCTGACCACTTTAGTTTCCATTCTCCATATCCCCAGGGATTTCTAATTCTTAGAATTCTATGATTTCCGTGAGAATTAGTTTTAGATGTCAGCTCGTCATGTGTGTACTTCAGTGTAAAGCAATCAATAATACCATAAGCATGATTAGCATACAAGCCGGTTGCTTAACCTTTTCCATCTATTATTTCTCCATCTTCACCCTCAGCTGAACATCCCTATAAGAAAAAATTTATTATTAAATCTATTCAACTTTACACATTATTAATACCATTAATGATCCCAAATTTTTTTATTATATCATGTATTCCCATAGTTCATCTTTAGATTAATTGACCAGATTTATCGAATTTTATATTCCAATCTTTACAGTTTTTTAAATTTAATTATTAATTAATAAAATAATTTTTATTTTTTTAAAGAAAAATTGATATATTTTTAAATTTCACTCTTTTTTACTTCTTTTATATTTATCAATTTATTAAAGATTTCCATTTCATTAACAACTTCATTTTTAGAATCTAAAAATTAATCATCTTTCTAAGAAAAATTGAACCTAAAATGATTTAGTTTTTTTTTAATAGGAACTAAACTAGTCATATCTGCCAAACCCTAAGATGTATCTCCAGCTACTAAAGCCTCATAGCAATTATGCAACTTGGCATAAGCCTGAATAAATAAAATATTGTAAAAAATTAAATCTGAATTAATTTTGAAAAGTATTTTTAATTTTACTTTTTCAATGATACTGACCCATAATTCACAGAAATTTTTACAGTGAGAATAAATATAAGTTCCATTTTTTCGTACAGGCAGTTTGTTATCTATTAATACATACCTCCATTATCTATTTTTATAAAATCTAATTACATAAATCCCATATTTTTCTAAAAAATGAAAAATAGGAGGGTAAAGACCTTCACTCATTTATCTTCTTTCCTTTTAAATTTTAAAAAAAATGGATATAAAGAAATTATCATAAATATCAATAATATACTTCTTTTGAAAGTTCATTCCATTACTTTTTGAATTGATTTCTCCTCTAATCCACTAATCATTTCCTGCCAATACTGACAGAGCGCTTATAAACCAACAATTACCTAAAATTCCCTATTAAACATCATTACTTGTAGCTCCTTCATCAATGAACATACATTTTGCATCAGGTTTTATTCCCTTAATTTAATTTTAAGCCATTCTTTCTATAATTTGCTAGGGTCGAAGCCATTCAAATTCCTATAAAGATATAACATTAGTATTAATTTTTGATTAATTAATTTTTGATTTATTAATTACATCTTATGTGGGGAATCCTGGCTGAATTCCATCAAAAAATAAAGATTTTATTCCCTGAGGATCTGATTTTTTGTTTGGTCCGAAATCATTATCTGTAAACTGTTTTATTCCACTTTTTTTCATAAATTTTATAATATCAATGCATGCCCTTAAACAGGCATCCTTAATATAAAAAAATATCAAATTTATTTTTCATATAATTGCAATTAATATTTTATATTATTACTTCAGAATTAAATATAGTATTCCAGTATTAAAATTACTAAGTCTCTATTTAACTAGATGATGCATTTTTAAATATGGAAGAGGATTTACTCAAATTTTATTCTTTTTATTGTTCGTCATAATAACAACTATACTTTCTAAAATAATCAACTCCCTTAAGAAGAGGTGGCAATTACTTATCAATTAACTATTCTAAATTTGCAAAATCAATATCAAAATCATGAATTGCCTATGTTTTAGCTTAACTCTTTAAAGAGGCGAAATTCTATATCTTTCTTTTTTGAATGACAGAATTTGTTAATTATTGGTTTTCATTATTAACATTTATTTTAGGAGCGAGAAGGTTGGGTTTTTACTTCTATTTGTTATTTTTTTTTCTTCATCCGAATTCATATTATTTTAATTTTTAAATTGCCTTTTTTTTAATCAGAAAGACTTGTGTTTGTTCCTTTATCATTAATTTCTTCTGGAATTAGTACCTATTAATAGGCATCAGCATTCATTGCGCAACAACCCATCACTAAAAATTTTTCTATTCTCAAAATATTATAATAATTATAAAGGTATTTTAATTTTGTATATTTAGTTAATTTTGTTACTATTATTATTATTCCGTTTTTATTAATTATTGAATATCAAATATAATATTCTAAAATACTATTTAATTTTGATGAATTCCTAATAAATTAATTATATAAAAATAATTAATATAATTTAACTTAGCTGAAATTGATAATTGGTACTTAAATATAGAAATAGTAAATATAAAAAGTATTAAAAATACTTTTATTATAAAAAAATCTTATATTAATTATTAATGTGCTGTCCTTTTTTATTATGATATATACAAATTAAGATTTATTTTATCATACAATTATTATTAATCTATATTAAAATATTTTATCTAATAGAATATGATTTTTATTATAAAATAATAGCTTTATATAATTTATTAAATTTCCAAAGTAAAATTAAAATAAAACTACAAAAAGCATATTTCTACTAGATTATATTTAAAAATGGAATAAAAAAAAGATGAAATGAAATAGAATAAAAAGAGCAATTTATAAAAAAAGAAGTTGATAATGATAAACCTAAATAAAAAGTTACTAATAAAAATTTACAACCATAGTAGAGTTTAAATATAAATGAAACAATTTAAAAGAAGAAAGATAATTAAGAAAATAAAAAGGACTAAAAAAGTAAAGATAATAATAAATAAAAGACACAACAAGAAAAGGAATTGGACATAAATGAAAAAGAATTACTTTAAACCCATAAAAAAAGAATCTTACAATTTGACTCAGTAATTTAAAATGAAAGTGACTTAAAAATTATATAAGGAACTGAATTCAATATAATTCAAAAACTTCATTTAGACTTTTGGATGTACATAATTAAATAAACAATAATTATTTAATAATGATGATGGTGATGCTCTTAATTAAAATATAGGTACCAGTTCGAAAATCCTTAAAATCCCTTGCAAAACATTTAAAATTTCTTGATTTAGGCTACAAAACTTGAAGCTTTGACATTGGATTTATCTGAGTGTGATTTGGGAGATGTAGGGTCTTTAGAGCTTGGAAAAATATTTTCCAATGAAAATTCATAAAATTTAGTTGTAATCAAGTTAAATAAAGAAATATGGATTATATTTTATATTTATTTTATAGACTTTTGAATTGTATTTATCAAACACTGGTATAAATGAAAAAATTTTTGATGTTTTATAATTCATGTTTGAATATATCGTAAATGTGCAATATATGGAGCTGTATTTAGGAAACAATAATTATGAATCGCTTGCCACTCTAAAGGAAGCTTTTAAATATCTAGATCAGCTTAAAGAGCTAAGAGTATAAAAGATTTATATTTTATAAAATCATATTTGTATTAAATTCACAATTTAAAATAATTTAGTTATTTATACCACATTGCGAATTAGAAGAAAAATAAATAATGGAACTCGATGAATGCTTTAGTGAATCTCTTTAATATTTGCATTTGGATTTGTCAGGAAATAATATGGATTTGATTGATAACTTCCCTCCTGGAATATTTAATTTGCCCAACCTGCATACGCTCGAACTTAAATTGAATGGCAATTTTTGGATGACGAGGGAGTGAAATGCCTTCTGAACTGTTTTATGTACTTAAAGAGTTTTTTATTAGAATTTTTCCTATTAATTTAACATTTACTATTTAATAGTCCGAAGTCTTTTGATAAAAATATAGAAAATGAAGGAGGTGCTAGTTTGGATAAATTGCAAAATTTAACAATTGATTTTTCTTCTAATGAACTAATGCCCCCTAGTTTATAAGTTTACATTCCCGAAATAGTAAGACTTTTAAAAAATTTAAAATATTTAGCACTTGATTTTAGGAATAATATAGACTTAAAGCAAGATGATATTTCCTAACTGAGAGTTATTCTTTATAAAATAAATCCAAGATTAGCTCACATTTAAATTAATTATAAATAAAAAGCAAATTGACTAAATACTATAAATATATTTGTAATGTATATGTAAATATTTATATTATAAAATTAATTATATTGGGCTATATTGACTTTTTTTTATCATTTTTCCTTTTTCTCACAAACGGAAATATGATCAGGACATATATTTGCAATAGTGTCGACAAAAATATGTTCAGCTGGCTTTCCTTATGTCTTAAGCCAATTTTTATAACAAATGACAGGTTTTATTTAATAACTATTACTAAATTATATGGGTTTTCTTCTTGTGTCTTGTCTATTAAATAATTAAATTAATTAAATTTTCCGTTTATAAAAAAAGTACCTACACGCTCCCTTTTATAATGTATGCATAATACCTTTATTATCCAGCATTCGAATATAATTATTTCCCGAATCATAAAAAAAAATGTTTCCTCCATCATCTACACCAATTGAAGTGGGGCTGTTAAGCAAATTAATCCCTAGTGGTCCATCTTTAAATCCCTTTGTACCACACTTCCCTATTAAATTTTAGTTATTTTAATTACTTTGTTGTAATTATATATACCTGCAACTGTCTCTGTTATCTCTACATCGAGTCTTATTTTTCGAATGCAATTATTTCCAGAATCTGTCACATAGATAACTGGCTATTCAAATTCAGAAGGATTGGGCAAAGAGCTCTAATCCGAACTGGGAATAACATAAATTTCTTTTATCTATTCAAATTTAATTTTATCTTTTACATCATCTTTAATCCCATTATTGTTATACTAAGTATAGTTAGTCATAAATAATAAATTTCAAAAAAAATTAACAATAGTTACAGTATATGCCAACTAACATGAAGTAAAATTGGAGCTATTCACATTTTGGCATTCTTATGAAGTATTTTGTAGTATTATAGTTTTCTTATATTTATCTTCCAATACTGCTTGGTATTTATTTTTTCTAAAATATGCAACAGAATCGGGCTTATTAAACTATACACTGTCAAAATCCCCATCTCTATACCCATCAACTCCTGGTTATCCTACTATTTTTTCATAGAATCCATCTTTAGTTTTTTATAATATAATATGTTTTCTAAGAATACATTTAAATTTCACAATTTTAAATTATTATTAAATAATATATGTATATATTTTAATTTTTGTACTCTTTGTCTGCTATAATCAATTTGTCATTTTATACATCTTTGTCTATTATAGATTTCCAGAAAAATGTGCTGATACTTGTTGAAATCACAAACTATTTTTCTAAAAAATCCAATTCCTTGCTTCCAAAATAAGAAGGTATCAAATAATTCGGACTTTAAATGGTATAAATTATTAAAATAATAACCCAAGTTAATTACTAGATTTATTGTATTAGCATTTTTGTATATTTTAAGAGTTATTTGCTTTTTTCTATATTTAATAGAAATATTATAATAATTAAATATATTATTTTTTTATTTATATATTAATAAATTAAAACTGAAAATATACTGGTAATATAAATTATATTTTTAATAAAATACTACTTTAAATATTTAAATAAAAACGACTAATAGGCTTAATTTCAAAATTTCCCATATTCATGCATTTTATAGTGCTAAGTTAATTCATTTTAATTTTTAAAATTCATTCTGCACTCTTTGAATTTACATTCAAAAGGTAAAAAAACAACATTCCCTTATTAGTTAATTTAATACTGCTATTCTTTTTTTAAATCCGCCTCTTTTGAAGATAGATATTCAGACATATTTATCGGTTTTCTTCCTGTATTATCAATTTCTTTGAATTTTTCTTATGCTTATTTCAATTCATCTCTATCCATTCTGACATTAGTTCTTTTTGCTCCGTTATCATATTTCCTAGAGCAAATAAATTTACTCTAACTTTTGGTTTTCTATTAAATTCGTTGTTAGAATCTCTATTATTTTCTGTCGGTTTATTATCATTTTATATTTGACTGCTTGGTAACTTTTCCGTATGGTACTTGGTATTATATTCTTTTTATTATTTGTATTTATCTTTGCTTATACTTCTACTTCTTTTATGAGATTTATGTTTCTTGTGCTTTTTTTCTTTTTTTTGTTTTTTCTCTTTCCTTTATCTGGAACTGGATCTTGATCTTGATGAAGATGACACATTTTTCTTTGAAAATTTTCTTTCATTTTAGTTATCACTTTTATATCTCTCAGATCTCGATTTTTCTTATTTTGTGTATGGAGAATTTGAATGAGATACGCTTCTACTATATTTTCTTTTATATTTCTATCTTTCTGTAGAATCAGATCTTCTTCTTCTTTAAAAATTATCTCTATACTTATCAGGATAATTTTATTTTTACATTTATATTATTATTCTGATAATTGATAAAAAATTATTTTGAAGTAATTATTAAATTTTTATAAAACATATTATTAGATATAATGAATAATTATTATAAATAATTGTTGAAAATTTATATAAAGTTTTTTTTTTTTACACTACTAAAATATTAACATCATATATATTAATATTAGATATATTAATATATTCTAAAATTCCATTTTTTAAATTTTTGAAATCGAAATCTATTTCTATAATTATTCTTAATTTTGAGTTTTAAGTTTACATACTCATAGATAAATACATAATTAAATGCAAACACGATTTTTTTATTTTAACAAATATCATTATAATATATTATTTATATTATATATAAAGACACCATAAATTACAATTTTTAATAAAAAAATTCTTAAAAACATAAAAATAAATCATAATATTTTAGCAATATGGAATAGGAAAAACAGCAAGACAAATAAATAGACTGCCCTTTAACTTTACCCACTTTATAAAGATTAAACGTAAATATAGAGGGGGATTGGAGAAATTAATTAAGAACTCTCAGATAAAATGTTAAGGAGTCAGATTTTCCTCCCATGAAAAATTCTACTATTTTAAAAGTGTTTACAAAAGAATAAAAAGATCATTGTCCTGTATGGATGATGAGGTAAAATAATTCTCGTTTTTTAAACCTAATAAATCAACATTAATATTATTAGAAAATATTTCGATATTTTAGATAAGCTGGTAGATTTTTACCTGAATTTAGAGAAACAAGAAAAATGGGAACCTTCTTTGATTTATGCGAACACCCCATTCTTTCTTGCGAAGTTACTCTCTAGCCATTGCATAGAATGCCATCTTTGGATGCTTCAATTATTTTTAGGTACTTGAAGGACATTTTTATAATTTTATATTTCTAAATTTTAATTCTAATATTTATGTGAAAAGTGATATTTTGGTCATTCCTTAGGCCATGGGAATGGAAGTCGTTATGGAGGAAAAAAGAGGGCCAGTTTTCCCTAATCCTTTAAGAGAAGTTTCCGATTTAGAAAAACTCTAATTCCCTGATGTAGAAGCGACATTAGGACACGTTTTTGATGCAATTTACTTAACAAGATAATCTATATAAGGAAATCAAACTCTCTATGGATTTTGTGGGGCTCCTTGGACACTATTTACCTATATGACTGAAGTATTTTCTATTTTCTAACAATTTTTACTTAATTCCATGTTATAAAATTTTTTTTTGACCCCATTTTAAGGGATCTGGAAGCAAATAATTTATTGAAGCCAAAAAGTGGATTTACACTAGAAGAGAAGAATCATTAAAATTGTTAAACATGATTTCTGATATTTCCATTGAATATTTGTCCGGATAAATTAAAGCAGGTGCCCAAATAGTTTAAATATTCGACAGTTGGGCCGGTGAAATTGGAGGATAAGCTTATATTGATTTTTCATTTAATTTTTGCAAAAAAATAGCGACCGAACTTAAAAAGAGGTATAAATAAAAAAATTTCATTTATCATGACACTTTCAATAAATACCTATTTATATTTAGACATCCTCAAGTACCGATTACTCTTTTCCCCAAGGGGTAAAGTGGAAATCTCGCTATTCATTTTAAAGAAGATTGTTTTGATTGTATAGGTTTTGATTATGCTGCCAATTTGAATCATGTTAAAGAACTCAAAACCAAATACAATAAAGTAGTTTAAGGAAACATGGATCCAGGTGTCTTATTAGGATCTTAAGAACTTATTTAAGAAAAAATAAATGAAATGGTTGATGTTTTAGGAACAGATAATTATATAATAAATCTAGTAAACTTTTTTATTTTTGATAAACATTAAACCTAAAATTAATAATTTATTATAAATAAATAGGGACATGGACTCTGGCCTGTGCATGACCCATAAAATGTAAAATACTTTGTGGAAACTGCTTAAAAAATAACTAATGAAAAAATTAAATCTTCTTAATGATTGATTACTTTGAAACTATCACCATATATAAAAAATTATATTTATTAGTATTTTTTAAATATATTTAATTTTTTGATAGTTATTTAATTAATATTTATATGTTGTAATTTTTCAATTAAAAATTGAATTTTAAAAAATATTTAGAAAAAAACAAAATTGCTTTATCAATTACTTTGCTAGTGAATATTTTAAATGAGTATATTTTTTGTATTATCGTAGCTTGAAGGAGTTTTAAATTGATTCATCAGTTTTTCTTTAGAATCCAAGTTGTTTTTAGAGGCAGTCGTGCCTATTTCCTTATAGTTGTGATCGTAATTTTAAAATTTAAATTGAGGTCTTTCATTTTTTTTATCACTCAATAGCTAGCATTTAGCCTTCACATAAACAGTTTTGCAAGGTGTCGTTTACATATGTTTATATTAAATGTTATTTTTATTTACAGTTACCATTTTCATTGGTGAAAATGAGCGTATAACAAAATTAGCTTGCTTTTCTTAACTTTTTTATTCTCTTTAAATATTAGTATCTGTATTTTGTTCCACTTACTATTAAAATTCACTCTCTCCGTTCATTTTTTCGCATTTTTGTAAAAACAAATTCGAAATCCGAGGACTATCTTTTATTTTTATGCTAATTTTTTTCTATTAGTGAAGCTATTATTGCCTTTACATCAAGAGCAGGCCTTTTTGTCTGATTTCCTTTTAGTTTTCTCCACTGAAATATGCATTAACATTTCCCACTAAATTTAGATTTTTCTTAAGAGGCGATGATAACTATTCTTACTATATTAGATTATTTTGAGTTCTGTAGGAGGAGGGCAAAAGACTTGTAGTTTTTTTCAATGGAGAGTGAATGGGAAGTAGAAACTGCTCACTGTTCTGATCAATACTTTAATCATTGTTTTCATGAATATTATCTTCTATATACAAATGTTCATTATGTTTACTTTCACTTTAGTATTGTGATTGTTAATATGAATTATTAAGGCTACGTTGCAAAGGAGTTTAAATATCGATAAAGGGCACCTTTTTTTATTAAGAATTATTAAAGGTTCCCGATCCGGAAGAAATAGTGGTGCTATTACCATTTAACAAGAATTAGTATATTTTCTATTGGTCGCTGTTATCAAGGACTCCCGTATTATTTTCAATATTGCTTATATTGTAATTATTGTTATAGCATTAACTAAAATTGTCACAGGTTGATCGGAACTTTTTATATTCCGAAGATAACTTGGGTAAATATTGAACTGACGCATTCTGTTTCCAATTTTACCCTTCATAACTAATATTGCTGTTGTTGTTATTTTTGATTAGAGTACTTTCGGAAGATTAATAATTAAAAATTGAGGAGGAAATCAATTTCTTTCTATTAGGAGTAGAGAGAAATTACTTACTTAAATAATTATTCAAATTTTCCTTCCTTTAATGAGAAGTTAATTAATTGAAAACTCTTCTATTACTTAGGGGAATATTCGTTTAACTGTGGTTATTATGCAATTCAATATTGCTTTTACTAGTATTGTGAGATTTAACTCCTTTTAATGAAAAACAATCTTTATTATCTGCCTTTATACTATTATTGCATTGCTTTTCATTATTCAATATTTAACTCCCAATAAATTTTCTGTATTTCTCTACCTCTTCTTCTTCTTCATCTTTATTTTTTTATTTTTGTTCATTCTATTTTTACTTCGCTTTATTTTCTAGTGAACCTACTCTTTCTCTTATTATTTTAAAATTTCTAGCTTCCTTTTATGTCGATTTACAACTATTCCTTTCTGTTGCTATTTGCCCCATATCCTAATCATCAACTCCTAATTATTATTCATTTTATAGTGCTATATCTTAATAGCTTGGTAATTAATGGTAACTAGACGATTTTTGATTTTTTTTTTAGGAGTCAAAGGGTTTGAGCTTTTAAAAACACTAAAATATTTAGAAGAGGCCTAAAATTACGAACTATTCATAGAGTTTCCTAATTCATTGTTACTATCTTTGCTTTGTCTTTGTGGCGTTTAAAATTAACTGCAAAAAAAGGACTTTTACGTTTTATTTAAGGAATTTTAGAGTTTTTTTTATTGCAACTAATTTTGCTTCTCTTTAAACGCCTTGACTCTGTTTTAAGCGGTATGAGTGGCTGAAAAAGGACCCTGGTGTATTTTCATTGCCATTTAATCTTTAAATTCCTAAATTTCTTATTGCGCCCTTTTCCTATTTAATTAATCTGTATTTTCAATGGCTATATTTTATTTAATTTGCTCTTCAACTTTCCTTATAATTTCAGTTTTATCTTTTTGTTTGAAAACTGTTTTTTTTCTACTTGGGTGTCGCGATTTAAGATAGTTAGCAAGTTACAAAAATTCTTAAGGATTCTAAGTTTGACTTTCTTTTTGTAATTGTGGATCTTGCTTTCTTTGGACGTATATCTATCCATTCCTTTTCGAAATTGTAGATGGGTTGGCATCAAGAAACTGAGACTCTATTTTAGGCTTAAAAACAACCCATTAGTCTTTTTGCGCCTCTTGTCTTAAAAAATTAATACATTGTATTACCAAAAATAAATCAAAAGTATAATATCTACTGTATATCTTCCATGTTAATTTCCTTCCCATCTCTATCTTATGCTTCAAGTAAAATTTGCAAATCTCTGTGACTGTTGTATTTGGTGTTTCTCCCCAGAAATATTGACAAAATTATTTCATTTGGTTCAGCAGATTTTCAATTTTATTATCAAGATTTGTCATCTTAGTTTTGGCTTTTTCTTAAAAAAATTCCGCTGTTTCTTCCTATTTTAATATTCTTCTTTACAAATTTTCCTTAGGAACTACAATTAGTTTTCCCTTTATGGATTTGCAAATTACTGTAAACTATCTTGGCTATTTTAAAATTTCATCTTCTTCTCCAAACATATCTTTTTCCACAAATTCCCAGAGCTATTTGTTACATTTTGTTAACTGTATTTTTAAAATAAAATAATACAAATAAATCTATACTTTCTATGATTTCGAAAAAGCTGCTTTGAAACGATTTTAAATAAATTAGGGTGCATCAGAACTTATTTTATAAGTATCATGTTATATGGATTTTATAGCTTCGAAAACTCCCTCCTTTATAATATACGACTTTCCTGCTTCTTCATTTTACAAATAAACAATTTGTCCCTTTTAATATTCCTACTCTGTCGTATTTAATTGAAAATTCTTCAACTATGTGTTGTTTTATATAAGATGGAGACCTGGAATGGAACGATACCATTTTAATATTTTATCGAGTCTTTTTTGCTCAATTTCTTTTTTTATTTTCAATTATAAATAATTATTAGTAAATATTTTATATTTATTAACTATTTTATTACCCATTAAAGAGCTTCTGTAATCAACCTTATCCAACACTCCGAAATAACAATTCTCTTCACAAAACACAGAGGCAGCCCTCGGTTTATCTTCTATCAAACTTTTTTCTCCAAATGCCGATCCTGGGCCTAACTCTATAAATTTAGTTAAGGTTTATTGTTGTTGTTAAATATGATTATCTTGGCTTTTTCGCGCCTAGACAGTGGTTTATGTTTCGTGAACGATTGGGTGTTATTATCTTATATGAATTGATACTCTTCCTTATAATAAAAGATAAAATCTATTTCCCTATTCGTCTTTTCAAAATAATATATTATTAACATTTTTATATATTATATTTGTTGATTATGTAATTATATAAATAGTTTCATTTTATAATTAATTAAACTACTGGTCCACTAATTTATTATAATTATTAAATTTTCATTATTTTTAAATGAACCCAAAAATTGTACCTATTTAAAAAACAAACTTATCTTTTGAAACATATTCATATTTCATTAGTCTTGCACAAGACATTAACACAATTCTATTTTCATTTTAATCCTCAAATTACTGAAAAAACTTTATATTTTGTGTTAGTTTTATAAATATATTTAAATCATCCTTATTTCTATACTATGACGGCTTTTACAATATTCCGATCGCTTTCTTTATTTTAATTAAAATGATAAATAATATAATTTAAATTAAATTTATAAAAGTAAATAATAAAACGATAAATTAGTATAATGATTATAAATATTACAATATCACAAATAAAATTATACAACAAATAATTACATCTAAATCAATAACAAATTTCTTTTCTTCTTCTTATTTTTATTAATTCTAAACTTTTCCATTATCTTATTAATTATTTTATTATTGGATTGCATTATCATTTTTCTATTCTTATAACTCTCCTTGCTTACTCATTTTTTAGGATTTTTTTTTTTTTTTTTTTATTCTAAAACCTTTGATTATAATTATTATATACAATAATTATTGTGTTTTTCTTTGTTTAGGTTTTCCAGCTTAATTATAATTTCACATAAAATTGCTTAATAATACCTATAATATAAAAATTCTTAATAAATTTATAACTAAACAAATTTCTTTAGAAATTGCTCACGATTAATAAACATTCGGAATTTTAATTTGGTATTTTTAAAAAAACTAAAAAGCTCAAATATAAGATATTATGGTAATAAAATTTATATATCATTTTTAAAAACTTTTAATTTACTTTAATACATAATTAAATACTGGAAATAAGAAAAATAATAGACTAGTTAATAATGCAATAGATATACTAATTATAGTAGGATTTTATTTTTAATTTTATTATTTATATTATTATCTAAATTATTATTTTAATAATGGTATATATATGCTAAGGTTTGAGTTTTTAATTTATTATTTTAATTCTAGTTTAAATATTTTTTATTCTTTTAAATGTATGGCTAATAAAATCTACTAAAATATTAATTATTATAATAATCACCTTTTAATAACTTGTAATCAAAGCGATAGTAATTATTAGTTTTTGAAACTAAAAACAATATTTAATAGGGTGGTAATAATATAATATAAAAATATCTACAATGAATAAATAATAAGTTGGATTAGATGAAGAATAGGAAAAACAAGTATAAAAAGAAAATAAGAAATAAGAATTAGAGGCAGAGATAAATATCAATTCTCTCAAACACAAATTGCAAAGATAGTAATAATATCAAACGAATTATTATATTTAATAATATATGATAAACAAATTATTAAATAAAACTTTTTCTTTTTAAGTGAATAAGAAAATAAAGAAATATAAATTTTTATCAAAGAACACTCAGAAAATTTGAAAATAGATTAGCAAGATTGGGTAAAACTAATTTTATTACTTAAATTTGTTATATTTTTATAGCCATTATATTTAAGTTACTTTACTTGGAAAAACAAATAATTGTTTTAAATATTTTCTATTTATATAGGACAAGTAAATCTATTTAGAAAAGCAAACTAAATTGAATCTTCAGGATTTATAATTGGAAATGCAGGAAAAATTATAATAATAAAGTGAAAAGAAAGAAATATTAAAAAAAAATTTTAAAGAAGAATCTTAGAAACTAGATAATTTTTATAAAAATATGATTTCAAATTTGGAATAAGAGAGAGATAAGATAATAAAATAAGATAGTGAAAGGTGGGATTTTTATAGAAATTAGCATAAAAAAATTATATAAGAAATTGAAGATCTTAAAGTATAGATAGAGGAGTAAAGACTTAATAAAAAAGATCAAATAAAAGAATTAAAAGAAGAAAAATTATTAAAAATTGCTGGTCTTTAGGATAATATGGAAAAGCAAATTTAAAAAACTAAGGTAATATACTAGTATACAGAAACAACAAAATATTTTAAAAATAAAATTAGACTGATTTAATGGGCTTAAATAAAGAAGAATTACAACCAATTATCAGAGTTAATGTTTAGTAAAATCATTAATTGACTGTAGAAATACAATATCATACTCAATAAATTAAAGCTCTCAAAGATACAAATAAAGAGTTAGTTGTAAGAATAAATAATTATCTATAATATACATACATATACATTTAAATTTTTATATCTGAAAAACTTATTACTATTTTTAGAAATAAGTTAAATAATTAAAATCTGAATTTGAGATCCACTAGGCTGTTGAAAAGGAATTGGCTGAAAAAACGACCGAACAAAGGAGTTTAGTTAAAAAAATGAATGAAGTTAAGTTACACCAGACAGATATCTCTACAAACTTGTAAACTGATATTGATAGATCAAGGATAGTAAATGAATCAATTTTGTCAAGATCAATTTTATCTAATAGCAACAAAAACAATAATTTGAAATTCAAAAAACTCAATTCGAGTATAGCTTCTTAAAATAATTTTTCTAGATTATTGACCGACCAAAATTCAATTATTAGTATATATTATAATAAAAATATTATTCCAATTTTGGTGAAAACTCTAATAAATTTTATTTTAGGTTTAAACTTGTATAATAAAACTGACTAAACTAGAATTAATGAATAAAGTTATGAAGACAAACTTCCTCTTTTAGAAAAAAAATTAGAATTTTTTATGAAAAATATATCCAAAAAATAGAATAAATTTATAAAGGTATATATATAAAAGAATAATACTAAATAATAATAAAAAATATATAAATAAATAATATATATAAATATTGTAGGAAACATAAAAAATACAAATTACAAATAAAAGAATGACTAAAAAATTGAATAAAAAATAACACTTGTATTCTAATTTAGCACTGCTTATAAAGGAATACTATTAAAAATTATTGAAATAAAACAAATAAAATGATATAAATTTAAAAAAAGAACGGATACACACTGATTTCTAAAATAGTTAAGATATGAGTTTTATTGATGATGGGTTTTCGGGACAATAAAGTTAGAGGAGTCAATATTATAGAGGCCATGATTAGGTTTTTGATTAGATTGACCCGGCTATATATCTAAACATTAAACAGCTAAAAGAATAGAATGTCGAGGAATGGAGTTTAAAAGAAAAGTTAGGCATTTTATAATTAATAAGTAGCTAATGTGACTAATTATTAATAGATTAAGAAGAAAAGGTGAAATTTCATATTGATATTACTAATTTATTATTTATAATAATAATAATGATTTTAGGAATAAAATAAATATCAGGATAATTAAGAGGGCGAATAAGAATATTTGGATATTAAAATAATTGAATAAAAGCCGATTCCCCTTATCAAAGATAAAAATCTTAGACTTTCTAATCATTAATGTAAGCATTTTATAATTATAATTTTAATTTTAAATTATGTACAAATAAAAATAAATTATATAGAGTTTAGAAATTCATAATCAATGAGAAGTACACCTTCATTGTTAAAAATGCATCCAAATGACAATATTACTTCAATTTAGCATAATATAAAATAAAATCAAATATATTAGAAAATAATGCCAGAAGTAAAGGATTTGCATTAAAAATTCTTTATAAACAGGTATATATATAGTCTTATATACTGGTAAGTAATAATAGTAATATGATTTTAATCTTTCTATTAGACTGCCTAGAAATAATAGCATGTCTTTAAGATATGGATAAGAAGATGATATATATAATTCAAATTCTAAAGTTAATTAAAGTTTGGTAAGTTAATCTTTTAAAAAAAGAATTAATTCATTATCTTCAGTTTAAAGCAATAACCTAAAAAATTCTTAAGAATTTTTAAATAAATCTCATTAAAATACTTAATCATTAATTGGTAAAATATAAATTACATCTATATATTAATTTTTCTTTTAATTATGATTTGCTATTTTAGGTTAAGCTATATCTTTAGAATAGCAATAATAAACAGGAAAATAAGTAAAATAGTATATATCTGATTTGTAGTATAGTAATGAATAAGTAAATATTCTACAATCTAATTATGCCCTATTTATGAGCGAATTAAAAGATAACATGATAGAATGGAAATATGAGTATGAAGAAGAATTAATTGGGGAGGAAAACTTAACAGAATAGTTTGATAAACTATATGATTTATTAAACAGTATTGACCTAAAATAAGAATACAATATTACAAGCACAAACAATAATACTAGTTAAGCATAATCAGATATTATAAAGTAATAATAAGAAGTCCAACATTTAAAATAAGAATAAGAAATAGAAAATTATGAAATGGAATATGATTCTGAGGAAGGTGAACTATAAGAATTTTAAGATGATCAGTAAATTATTAATTTATTAAATTGACTTATACTAATTTTAATAATAGATTACTATATATTTACTATTAATAATTAAAAAAAAAAAGTCTATGATTATTATTAAGTGTTCTTTCTAACTTATTTAAAGTTTTTTGATTAATAGAATAATAATAAAAATCTATAATTATTAACTATATTAGATATTAAATCATATAAACATTTTAATTATTAGTAAAAAATTGATATAATAATAAGATTCTATTTATAAAATATATTTGGTTAGGGTTATAAAAACTATAATATTTATTTTGCCTTTATGAGAAAAGTTTCATTTAAAAATACTTCTTTTATAAGAATCTATATTGAAAAATAGATCACAAAACTTAAATATTAGATGAGCTCTCTAAAATTTATTTAATGATTTGATACCAGGAAGCCACTCATCATCCACTAAAATATAGTCCAAATAATCTTAAAAATAAGAATCAAACTGTATGTAATTTTGATAAAAGTGTTTTAAATTTATTATATTTTTAATTCCAAAATATTTTTGTATTATTTCCGATAGTTAGCATATCTAAATGAAAATAGTAGTTTTTAAAACTGTGGCTAAAACTACCATTACTTTAGCAAATTTAAATTAAATTTGATTTATCTTTTGTTCATCTATTTGAATTTTAAAGTGTTTTATAATATTTTAAATTAAGTAATCTTCGTATTCATCGAGGGGAGATACAATCTATTTGTTATTATGCTATATATTATTTTCTTTTTAATTTTCACTATTTATTTCATGTGACAATTCAGTATTTTTATTGTCTTTACCGTTATTCTGTTGTATCGCACCTATAATATGACTCTAATCATTATTATTATTATAATGTTCACTATTAATTTCATTTTAATATTCGAGAGACCCAGTATTTGTAGAATCTTTGTCATGTTTTATTTACTCTTTATTAGTATTATTATGGTTGTTTTCAAGTTTTTGGATGCTTTCTTCGTGTTATTCAAATTTGTCGCCATTAACTTTTTCTGAACTAATCTGAGTATCCCCTTCATTTTATGATTATTTCTGTTCTTATTGTTGTGAAAGGATACTATCAGATCCGTTATTATAACATTATTATATTTCTTAATCATCTTCATACTCACAATCAATATCATTATTGCTATCATCAAAATCTTCTAAATCTATAAAAAATCAGGCATTACTAGTTTTATTACTGTAGAAAATTCTTTTTCATTTTATTTTTTTAGGATTGATTCGAATTTTGCATTTCTTAACTAAAGTCTTCTTTATCATTATTGTCACTTTCTTAGTTTTAGTGAATGTGTTATTTTTTTTCTATTTTTTTATATTTTTGTTGTATAAAATTATTTAAATTTCCTATTTCATTTTATTTAGCAAAATAATTTGGACTTTTTATCTCTTTTAAAACGCCTTCATCCAAATTACTAAGTGTTATGGATCTATATTCTGAGTTGTTAGATGAAACAATGCTTCGTTTATCAGGAGAAAGCGACAATAATTATTATACGAATATGTCATCTTCATCCTCCCCCATATCTTTTATCATATCTATATTTTGTTATGAATATGGTAGAATATTATTTTAATTCATATTACTATTTTAAACTAATTATAGTCCATTTTTTAATTGTTATTTAAGCAATATTGATTATTATTATTACTATTGATCTATTTTTCTATTAATTTATTTTTCATCTCCACACATGTTTATATATATATTTTGTTCCTTATTACTTGTTTCATCATATTTTTCCATGCTTTGTTAATTTTTATATCTACTCAGTTTTTAATCTACTTCATCTTCTTGTTCTTCAATTTATTCTTCCTCACTCATTGAAGTAACACTGTTTATGTCTTTCATATTGCTTTGTTATTTCAAATAATTTAATCTTTAAATACATTTCATTAAATTTAATCTCTTCTCCATCAACAATTGCTGTAAATAAACTCTGTGTTTATTGATATAATAATCAATAGTATATTTATTTTCAATCAAATTTTCTAAATAAAATATTAGAATGAAAATATATTAATAAAGAATCTTTATTATATAATATTTTTTATCAATTTACCAATATCGTCAATTAAGAAATCTTAATAAAATGGTTCCGTAATTTCACTTTTTTTTATATTTATTTCAAACACCCAGGATACAATTTAGTCAATATATATAAATTACTCATTTTAATATATTATGTAATATTCCGTGATTCCTAATAAGTATTATTATGAAGCTAACTTTAGTTTAAATCTTAATTATTCTATGCTCCAAATATATCTTTTATCTATTCAAAGTCAATTATCTTTAATTATTTTTATTCAAAATCATCTTTTTACTCATATAATTCTTCTATATATATGAAAAAAAATTATATACTATGTAATCATATTAATGTAAATTAAAAAAAATATACCATTATTTTTGTCTTTTTGATATTTAAGTCTATTTCTTAATTCTTTTGCATCTTTTTATAATTTATTTCTGTGCTGCTACTTTAATTTAATTTTATAAAACTCTTAGTCAAGCATTTTTTCAGCCTAATTCATTTGTTTTTATTTTGCCGCCAGCTGTTAATTAGTTAATTTTTACAATTAAGTTTCAGCAAAAGATTAGGGAAGCTAAGAATTCGCACATTTTTTACTAATAATGCATTCACTTGGATCGTTATAATTTACAGTTATTATTAATCCTGAGTTCTCTTTTTATTGATTGATTGAATGACTGCTTTAAAAAGCGCCTTTTGAGACTATAAAATGCAGATTTATATTAAAAGCTATAGAAATATAAAAATAATAATTATGATACCTGGCTTATCGTAAAACTGCTCACTTGAGTCTTCACTGTTATCATCAACTAAACCATTATTATAAATACCCTACATATTATACATTGGCAACAAATTTTATTTCTTTAATTCTTAAATTCTTTCCTTTTCTTATATTTCCTTTATATTTTAGTCAATAAGTATCTTCAAGTCTAAATACAATTTCGTGTACTCTTCCTGGTTGAGATCATTTTTAATCCGATTTTTTTCGAGTTGAGAATATTAAAAGCATATATTCTTATCTAACTTATGACAAATTTTTAAATGTGAGTAAAATGAAGCATAAGTCGCATACTGTTTTCCACATTCTAATTAGTGGCAGGCAAATTCTTTATTAAAGTAATTGGCGCTCTTTTGAGAGGAAGATTTTTCGTTTGGTTCCTAAACCTATTTCTATTCTTTTGATTTTAGATTTTGAATTCCACTCTGCATTTTTGAATTTTTCTCTCGCCCAGATTACTAATTGTTTTTATGACTTTTTATCAATACCTATTTTAAATCATTAATTTTTTATTTCTTTGAATTATGGTTTAATGGTGATAGTTCAATAATTTTTTTCTTTTTGCTTTTGGACACCTGCAATTGCTTACTTTTAGTATTAATAAAATGCTTATTTTTTAAATTTGTTAATTGGTTTTGGGCTTATGCGTCTTGCATAATTTTAAATTTGTTTTTTTGTTTGTTCTAAAATTTTTTTCAATAAATAAGTAAGTTTTGGTGTTTTTCACAGAATTACATGTTATTTATAAATTATTAAGTATTATCATATAAAAACTTGGAAAGAAGAAAATAATCTTTCAAAATTATATTAAAGTAGTTTTATCAAAAAACAAAAAAAATATTAATAATAATATTTACTTAATTAATATTTAATAATCATCTAATTTTGAATTTCCAGTTTAGTTATTATAAAGTTAATATAAATTTCGTTAATAGTTTAAGAAAATCATTTTATGATATTTTCGTTATTTGATTATTATATGTAGAAAAATTATAGTTAAATAATATATCTATTATATCTATATAATAATTGTGTATATGAAATTTAAATATTAATTGGATTATAAAAATTTGATCAAATTTTAAAAAAGCGCTTAAATTATTATTAAGTAGTCTAATCCTAACTAAGTCTTTTATAAGGAATAAATTGATAGGAACTTTTAATTAAAATATAATTATTTTTTAGCTTGTTTAGATAAAATAAAACTAGTATGGTGAAAAATATAGCATAAAGAGAACTTCCTGCTATTATAATTAAATCGAGTTGGAAGATAAAATTATTTTTTATATCTTCACTCTCATTTTCAAATCTTTTCCTAATTTCAGTAAATATATCAATCAGCATAATAGGCATTATTGTATCATCAATATACTAATTTGAAATGGCATAATCGTATGAAAATTTTTTATCTAAAAAAATACAAAAAATATTTTTTGGTAATAATTATATAATTTTATATACTCAATTAAAATAACCTATTTCCAAAAATTTCTACGTTTCTATTTGATTAAAAAAATCTTTTATCGCGGGACTTAATCCTCTGTCCATCAAATTATTATAATTATCTTAACACAAATCTTACCACGATATTAACTGTTTTTCTGAACAAAGTTTACCAGAATTTATGTCATTGAGATGGTTTCTGAAATCTTTTGTATGTTCAGAACCAAGGGAAATCTAAATATATTGCTCAGAAAAAAATTTCGAAGAATTTTAGATATTGGTTTGCTTTAAAGTAAGGGTCTCTTAATACTGCTAAAGATCAAATAGGTCTTTTTAGGGTTTTAATAAATTATTTAAAAATAATAATCGATGACTACTATTCCCAATTCCAAATCTTTCTGCTGCTTTTTAAAAGTCTTTGAAATTTTAATATACAGGACGAAAAATATTGCTTACGCTTGAAACACTGATATAAATCTAAATTAATTATAAAAATTAAATAGGGTATTTTATCAAATATGCATTTTTAATATTTCTATGTTTACAGCTACAAATAACGATAAACTAAGAAATAATAAAAAGGCGAGCAATAGGAACAGAGAATTGAAATTAAGGGATTGATTTTATATTCTATTAACCAAATAACCTGTTTATTTAGTTTTGTACTTCTCCTTATTGTCTTTTTCCCCCTTACTTGACTTTTTTAATTAAGTACTTTAAATTATAGTTTTTTATTACGATTCAACCTCACTATATCTGGTGTAGGAGGCTTACATATAGCTTTTATGATGAGATTAAATTATTTCACTTATCATTCTCAATATATTTTTTTCATATTCAGCCTCCTAATAAGAAATAATAGTTATAATTTTAAATAAAATTAAATAAAATTTTAAAAAGTCAGCTTTACAATTTATCTAATTCTGCTAATAATGAAGCATGCTCTTTCATTGAGTGATTTCAAATTCCGAAATCCAGGAATAATAAATATGAAAGATGATATCAATAGGAAAAGGGTAATTCCAATCGAAACATCGTCTACTAACTAGATTTAATCCTCCTCCTTTCTAATATCTTCTTCTATATACACTCCAATTTAATACAATTCTTAATAAATTTGTTTGAGATTAAAAGAGCTCAAGTAAGGCAAATCGCTTTAAAAATCAACATTAGAGAAGTCATTTTTCTCCTATTCCTTCAAGGCATACAGTGCCTAAGCCATCATTTTCAGAAATTCAGTTAATTGGATATCACTTTGTCTTTATTAGCCTTCCAAGAATTATTTTATTCCTTTAATTTTTGATTTCATTAATTGCTTTTGGTAGTTTTTAGAAATGTCCTTTTGCAATACTCCGTAAATAGATTCCCGGAGCTCTTTATAGGATTTATCTAACTGGTATTTAATGTATTTATTTAAATCCTAGGCATCATATATTAATAAATCGTCATCTTTCCAACTGCCAGGTCTGACATTTGGGGTATTTTTATAGTAATTTTTCATTGCTATAAAGTTAGATAACAGGAGAGATTTAGAAATTGGGTAAATAAACTACGAAGATAGCGAAGTTTTGTTGATAATTTCAGAAAAGTTATCAAAATAAATTTTGAAAGTTAAGACAATGGTGATTATTACAGCCAAAAATATAAGCAGTTGGCCCAAAAAAGCTAAATAAAGCAATATAGCTTCTAAAGGTGTCTACTTACTTTGAATTAAAATCTGCATCTATTTAATGATGCTTGGTTACTGCAATTAAGAACATAATTGTGGGTCGAAATTAAGTTCATCTTTATATTTTTTCAAATAAATTTAATTTTTTAGATTTAAATAATTGTTTTAAATTTTAAATTTATAGAATACTTTATAATTCCTTATCTTCTGGGTTATAATGCCGTTTACTTTAACTATTGGTGTTATTATTATTGTACACAGTAGTGACGTTATTTTGGTTTTGTGAAAAGTTTTCAGAAATGGACTGCAGTGCTACTTCATCTATATTAGAAGGCTAGTAGAATAAATCTTAATCCACCATATCTTTGTTTTTTATAGGCTAATTCGGTGTAATTTATTGTTGCAGCTGTTGTTGTTGCTATTCAGTTTATTAAAAATTGTAATTGTTGTTATTACTTAATGGATTAATATTAAATTATTCTTTGAGAGAATTTTGTCCTGAATTCGGTGAATTGGGAGTCACAATTGATAGACTATTGGCATTTTATTTGAGGAAGGCCGATTATTACCATAAAGATTATTTATTTCGATTTGTATTGGTGTTCATGGGAGTAGATTCATCTACAATCTGTCCCTCTTCATCTTTTACAAGAATAAGTCCCTTCACAAAATAAAAATTTATTCATAAAAAAACTATAAAAAGTTGTACATACTTCTATATGAACATCACTCGATGCACTTTTCTGATTTAATTTTCGTTTTTTTTATTCGTTTGAAGTATTATTGCCCGCAGCATTATTATTGCTTCCACTATTATTATAACTAAACATATTATTTGTACTGAGAGATTTTCTTTAAGTGTATTGTTAACGCATTGAATCTAACTGAAAATTAGCCTTTTCTGCATCGAAAAAATTAGCTACCTATTTGCCTTCCCCGTCGACCATTGATCCCTACACCAAATAAGAAGCAGCTGATATAGAAAATGAATTTTCTCTAATAAAATGACTCGGTGTATTAGAGGGCCTAGGACTCCTGTCTGATTATGATTCTTCTTCTTCTTCTTACTATTATTATTATTCCATAATTTTTCTCTTAGAAAATGCCTACACACTTCCAGCATTATTTTTGGTACTAAATTAAATTTATATAATAAATATTTTCAATTTAATAAATTTATTTTACTTAAATTTGTCTATTTATTGTATATTTTCTATTTCTATTTAATACAAATTGTGTATTTCTCCTGACTACAGAATACATTATTCTACTGAAAAATTGCAAACTAATTCGTACTCTTAGTCTAAAACGTCGATGTACTCTTCTCTTTGCAATATTATTTCATTTAGATTCTCTAACCACTCTTCATGTGTAGGATTAGCTAAATCAAGTACTTTTTTATGATGAATTTTAAATTCTGCAAAGTATTCCAGCATATCTTGTGTACAAACAATAAATAATATAATTTCACAAAATTTAATGTTAAAATTTTATATAATAGTTACGTTTTCCAGGAGGAAATCGCAAGCAATACTTCAAGAATTTTTCTGGCTCTTAAGAATCTTAAAATCTGGAATATAAATCTGGAATTATTAGTCCAATATGATATTATTACAACTCTTAATGATTTATCGATTCAATGCCTAAAAAGCGTGCAAATTCTTCATTTATTCCTTGTAAATAACCGTCTTCGTCTAGTAAAATATGGTGAGAGTCGTTTGAAATTCTCAAAAACAGGCCAGAAAAAGTAAAGTCTTGAGAAACTTGAAAAAAATAATTTATGTAAACATGGAGATTAATAAGAAAGCCATTCTTATCCTTCCCCAACACAGGTCTTTATGTTCGCAAAATCTTGGGAACGCCCTCTACATACATTAATTAAGTTAGGAAAAATTAAAATATACACATAAATGTAAATGTAAATGTTATACCTTCTATAAGTCTTATGATATAGTTATCATGAATGACAGCGATACAGTCCGGTACTAGTTAGGTTATTGATTCTAAGTTTTAAAATTCTTAATAGCTGTAATGGAAAATAGCGGGCTTAAATTTTTAAAATAAATATTTTTTATTAATTCAAATTAAATTCTAATTTTACCAACTTATCTGAAAATTTCAAAATTTTTCCCTTTTCTTTTAAAAATGAAGCAATAACAGACCCCACATCTCCATTTAACATTGAAATACTATTAATTGTATGTTTCCCTAATATTTTATCTTTTCGATGCATTTCCAGTATATCTTATTCGAATAAATTAGCATTTTTTGGATCATTTAAAAGTCTGGCTTTTAAAATGACCAATAATTTTAAGGCTTATATGTTTCCTTGTGATTCGTGCACTGTTTAAAGCAATTTTTTTTCTAATTTATTGATTCCAGCCATTTGGTTTATGGTGTCTAAATAAAAGTCATCTAAATTGCCATAGCTAATATTTAAAATCAATTTAGTTATAAAAAGAGAAACAAATTATAGCTAGGTTAATAAGTACCCTTTGATAAGTTTATCATACCAGTCAATTCGCTACTAAATTAATAAAACCAATTGCTTTTAATAGGCCGAAATCTCTCGCTCTGTATTTACTATGCTCTCACACCTATTATGCATTTTAGCATTATTGACATCTTTTATTTTATAGGAGTAAAGGGCAGCCTTATCATTTTCTTTTATTTTATTTTCTATCATTATAGTAAGGGCAATTTCGACGATAGAAAAATAACTTTGTTTTGAGGGCAATTTTTAAACTCCTTCTTTACTCTTAAACAGGGCCTGTTTATTTTTATAAAAATAAATTAATTTTTTTCCTAATAAATATTTATTTAAACTAATTGTTTAAATATATAACCTTTATGAAATTATCTTTACACTGGTAAATGAAAAACCAGTATTATATGAAAACTCGTTGAAGTATCGAATAGTCTTTCTATCTCAAAAGTTCATTTACCATTTTTTAAAATTAATAATCTATAAAATCAAATAACCATTCTTTAAAGATTTCTTTATTTGTAGAAAGTCCAAAAAGAAAAATCTTTTTGTTCTTTTTTTCTAAAATAAAAATTTTTTTACAAAACAAATTAAAGTAAATAATTTATATAAATTACTCTACAATTCATGCAAATCAACAATCGGCATTTTTTTTGCTTTTTTAATTTGTTCTTCTGTTTCTTAAATTTTTTGTTTCTCCTCATTATTCTTGGGAGAATTTAAATCATTAGCAAACTAAAAACCATCATTTTCATTTTCATCGATTTAGCAAGGACAATCATTATCATTGCAAATGGCTTGGTGTTGGTTTATAGTTCCCATTATTTTTAAATAAGACTAATTACACTCTCCTAGAGACAAGAAATATATATATAATTTTTCTAAGTAAAAACATGTTTTGTTCGGATTTTTTTCAGATTCCCCCAAATCATATTATCTAAAAGAATTGATTTATAAACGAGCCATATATTTTAGTTATTCATTCATATAATTACCTTAAATAAGTCAATTTTATATTCATTAGTGTTTCTGTAATGCCATATAGAATAGATATAAAAATTAGAAGGGAGTCCACGTAGTTATCATCTTTTATGACATCTGAAGTGTATTCTCTTATTAGCATGAATATATTATTCAATTCAAAACTACACAGCATCCACAGATATTGCTTGCTTATATTTATATTTAAAAGTGGAAAATTCCGGAAATATATTCCAAACTAAAAGAAAAAATATAAATGTGAAAGCACTTATTGCATTATTTGTCCTCCGCCTTCATAATATCTGCTAAATATCATAAAATATACAAACATTACTTGCAATATTTTAAAAGGCTAATTCCTTTATTTTAAATACTATTTATAATGAAAATCTGTCGTATGGTAGATTAAAACCTTTATAGATATTAAATATATAATAATGAAGTGTTTGCTATTTTAAGAATTACTAAATTATGTTGATTATTTTGTTTTTTACTTAAATCACAACTAGAAAGAAGAATGGAACCATTTACAGTACAAACAATACTACTAATACAATTTAGCTACTGATAACAGAAAAGTTAAGAGAACTGTTGCATAAGTAAGAACTTTTCTTGTCCAAACAAAACAGTTATCCTACCATTGCATCTAATAGGGGGATTATTATTATCCATTCAAAAAGTTCAAAGTAAATATGCAATTTATTAATATATTTTCCCTTGAGCTTTATATTACTTTCGCTTTCTTTAGCAGAAGACTCCGAAAGGATTTTAACAGAAAACGCTAAATAATACTAAACAATATTAAAATTTAAATATACAATTTCCATATTTTTTTAAATATTTATAGAAGTATTTACGAGAACAAGTAATAATACAAATATGCAAATTGGAGCTATTATTTTTGAATCAAAAATTGCAATCATTGGTATAATTCTAAAATATTCTTATGTGTCAAAAAAGACCTCTAATATAATATTTTATGGCTTCTTTTTGCTTACGGTTACTAATAAACTGCTTAGCTAAAGGAATGAAATGGCTATAATAAGTTTAGATAAAAATTCATAGCGTTAAGTTTGAGTTTCTCTTTAAAAAATGAATATAAATATATTTGCCAACTTCTACTCAAAAGTTTTTTTATTTAAGTTAGTAAAATTTTTTTTTAAGCTTTGGTCATATAATAAAAAGTAAAATGGAAAATTTAAATAATTCAAATAGAGTAAATCTCGGAATAAGTATGAATTCAATCTTTTTAGTAAATTGTGATTTTAAATAGCTATAATTTTGCTTTGGTTAGTGAAATTAATTTTTATATTTTTATTTTAATTTATGCTATTTATGCTAACTTTTAAGTAAAAATTAATTATTCATTTACAATGAATAGTATAGTATTATGGTATTTATTAAGCAAAGTTTATGGAATTTTTACTTTTACAATAATTTCTTTAAAATTTAAAGAAAAAGTAAAGACTGTTCTAGTTAAGTATAGGATAGGTAGATTAAAGTGCAAAAAAAAAATGATAATTTATTATAAAATGAATGCTTTATAACATCAAAATTTGTTATATATTGTATATATTTAGTAATATTTTAGTATGAATATTTCTTAAGAAAAATAACCCACTACTATACTTGGTTTTATTATTATATACATCTTTGTTATATTTTATAAAATTTAAATATTTTAATAATAGTATTGTTAAATTATAGAAGCAATTTTTATGAGTTTATATTTTAAAAAAAATAAAAATAAAATTATTTAACATCATTTTTTATGAAGAAGAGCTTTCAATTATTTTTTTTATTATATTTTTAAATTATAAAGCTGCATAATTTATTAATTATTTATTAATATTATTAAGTTGTTATCTTTGTTTATTTAATTAGTTAATCATATGCCTGCATTATTAAAGATCAAAATATCTGAATATAAATTGGCTAAAATAATTAGTAATAAATCGATATAATAAGCAAAATGGTAGCTCACTTAAAAAAAACTAGAAAATTAAGAGGTCACGTTTCTTGTGGACACGGTAGAGTTGGAAAACACAGAAAGCATTCCGGTGGTAGAGGTAACGCAGGGTAAGAATCTATGGCCTTTTGACCACCTTAATTTATAATATGCAATAGAGTGCAATTCAATCCCTTAATGCTATTATTTGATTCAATTAACAATAATAATAAAAAATTTATGGTTATTGTGGAAAACTATGAATCAAAATAACAGAACAGGAACTGAAGCACATGCAATATAAAAGTAAAATAATGAACGATGTTAACCATTTTATTCTTTTTATAGAGGATTGACCCACCACAGAAACTTATTCGACAGATTCCACCCCGGATACTTCGGTAAAAAGGGAATCAGAGTTTTCCACTTAAAAAAAAACCCCAGACACTCCCCCGTTGTTAACATTGACAAATTATGGAGTTTAGTTTCTGAAGAAACCAGAACTAAATATGCCAACAACAAAGTAAATACTTAAATTAACTAAACTTACTTTAATCTAAAATTTTAGTTAGCATTAAAATTAAAAATAAGTCTCGCAAATTGAATTATTATTCATACTAAATTTATCTAAACCATGGTATAAAAATGGAAAAATTGACTTAAAAAAATGAACAAATCAAAAAATTCAAATTTTAGTTGTAAAATCAAATAGATCTTATTCAAAATATTTTCAACCATCAGCATTTTACCCCTAAATGAGAAGCAGGAATTATTATTTGATTATATTTATTCAAAAAAATTTGCAAAAAAAACATATACAATATAACCCAAAATTTTTTTATTTATTTGAAGCAAAAATAAACAGCGAGCAAACAATTAATATAAATAAAGAAAAAAAAAATATAAATTAATATAATAATATTAATTTATTTTTTCTTAGGATGGATTAGTTCCCGTTATTGATGTAACCAAAGCCGGATTTTTCAAAGTTTTAGGAAAAGGAAGATTACCCAATCAACCCGTTGTTGTTAAAGCTAAATATTTCTCTTCCACCGCCGAAAGAAGAATCAAAGCTATCGGAGGAGCTTGCGTTTTAGTTGCTTGAGAAAATTAACTTAAATTAACCAATTTAAATTTATTTAATATAAATATATTTTGCTACTATACATATATATGAAATCTTATTACGGGTTTCTATTTAAACTAAAGTGAACCTCTAAGTTAATTTGTTAATTGTTTAATAGTCAATAATTAAATTTAGTTTATTATTATTGTTGTTATATAAAATCAGAGATTTTTAGTTTTGCATCTAATTATATTATATTTTCTCCATATTTCATCTACTTCTCTATAATATGTTTTTACCACTAATTTCGAATCCCCTTTAAACATCTGTTTTAATAAGGCTAATATTAAATTGCCTAATTATACTCTCACCTATTGATTATGATTAATAATAAATGTGTTTAACATAACTACTTAAAAAAAACATGTTAGAATTATATAAAAAAGAAGGGTATTAATTTGAATTATGTATATCTTTTATACATTCATACATATATATATGTATGTAAATTTATATTTTTGATTTATTCAAAATAAACAGAGGCTACATGTTCTATAAGTGGTAGTAACATAATAATTATTACATAATACTCTAGATTAATTAAACACCTTTTATATTATTATAAGTATAGTATATTTATTTATATATATATAATTTTTAAATTTATACAAATTAAATGATGATTATTATTTATTTTATTATTTATAAAGTGATGAAAGTAGTGCTAGGAAGTAGGCTACATAATTAAATAAAGATTCAAAATCAAATGAAATGTATTTATCCCCAAGAACTATCTCCGCATCCATATATTGCTTAGTTTTTAGAACAAGCAAAGTCGATGGAATAGATCCCTTTATCCCACTTATCTTTCATGCAGTCAATAAGTTTACAATTTTGAGTTTTGTCAAAAAGTCGCAATTCTTAACTGCCGGTGCTTCCGGCCAAGATATACGAGTCATTCATTTTAGAAAATTTAGCTGCATAAATATAATTTTTTTCTTTGCTATTACCAGAGAGTTTATCCCAAGATATATTTCTCAGCAAGCTCATCGTTCTGTAATCGAAAAGTTGCAGTTGATTTTCACTTCTCCAAGACCCAGCAAGAATTTCGTTTCCTTTGCAATCTAAAGAGTCTCCGCAAATCTCTGGGCCATGTATAAAACTATTCATATCAAAATAAATAAATATATAAGAGTTATTTAACAATAAGAAAAATTGGAAAAATATAATTACTTAACAGGAGTACCCACTCTTACGTCCCAAAACAAAATGGTGTTGTCCCACCCTGCACTCATTAGCGTATTGCAGTCTTTGTTTATAAATTGAGTGGCATAAATTCTGTTATTGTGTTTGGGTATTTTCCCTCCGTTCAAAAGAGAAACCTTCTTTGTAGACACATCATATATTCTTATTTCCTAATCGTAGCCCCCTGTCACGAATTTCTAACCCAAACTATCAAAGTCACAGCTTTAAATATCTTTCATGTAAGAATTAGAAAAGCCTGACTGCACACCGGACTCGTATTTTTCCCTTATTTATCCATTGCTGGTGTCATACATAATAATGGCGCCGTTTTGGTAAGTAGAAAGCAGATACGTTGCCTGGATGGAAAGTGGAAACCACCTTACAGATGTAGCCGGAGAGGATTTTTCGCCTAAGTCGACCAGATCCCGTTGGTGGCTGCCTTATAATGTAATATTTTGTAATTATTGTTATTATTATGATTTATATATACAAAAAAAAATTTAGTTTATTTACCCTTAAGATCGTCAAAAATACTAACATAGCCGTTATCGCATGCCAAAGCTATATTTTCATCATTTATGTCGTATCTTAAATTTAGAATTTTTGGACAACCTATCAACTTTACATCATATTTCAAGAACATGCTTTAATTAGGAAAAATATATTCGTCTCTTCCAATACTATCGTTGGCATTCCGAACTTTATATATATAGTTTTTCTCGTTTCCCTGTGTCTACCTGAAAAATTATTTTTTAATATAAAACTGTCTATATAATTTTTAAAATTTATCATTTATTTTTTGTTCTATTATTACCCCCATGAAAGAGGAAAACAAATAAAAATAAAAAATGGTCAAAATTTTTAGAAACTATTTTGAATCAAATCATAAAATTAATTTAATTTTTTTAGTGCTTTAAGTTAAAATAATTACAGAGATTATAGTTTAAGTTATTCAATTTCTTTTTTCCTAGCCAACCCGGTTTATCTCAAAGTTTCCAAATATTATTGTGCCTTTTGGTCCATGGTAAATCTCCTATCTTTATTTGTAGTAACAAACTTAACTGAAAGTCTCCTTTATTCCTAAATTTGCTACTAAAGAGAAAGTCGTCGATTAGTATCATTTTTTATAATTATGGCAGCTAAACTAAAATAATAATCATATAAATAATATTTTTAAACTAAAAGATGGTATATAGATATCTATCATAAATAATTAGTTAAAATGTAATAGTGTTTATAGATACATTAGATTATTTATAAGAATATTGATTAAATTGAAATGATTAAATTTAAAATTTACCTGCTAATTTAGCTTTATTTCCATCTGATGCATTCATTATGAAGCTTGAGTGTTTCGAAGAATTTGTTCTCATTTTTTAGAATTTTAATTTTTTTTTTATTATTTTTGTTGTTATAATATTTTTTTTTTTTTTTTAATTTTATTATTTAGAGATTATGTGGTTTTTTTAATTAATATATAAACAAATATTATTTATAATATTTAACTCTTAGTGATTTATGATTAATATATATAATTAAATTGTAAATATAGAGATAGTTGCAATAAAATCTAATTGTACTTAATTATGTATACTTATTAATTATATTAGTAAATAGATTTAAGAATACTTATAAAAAAAGATTTTATTATCCTGATAGCATTGTAAAATAAATAAAATTCTTATTTTTTTTCTATACAACATTTATATATTAGTTAAAGAAGGTAAAAAATTCCCAAATTTAATTTTATTACATTAAATAAATATATGTAATCAGCAGTAAGTAGATTAATTATTAGACCTATAAAGGTGCTTTTCTAGAATAATCACAGTAATTATAAATTAAATTTTGTTATATTATTATTAGAGACCTAATTAAATTTAACATAAAAAATTAATAAAAATCTTTATATAATGAATTATTTTTATAATTAGAATATTTCGTTATGAATTTTTTAATTTATAAGCTTATTAATTCTTTAAATTAATTAATATAATATATAAAAAGTAGTATTATTAATCAGTTTTTAATTGATAAAAATTTAATTCAAATAATAATTCCAGTTTATCAATAATTATCAAATAATAAAAAAAGTTTGTTTGATAGTAAATTAATAATAAACAACTTAACCATATAAAATATTAAAAGGAAATAAATCTATAAAGAGAAACAAAGATAACTTTTCAAAGCATATAAATTTTAAAGTTGTTACTAAGTAATCTTTGTTTATTAGAAAAAGAAAGTAAAATACATATTTTGTAAAAAATAGAAGAATATAAGAAAATTAACAATCCTTTAATTATAAAAATTGAATAAAATATTTCTGAAAATATGAATTAAGAAAATCCATATGCCAGACGTAATTTTTTTAATTATTTTTGAAAAAAAGCATTCTTAATTGTTATTGTTATTAGATCTAGTAGTATAGCCAGTTTTACCGCCAGGAATAGAAGGTATATAATAAGCAAAATTCTGAATAATAATCGTTCATTTATGTATGAGTTTTATTGAAATAATTGTTTTTTTTTAAAATTTTTCAGAATTTTCACACACTTGTTTCGGACACTTGCTTTTGTCTGTGGGTAAAATTGCGTGGTTAAATGTTAAATATCCAGCTTAAGAAGTGAAGATTTAAATACAGTTTTGGGGAGATAATGTAATATTAAAAAATGAAATTAGAAAAAAGCTATTTATTGTTATAAATTTGATAGGGACCAGGACGAGTTGTTGTTTCTTAATCAGCGTATCCATAGTTAAAGGCTATGTACACAACATAAATTGAATACGAGATTAGAAGCAATATCTGGCACTTTCATAAATATGCGTAGGACATGCAGGACATAGTTTTTAACCTAGTGGACAAGGTCGGAAACCATATTGCCTTCGCTCCTTTGCCACTACAGTATCTCATAAAAGACCGGTAATCATTAAACTAAAATGATTTTGAGACAGGCATACTTAATACTGTGCTATACTATTTTAATAATTATTTTTTTCAAAGAGTTTCGTAAAAAGATAAGAGTCCGTTCCACAGAGAGCTGAAAGATCGACTTATTCCTATCTTTCAAGGTGCGGGCAATAAGGTCGGGGAGTTGGAAATCAGTTTATCTTGCGAATTTTCTACGCAATTGAGCGAACTGTTCAATATGATAATGCAGGATAGTAGGACGCTAACTCCTGGCCAAATCGAGGAAATATTCAACGATGAAGAAAAGCTGCAGCATTATTTGGGAGCAAGAGTAGACCAGCACCGATCGGGAAGTAATTTCCATGAGAATTAAGTGCCCACAAGTCTCGTAAACCCTCCCAAAGAACACCAATATCAACCCAACATATATGAAGAAGTGGTGGGAGAAGATGAAGAAGAAAGTGCGGGCTAAAGATAGGACCAATTTTCTTCTCAAAAAAAGCCGGAAAGACTTAGCAATAATTAATATGTGCAGGGCTCACCCTAGTACAAGGAAAAATTGTAGCAGGTTGTCGAGTCTCCTGTTAATATTGGCGAGTTAATTTTAAACAGCAATGAAAAGAAGAAAGGCGAACAATAAGTTAATTTAAACGAAAAAAAGCAAAAATAAAATATCTAACCTTAGCAACAGCAATAAAAAACGCAGAAAAAAAAATTCACAAAGAAGAAAACTTTAGCTTTGCACCGTAGTAGTAGTAGAGGTAACATACGAATAGCAACGAAAAGGAGTATATGTCAAGTTCTTATGTGATGTAGCAAAATGAGGGAGGCGTTCTTTCGGGGGGCAAATTGGACCGCCTGATACTATTGGGGGAAAATATGTTCAATTTCATGAGAGAAAACAATGAAAAGTAGGAGTATTTGAGAGGCGAACAACTTTTCTTGCAGGAAAAAGATCAGGAAATAAGGGAACAGCAAAACAAAAACAATTTGGAATTCCAGAAATTACTACTGCAAAATTTGAAACACTAAAAAGCAGAAGACGAAGAAGTGAAGCAATAATAGCAACAAAAACTAAACAAAAAATAACGAGAAGCAATACCTGTTGTCCACGGAGCCTATGACTCGGAAAGGGATGAAACGGGCGAGTTAAAGGCTGCTGACATCATCCGTCTGAAGGAAGAGGAAGCGCAAAATCAAATTGCTTTGGAAAGGCAGAAACACGAAATAGAAAAGAAGATCTTGCAACAATAAAAAGACCAGGAGTTATTGTAAAAATCGAAAAATTTTCTTTTTTTTAATGATAATTTTTACTTTATTTTTTTTGGGACAGAAAATACCAAATGCAGATTCAAGAAAGGGAAAGAGACGAAGAAAAACGAAATCAAGTTTTCGAAAAAGAGCAGCAAAAGACTCGAGTTCTGCAGCTCAAACTGCTTTCGGAGAGAAATCATATTCAATTCCGCGCTGTCAACTTCAAATTCGCACCTGAACAGGAAGACCTGGCCAACAAAATCACAAGAGAAAGAGACTTGTTTTTGCAGGTAAAAATACCGCAACTCCTTCATCCGGGCTCAGAAAATGTCCTTTCCTTTAAAGCGAAAAACGTGCTACATAACACTGTTTACTTTAATTAAGAAGCTTCGGCGCCTGTTTTTTTCTTAAAAAGCGGTGGCTTCGAGGGCAGGGAAAGTGAATAAGAAATAGAGACTCTGTTGGAGGAAATGTTGAACTAAAATTTGGTGTTCTCTTTGCACAGTCTGGCCCCTCAACACTCGAACTTGTCGCTGGAAATCGCCTCCGGTAAATTAAATTTTTCACGAATTCTGAAAAAAGCGCCAGAATTCGAAGCCAAATACAGTGTTAAATTGCAGACAAAAATTCCCCAAGTGTAAATTAATTAATTATAATTTAATATATGTAAGTTGGTGTTTTAATTTATTTATTAAAATTAGACAACAACAACAACAATAACGAATTGACAAGTTTTCGCAAAATAAAATAACGGTATCTTCGATTCCCCAGGAAAATTTGGTAGAAAACAAAGACACTTTTGAACTGGGAGTCTTAATTATTAGTATCAAAATGGCTTACTCTCCATCCTCGATTTCTAATAATAAGCCTTCTTAATTGTAATAAAAGCCCGTGAAAGATAATGTAAATCAATAGTTTTATATTACTCAACTCTTTTTTTAATTCCATGAAAATAAAAAAGCGACCCTTATAGACAGAATAATCATCCTAACAACATGAAGTAAGGGTTGCCAGGCAAAAGCAGCTACAACAAAAAGAAGTATAAGCAGAAAAGCAAAAATAAAGCAAATTGCTTCTTCAGATGTATATGCGACTAGGAGTGATAAAAATAAGTTCGCATATAGCGTAAAACCCAACAAAACTGAAAATAAGATACAAAATATACGGAAGTCTGGAAGAAATGGAGACAGAAACAGTAATTTTCCAAGAAAAAAGTGACACGACAAATATGGATCATGAAATTTTGATCCCAATTACTGTGCAACAAATCGAAAAAATGTACAAATTGCCCTTTATTTTGCAAATTTGGATTTCACAATAACCAGAAATGCAATAAAAGGAAGCCTTGCTAGGAGTGGTGCGTTTGGATTTGAGTTCGATTGCCAAAAATGTGTTTACGAAGGGACAGGTGTCTGACGGGTGGAAAGACCCTGACAAACAGAAGTAAGTTCTCGTTTTGTACAACAACGAAAACTTAAACTGTCAAGACTTGAAAAGCAACCGAGAAACGGCTCAGTTGGCAGTGACACTGGCCTTTGGAAACACGAAGCAAATAAATATCTTTCAGCAACAAAGTCTAAAATAATAACAAAATCAAATCAAGCAGTAAAAAAGCAACAACAAGAATTAGATGAGTTCCCCAATTTGAACCAAATGCCTTTGTCTCAAAGTTCTTTACTTCAACAACAACAATAACAACAACAGAAATAAAAAGCGTAGCAACAAAAACAACAACAAAAAACGGCCACACACACAAAGCAGCAGAGTTCTGTTACTTCTTCCGTGTACCAAAAAAGACAGTTGCGGCAGAGTCAATTCAGAGACCCGTACAGTTTCGGCGGGTACGATTTGACTCAATCTGCATGTGCAGTGAAATTAGAAGAGATTTTCGTAGATGTAATGGAGCAAATACGGAAAAAGCACAGCAAATTGCACGAACACATTGCAGGCTTCCTCGCGAGGGAAAAAGTCGTAACGGACAAGGCGTTTTACGACTTCCTATTGAAGCTGGACGTTGGTGTGAAGGGGCGACAAGCCATCAATCTGATCCGTCTTCTGGACTTCAAAAACGAGTACTCCTTCCCAGCTGCGCACTTCTCGCGTTCGTACTCGGCCTTCGTGGCTTATGAGGGGCCGATGCGCAAACATGTGCAGAACATCGTGAACGATGTCGTGGAAATTTTGCGCGACAACAACGTGACGATCAACGCCTTTGAACGCGAACTGAACAAATTTGGAGAACTTGGGTACGTCAAAAGAGACGTTTTGAGTCAAAAGCTGCGCAGCGGCCACGGCGTAAAGTTGGCCGGACTCACTCTTTACTTGATCGAAGAAATTTGTGAACTTCTTGACGTCAACCAAGACGGCTTCCTCTTCGTTTCGCACTTCACGGACTACCTGCGGTCGTACCAGGTGCACGCAGAACTCAAAAACGTACACCTTTCGCCCGCTTGGTTCGCCAGGGAAATTCTCAACAAGTTTGCCGAACTCGTCCGAAAGCGCGCCCTCTCTCCCATCAAACTCTCCTTCTACAAAAACAAGTTCGAAACAGGAGAACTCGACCTTGAGAACTTGCTCGATATTTTCAAAGACTTGGGGTTCGAGGAGGAGGGAGGACTGTCCTTTTGGGAGGTCTTCATGCTGGTTTCGGAATTGAAGAAAAAAAATAAAAAACACTTGGATAAGTTCATCGCACTTTAATAGTAATGGTCAGAATAGGGGAAAGCTGAAACTGCCATCAATGAGTACCCGTTCTACCTTATTCCCTTTGAAATTTTGGAACTGTTCGTTACTGAAGTCGCTGCGAAACAAAAGGGGAATTAGGGAGAAGAAAGAGAATAAGAAAATTTAATAAAAGAAGAGCAAGAGCGACTAAGTCAGCTTTAAAAGTAAGAAATAATACCAGAAAAAGATGAAAATCAAGAATAACAACGAAAATAATAATAATAACATTTAGAAGACAAAAAAACTATAACTACCACAACAAAACCTAATTTCGTCGAACACCGATTTCAACTGAATTTGCTCCGAGTCGAAAACTTGAATCTGCACCCCGACTTCGAGTACCTGGACTTTTACGTCGAGTACTCTTTCCCGAACCGCGGCGAACAGAAGGTTTAGACAACGAAGCTGAATGAGTTCACTCTGCAAAAAAACCAGAATCAGTACTAGCAGCAACTGCACCCGCAAACCTACATTTTCGATTCGCAAATGATGCACTCTTTCACTCTGGCTGCCGGAGAGGCCCTCGAAACAGTCCTCTTTCCTAGCGCAAAAGACGGAAATTTCCCTCCTGAAAATAAAATAAATTTCGCTCTTATCGTGAAAAAGGGACGAAAGAAAATCGTCGCGGGAACAGCTGTTTTAGAAAATGATTTTTTGCTGCAACTACAACGCCCGAAAGGAGACCCTTAGGCGGAAGGAGAAGCCGGAGCAGCCGGAGCAGCAGACCATCTTCCCTTTAAAAACCAGTGCGAAGTCAAATTCCCTCTGATCCTTTTGAAATAACAAGACTATGATGATAATGTTGAAGACCGTAATGGTACTGATATTAACTATTAATAACACGACTTTATCATCGGTAAATTTGATTTTTTTATATAAATATTCACTCATCACAATCAATCAATTTTCTAATTCAGGCACTTTAGTTTGCGAAGTTGAATATGATGCTATTCCGCTCAGCAGCGGCGGTCAGAATTCAAAAGATTTTATCGAAAATTTTACCTTCGATGAGAAGACGAACCAAGTTTTTATCGAGCAAGGTCAGCTGAGTCGAAAACTGCCGAGGCAAGGATTTTTAAATATTAAAACGAAGGTAGTAGCGAATGAAAAGTTGATTGAAAATATTTTCCTGAACCGATTCCCAGAACTCAAACAAGGGTACTTTTGCACGACGGAAGTCGACATTTTCCACGCGCAGCCCTACCTCCAATACATTTTCCCTGTCAGAACGAGTCCTCCCCACTATAACAGTCTCAATGGCAACGTGTACGAGTTCTAGACGGCGATTCCGATGACTTTGAATCAAGAAATTCTGCAATATTTGCAAAGCAATCTCTGCCACTTCGCACTCAAACTGCACGCCGTCCTGACGCGAAACGCGTTTTTACTCGGACAAAACAAATAGATCTCGCTTTCCGAAATCCTGCTCTCAGATTCCGGTATTTCGGGCGAAGTCAACCTCGTTTTCGAAGATGAACTCGCAAGTTCGAATTGTAATCAGTAATAACAGCAATTCGCTGGAATTATACAATACGAAATTGTATACAGCAGCAGTATTACTTGTCCACAAGAGAATTTTAATCCAGCAAAAACAACCACTACCTAATAAAAACTTTCCAGTAATACTAAAAACCTCACAGAATTAGCAAAACCGATCAGTTTTTTCGACACTTTTTCGAGAAAGCACTCCGATTTCCTGCTCGTTTTGCATTTCGGGGAAATTTTGGCGTACCTAGATTCTGAAAACATTTTCGACTCGCAAGCGCTCCTTTACTTTGAATACAGCAACTCTGAAGGAGACAGATTTTTAAGCAGTCGAGCGTACAGTGTGGACTTCCTCTAGGAAACAGCGACCGAAATGCTAAACAATTACCTTATAATAAGGGCCTCCAATGTGGCCGAAGAACTTTAGCCGTTAGAACTCTGCGTCAAGGCTGTAAACAGCAGTGCGTAAAATGATGATGAGGACAGACATTTGGGCTATATTTCAATCGATGTCGCCAAACTAGTAGCCCTCCGAGGCAACAAAAACCCGGACCATAATTAGTTCCACCACGCCCAACAGTATTTCACAGTTTTCAAAGACGAACAAAGCAAAAGCCACGAGGGTTTGCACCCTTTGAAGATCCGTGTATCCATAGCGGTAAACATCTTCGCATTCGAAAATAAAGACGTCTGCAATTAGTCTAAACAAATTTTGGAAAATTTCTTCCTGGGAAGTGAAGAAATCTTGGGTGAGTAAAACAATGACAGCGAAGAAGATGAAGAATCTAAAGATTTTTGCCAATTTGTTTTGCAAAGATGCTTTAAAACGCTTGCAGAAAGAGAAGAAAACCATGAAATTATTTACAATTTCATCTAAAATACAAAAATCAATAGGTTGTTTTTCCAACAACCTCCCAAAACACACAAATTAACTCTCAAATAAATTGATTCTAACAGTACTGCAGGAATTTTGAGACAAATTGAATGCTAATGCAAAGAACAAGATGATCAGGCCTCTGGATTTCTGTCTGTCTAATCGTTTTCCACTATTTTAAGCAAATTCATCAACGTAAATGGAAAGTAAGTTTCTGGGGAATTTTAGGATTATAGTTTCGACATCAAGAGATTTTTAATTGGACGATTTGATATTTGTAACAATTAAAATAAATTGAACTGTTTCGGGTGTGTGGATTATGTGAGGTTTTTGGCTGCTGTTCAGTTCCAAAACAGGAGCGAAGGTGGAGCTCAATCATCAATGTAGCAAAAACCAGCTTTGTTTTTTGAAATGATTGACATTTTGTAAGGCAATAAAACCCAGCTCTTAAAGCAAGTGTAACGAAAAATAAAAAATTGATTCTAAAATATACTTTTATAACGTTTTTTAGTCATGCAATAAGGAACTACAGACTGTAAATTTACGTGAAATAGGCTTCCAATTTGGACTCTCTTGTGAAATAACCTCCAAACACTTTTATTTCTTTCCCACAAGTTAACTTCTCCACCGAAGTTTAGCCAAGGACGTTTTCTCCAGACTTTTTCGAATACTTTTAATCCAAAACAATGATTCATCACCAAATTCGACAAAAAATCGAGTTTCTGCTGGTTGAAAGGAAATACAAAGTTGCTGGGAAATTCAGCGATGTTATTATTGGTAGAGGAGTAATTAATTTAAAACATCTGATGGATTTCGATAAGTAATTAAATAGTGGATGAATGAAACTTAATTATTAACAATTTTTAATTTTTTAACACTATTTTATTTAGAACTTTAGATGGAAAGAAAATGGAATTTTCTGTATTAATCAACAGCGAAAACGGGGCCTTTTTAGTCGAAAAAACACCATAATTACTTGTAGAAATAGGAGTTTTTAAATAAGAAAATAAAAAAATTGAATAACAAAATCATGAAAAATATATAAGAAATGGTAATTTTTAAATAAAATTGATTAACTAACTAACTTATTAATTTAAATATAGACATCAATCACGACAAAATTTAAAATACTTTAAAAGATATAAACTTTAATTTAGACACAAGATTTTCTTACAATTAATAGAATGATAAATAAGACTACATAAATTCTCTTTCACTCAAAGGGGCATGGGTAACTATTTATATGAAAAAATATATTATTTGTATAATTATAAATCTTATCCATACAAAAGGACTCTATAAATAATGTAGAAAATCATATAAACGAATTTAAACAGAAATCCATAAACAAAGCAACTTTTAACAACAACAGAAACTAATTAAATATTAAAAAAAATGACATAAATGAATAAATGGTTTAGAAAAACCCCTTCGAGTAGCATTTGGCTGGCTCCTCCGTTGATTAAGAAAATTAAAATTATTAAAGAGATCTCAAAACTATTAACCATAATATTTAAACTCCTCCCCACAGCGATACTCAACAAAAAGATATTTAGCAATTTTCTTTTCAAAATTCAGAAGTTAAAAGTTAAAAAGAAAATTAATAGAAACAAGAAACCAATTAGCTTTCTGGAGATAAAAATAAAAGCAGAAAAAATCAATTCCAAGAAATGAGTCCATAGGAAATTGAAAGAATTTAAAATGTCATGAATACCAATATTGATGTCGACTCAAAATTGACCATCTCTCCTCGGACTCCGATGAAGAATGAGGGAATTATTTTTCAATAAATCACATTAAATAGAAAGAATGACTGACTGACACTTTTATTAATATTTTGTTATGTAAATTTTTAGAAATATAAAAAGTAATACTTTTTTGAATATTATTTATATGTATATAATATTATAAAAACTAAGATGAAATAAATATATGATTAAAAATTGATTGATTTTTTTATTTCAAATTTTTTTGGCTTTAACATCAATCTATCCACTACCATTTTCCTCCAAATAGAGAATTAAAACACGCTAAATTGCATATATTACTAAATTAATTAACTTTCTCTAATATTTTTTATCTAAACAATACTATAAACTATATAATACTATAAATGGAATAAATTTCAGAAGAAACAAAATAAAACAAATCCAAACCTAATTAACAATAGAAACAACAGAAAACCGAAACTTCAAACTAATTTAAAAATGCACTTAAACAAATTAAACTTCCCTTTTGCCAACAAGATTTGAATCATTCTTCAGAGCGACTAAATAACATTTGCTTTGATAGTTCCTGTTAGCAATTCATGTAGCCAGTCTGTTCTGAATGCGCCAATTTCAACTCTCACTAGCACTCGAATTTCGACGAAGGAACGTCTCATTATTAACAGCAATACTTGCTCTACAAGAGGTTTCTCATCGACTTGGAGCAGAAATTCGTTGAAAGTAAAACAGAACAGCTGTGGACATTTGATATAAATTTTTGCGAAAAAATATCGAAAGAGTGCAAAATTTTGTCAGATAAATTTTCGAAATTGGCCGACAAGTATGTGAACATGGGTTCGCAGATTTATTACCAAAGCAAAGAAATTAGGCAAATGTTTGCCAATTTTTCTTAGCAAGACCAGTACGAGACCCAAGAGTAGTTTAAATATAACTTAGGCATTCTTTCTACATATATAATGAAAAACAACTCTGACAATGGGAATTAAAAAAACAATAAAATAATTTCCGATAACAGTTTTTCATTTTCTAATCTCGTGAAATAAAATGAGCAAAAAATTGATAGAATCAAAGAAGAAATAGTTAAGCTGTTACAATAAGGAAAAACAAATTTTGAAAAGCAAGATGCTGAATTTCAATTAAGTAAAATGTATAATGAACTAATCAAACAGCCTCAATTTCCATTTGTTGCTTCCAATTTATCTGACAGTAGTGAAGTCCATCTTATTAATTAAGGGCAATAATTTATTCTGGGCAATTCAAATTTAGAAACGAAAGTAAAGCGCTACTAATTTATTATATTTATTTAACTTTATTATTTTTGTTTTAATAGGGACAACAAGTATATTCCTTAAAAACCTTCAAATAATAGGGAAAATATGCATTATAGCTGCTAGTAGACAAATTTAAATCGGGAAATTAAAAAGAAAAACATTTTTGGATTTCACTACTTAAGCATAGTCAACTGGACTAATGGTTCAGTGAGGGTGGAGTGTGCCATTTTTCATTGTTTGGAGGCAAGAGTACCAGTATCAAAAACATTAAACTAAATAGAGAAGAAGGCAATTTATAAATTTTGCAATTCATGAATTAATAATAGCGTCTGGTACTTGATATAAGTATAGATATTTAACAAAATTAGTTTTTGGCAAGACACAGAGAAACTGGAATTGAATATGAATTCTAATCAGAATCTGACAGTTTAGATGATGAAGAACTGCACTTATGTATAAATATTAATGACGGTTTGTCAGCTGCGGTATAAGTATTGGAGTATAGGTGTAAAGAATATGAAAAAGAAGAAAATTATTCTAATAAATATTAATCATGAATTAAAAAAATAAGTAATAATACCTTTATTTCATAGAATATTTGCCATATTAATAGAAATAATAATTATATACATAATAATATATATTTATCGGCTATAAGCTTAGTGTTAATGTACTTCATAGTATTTAGAAACAAAAATTCCGAATTCTTTCAAATTTGGAAGAAATTAGTATAAGTAATATTTAAATAATCCTAATACCTTTTTATTAAGAATTTTATACGAGAATACTATCATATTGCCTTGATTTCAAAAATGGACTTTTATTTAATCAATTATAATAACATATATTTCTATGAATATTAAATAATAATAAAGTTGCCATATTTTTATTTATACGTTAGACATTTTGTGATAAAAATTATAATCTATATTTAAAATTATCAGAATATTTATATTACCAATATAGTTATTTCTATTTATATCATATAGGTTAAATATATTGGTCCCATGCTATATTCTTAAAGAATTCTAATTTTCTATTAATTATATTAAATAATAATTATTTTATATATATATATTTCTATTTGCAAGTCATAATTAATTTATAATATGATGATAACTGACTTTTCATAATTATAATTTATATTTTTTGATTATACAAGCAATACTAATCTAATAAAAAAAAAAATTAATCTAATTTAATTTAAATAAAAATAAAAAAAAAACTATAAATAAATATGAGAAAAATTAATATTTCTATAATAATTATACTTTTAAAAATATTTCTTTCTGAATAAAAAACGGGAGTTTCTTTAAATTAAATTAATGATTGTAAATAGTAATGTATTGATAATAATTATAATTGGAATTATTGGTGCGATTGGGATTGTCCAAGAGATTTTCCAGTCTATAATATAAACTAAGGATATTATTGCAATAAGTTTTATAATAACCTAAATATCAATGCTGCTTAATAAAATAATATACCTTCCTATCTCTTAAACCTTCACTTCTTTTGCATAAAATATCATTTAGAAGTTCTAAATATAAACTGGTAACTTTAATCTGCTATGAATTGCTGGGCTCACTGTGTAAGAAATTAGAAAGCAGTAAATTTGCCAGTTCCTTTAAGAGATAATGTTATTAAATAATAAGTAAATTTTATATTATATTGAAAAATTATTATTTATTTTTGATTATTTTTATATAAGGACTTTAAAACATGTGTAAACAGTTGTTAGAATTACAATAATCGGGATTTATATAGTTTTTATTTAACTGATTGTCCAAAATCAATATAACTTAATAGATGGGATATCAACTATTATACTGATTAAAAGTAAATCTAAATATTATTATTTCTATAATACTAGTAAAAGCTATGTATAAATTTTTTTTCTAGTTACTTTGGAAGTGAATAGACTTATTAAATAATAGAGTGTTTTAAAAGTCGGGTCAATATTAGGGAAAGTGTTGAAATTTAAAAATAATTTCTTTGTGGAACTAATTGTCTACATAAAACCTATTATGGAAAGGATTATAATTTTAACATTATAGAACCAAACGTGCCAGTTGTTCCGCCCATATAGCCCAATCCTAATCCTAATCCTAATCCTAATCCAAATCCTGTACCTCCAGCTAATACAAATTCTACTTAATCCTAATAAAATTTGAATTTTATAGAAACAACTGTAAATATCAAAAATTTTATAATTTATAATTTGTGATACAAATATTTTTTATTTAATTTTAAAGAAAGTTAATGACTGTAAAACAAACTGCAACTAAGATTGTAATGGTGAGTGCAAAAAAGAATAAAAATAATTTTTAATGATAAATTAGATTCTTGTACTTAATTTGATGATTTAGTAAAGCTAGAAGCCAGCTAGGGAAAATAAAAAAAAGGTTACCTAAGCCGAGATGCAGTAGGATTAAAATTATAATGTGTGAAAGAAAATATACCTTATTTTAAAAAAGATTCACTATCTAAACAGTCTGTAGAGTGTTAGTAAGAATGCTTATACAATATTATTTTAGATAATAGTTCAAAAGAGCAAAATATATATGCTAAGCTACCAAAAAGAGGAACTAAAATACCTGTAAAATTATATTTTTAACTGTTTTATTTACATTATTATTTTTTTAGAAAAATTCTGACTGTACTAAACATCACTGCTATTTTGAATAGTCAGTGTGCATGTAGGATTGTTAAGACACTCATTGTTATAACTTAGATTGCATTAAGAAAAAAAAATCTAGAGATATAAGAATTTAATACCTAGAAATGTGTCCCACTTTAAATAAACAATTATCTATAGAGTTAAAGAGAGATACTTTTTCTAATTTTGATTAAATTTCCTTTTAAACTAAGGTATATCTTATTTTTCATTTTAAATGCAAATTTATCCTTACAATTTTAAATAAACAGATATAATTAATGAATTGTGCATAAATATTGGAACAAATTAGTAAAACAGAAACTGAAAAAAAATTACATCGATGTATTTATGAAAAGTGCTCAGGTATTTCATCTAATTTAATTTAATACTGATATAATAATTAAAAAAATATTTTTATAATAGAAGACCCCCTTCTTTCTTAAATTATAAGCCCATCCTTTAATTCCTTTATCATTATTGAAATTTTGATATTTATATTAATAAATATTTTTAATTGAAATATAATGAATCTACTGTTATTTTATTTATTATTATATATTATTAATTTTATATATATATAAATTAAAAAGAAAAATAATAAATTTTAAAATGTTTTATTTTATGTGGTGAACCATGATTTTATCTTTATATTTTTATAATTTCAGTTTAATAACAATTATAATAACCTTTTATATTTATATGCATCGATATCATAAAAATTTATTTATATATTTCCATAAAATATTATTTTAATTACAATTATACTTAAATTTTAATTAGTTAATTTAACCAAATGGTTTATATTGTTTTATTGTTATATTGTTCTTTATTAACTTTATAATTTTAGTTGTAAAATTTTATATATACATATTTTTTTTGCTTGTTATACTAATAAAGAAATAAAATATTTAAAATCACTTTTTTGCAATAGATACATATATTATTTAACATTTAACACTATATAAACAAATAATAATAAAAAAGAATATTATTTTTAATTTATATATGATTTTAAATCAGCAGATAATAAATTAAATATTATTTATTCTATTTGTTATTTTTTATTGAAATATAAAATATAGAACTATGTTATATATGTTTATTAATTTATGGAAAATTATTAATAATGATGATTGTATATCAGAATGCATAGATTAACTAGAAACAGATAATTAATATAGAGTTTAAGTAGAGTTTTATTAATAATGTTAAGAAAAAATGCTCTCTAATTATATCTAAAGATTTATAAAATTACTAAAATATAACGCTGTCCTTTACTCAAAAAACGATTCAATGATGAATTTAACAATTAAGGGACAAAAAAAACTAATCCAGTGAGCTTAAATTCATAATTTTTCAAAAAAATAAAAATAATTTTAATTTATTATTATTAATCATATTAACCCTTTCTTAGATAAAATTAAGAAATTGTATAAGAATAAAATAATAGTAAACTAACAAATAAAGATGGTATAAGCTTCATTAATATCTTTTAGATTCTAAAGTATTAATTTTTCCCCTTATATATTATAATAAATATTTTTAGTTTTAATACAAAATTAAATATTTTTGTTCGAAATTTACATTAAATTCAAGCACTTTTTTTTTCAAAATAGATCACTAATATACTTAGAAATATTTTTAGATGATAAATTATTTTCTAAAAAGAATAATTTCAGAATATCATAATTTTATACATAGGTTATAAAATTATTTTATATCCTAATCATTTTATTTGGTTAATTCTTAAGATCTGGATAAAAAAAATCAAATAAATTAATATCTTTTCAAATTACATAATTTATGTAATAATAGACAAAATAAAATTAATGAATTTAAGATAGAAATTTAACATATTTTAGAATATTTATATGGTAACAGCATTTTTATTTAGTGATAAATATATAATACTAAATTATAAATATTTATTTATCACATATTGTTTATAGCCTTAATTAAATAACTAATATCATCAGTAAATTTTCTAAATATAATTTGTATTATAAATCAAACCATAGAATCGATCTAGTATATTAATTCGTATATTTTAGGAATATTTACTATGATGAGTATTTTATATGTTTACCCATTCAATATATTCATAAAAAATATTATTATATAATCATAAAAATTATAAATAAAATAAGTAAATAACTATAAAATACATACTTAATGCTAATAAATTGCTTACTGATATTATTTATTCACTTATCGTAATAGAAAACTGGAATAACATTTGACTAGGTTGAAAGCTGTTTTTAAGATTGCTAAAATAACAGAATAAAATTCTATTCTTGCGATTCTATTTGCAAAAGATATTTTAACACATACATCATAAACGAAGGTGAATATTGCAATAAATATTACGACGCTATGAACAGTAGTGATATTTTAAAAATAATATACCTTCATACCTATTAAATTAACATTACTATTGCTTGGAATATCACATATAGTATAAATCACTTCCATACTAAGAGAGTATATTATTGTATTGCTGGGGCACTTGTGTAAGATACTACAGATTAAATGAAAACTTACCAAGTGAACTCAAAGATAATGTTTTATTGGAAAATGTAATAACAAAAAAATATATAAAAGATTTATAGCCTATTTATTAATTTCACATTGCTAAATTAGACACTCTAGACATGTTTCAATACTTGTGAAAGAGAGAATAATTATATTTATAATTTGAATAATTATTATTTTGATAATTGCCCAACATTTACTTGGAATCGATAAAGATATACGGAGTGGAAGTAAATATAATATTTATTATAATAAAATTAAATTATTATTTTATAATATTTTTTTTAGCTATCTGTCTAAAGAAACCGTATATAAAGCTATTGAATGCTTTAAATAAAAAGTAAAACCAACAGAAACAATAGAAGATTAAAAAATTTTCCTTTGTGCAACTAATTGTCTCCATAAACCTTACTATAATGTAAATTATAATTATATTATAAATGATCCTGCTAACCCTATTAATCCTATAAATCCTGTTAATCCTATAAATCCTGTTAATCCTGTAAATCCTGTTAATCCTGTAAATCCTGTTAATCCTGTAAATCCTGTTAATCCTATAGATCCTGTTAATCCTATAGATCCTGTTAATCCTATAGATCCTCGGATAGATGGATAAAGGAAGTTAGATTTTATTACAAAAGAAGTAATTAATCATAATTCAAAATATTTTTTTTAAAATAATAATTTATATTATTGTTTGCAGAAAGTAGATTAATGCGAATCAAATTGTAAAACAGATGACTGCGATGCTTAATGCTTAAATGATTATACTAATTTCTTTAATAAAAGTTTGTCCTCTTGCCAAGATTATAATATATATTCTGAATAGGAAAAATAATCTGGAGATTAGACATAAGGATATCTAAGCGAAAATACAACTAATTTAAAATATATGTGTGTGAAAGATAATGTACCCAATTTTAAAAATGATTCTAAAGCTAAAAATAGTATAGAATGCTAATAATAATGTCTATAAAATATTTTGTTAGAAAACACTGATAGTGAATAAAATATTTTATCGAAATTACCTAAACCAACCGATGAAATGCCAGTATTGATTTATTAATTTATGTTAAATTAATTATCTTAACTAGCTCAATTAACTATTTAAATTTTAAATAAAGGATGATAAGAATTGCACTGATGATTATTGTTATTTTGAATATTTCAAATGCATGGATAAATGTCAACTAGATAATTGTGAATAGTTAAATTGCATGAAATAAAAATCTTCTTTGGACATTAAACTTCATTATATGTAGGTTTGTCCTACTCTCCAAAAGCAAATGACATTTGAATTAAGTGAAAAATCATACTCTAACAGTCATTTAATTTCTTATAATGCTAAAGTAAATAAATAATTTATTCTTAATTCGTCTATACAAAAACATTATTTCAATTAAAATATAAATTTAGGTATAATTTATTAACTGTGCTTAATAACATTATTATGTTAGTACAAATGAAAATGAAAAAAAACTACATTCATGCATATTCAATAAATGCTAAGGTAAACAATAATTAATATTTTGTAAGTATTCACTTATCATTATTATTTATATTTTTATTATAGGTGAGTCTTAAAATAGTACTTTATTAAATGTAATTTTTATGATACAAATAATTTTGATCTTAGCTAATTTTTGATTATCATAAAATAACATATATAATATTATTTTGAATATCTACTTTAATTAAGTTTATTTTTATTGTATATATATAATTTGAGTATTAAAATTTATTTTTGTGATCTATACAATTTGAAAAACAATAGCTGCATTATTAAAAATAACTAAAAACAAACACTCTTGAAATTTTTAAAAAAATTCTGAGTTAAAATTCGGAAATAATTATTATATATATAAGTAAAATAAATATAAATTTTGCTCTCATATCATAAAAAGTTTATAATTTGTAATTTAAGCTTTATAAATTTTTTAGGCCATATTACTTTATTTTTTTTTTTAATATATTTTCTTTATCCTAATCTACTCTAATAATTAAATTTATTTAAAATTTTAAAAAATTAAACTATTTTGCTTATAAAATATATAGTTTATTATTATATATATTAATTGTTTTAATTCTATTTTTTTACCTATGTTTTTGTATTATAATTTAATTTAGAAATATGCAACAACAATATACAATAATTTAATTAAAATAAATATGTTTTCGAGACTATTATCGTTAGTGATTCCTTTATTTATATTAATAGCTTTTGACTAATTTATTTTAAATTTCAATAAATATATAATTATAATAAAGTAATAAATAAGTAGTATATTTTTAAGCGTATAGTTAAGGAATTAATTAAATCTCTAAATACCAATATGAAAACATGATATTGTTAATTTATGTATATATACCAGATGCAATGTAGTTTTAGGTCAGATATGGCTCAAAATGGTTTCATATGGTGCGCATTTAGGTTAAAAATATGTTTTATGATCGATTTACACGATTGGAGCAAGTGTCCGATATTGTCCGATTTTGTCCGATATTTTCCGATCTTGTCTCATGGACTTTAAGTAGATAAAAACATAGAAAAACTCATTATTATATAAATTCCAGTGATTAAACATAAAAATTCACCCTGAAAAATCCTTTGGCACTGTCAGAATTTAAAAATGACCTCGGGTTATGCAATGAATCATGAAAATATTGATTTTCCATAATGTCCGATATGGTCAGACGGATCGGACAATATCGGACATTAGCCATCGGACAATATCGGACATAATTTGACATACCCCAAAAAAACATTATTTTAAAAGAAACACAAGAAAAAAAATTAAATATTACTCTATAAGTTTTTTAATATACTTGTATATAACCTTCATAAAATAAAAAACTAGAATTAGCTATTAAATAATATAAAAGCTTTAAGTGATTGTCTAAATAATTAAGACTTTTTATATGAAAGACTGTGATAAATAATGTTATAATTTTATTAGCTCTTACAACTTTTTCAATACTGAAAAATGCACACAATACTATAATGAATATAAAAATATTTTGCGAAGAACATTGATATAATAAAATTTAAAATATCTTTAAAAAAAGTAAATAGATATTGGAGAAAAATGATAAATAAAATAAATATAATGATTAATAGTTATTAGTTAATGTTATGGAGATAGCTGTAACAGAATAAATAATTTACTTTATATATTGTTTTGTGAATTTACACTATTTTAGAATCCATTTTAAAAAATCATCAGAATGCATATATTAATACGAAACAGATAATTAATATTGAGTTTAAGTAGAATTATATTTAAATTTCAAAATAAGGATTTGATATAGGATGGACTAATGATAAGCAGCATATAAATATAAAATATACTTTTTAGAATATTAAAATTATATTTAATTATATTAAATAAATATTTAGGCAAAAAGAGTACCAATACATTTTTAGAATGTTTGCTCTAATAATTAAATCAATGGGATAGTATAAAAAAAATAAAAAAAGTATCATGAGTGCTACTAATTGTTTGATCAACAAGCCCCTATACTTTTCTAATAATAAATATTTTAGAACAAATACACCTGCTTAAAATTCATCTTAGTTATTAAATAATGATTTTATATAACCAAATATTAGTTAAAAAAACCTTAAGAAATATAATAGGAAGAAAATTCAATATTTTCTTTATTTTTCGCAAATATTTTAAGAAGAATAAATATACCATAAGATAAATTTAAAATATATAACTAAATAAATAATAAAAATAGAATATCGATTTCTGTAATATAGATTGTTCAAGTCAATTTTATAAATAATTCAAATCATATATTTCATGCATTTTTAAAAAATGTATTATTATTGTATAAGACATGTAATTATAATATAAAAATATAAACAATAGGGCATTTAAAGTGAAAAAATAAGACAAATTAGCTGTTTTATACCATTTAAATACTTAGAAAAAAATGTTCTTTAATAAAAATCAAAAACTTTTCCATAAATCACACTATTGAGTGGATCTAATTGCATAAAAAATATTTATGAATAATACTTAAATAATTAAGCTGGATTAAGCAATTCCTATAATTGAATTCAGATGAAAAATAAGAAATATATTTCTTTTAATATTATATCCTTTAGAATAAGTTTATTATAATTTATCCATTGTTTTTATCTGTATTTGAGAAAAGTAAAAAATATGGAAATAAGTAATCTTTTATTAAAATTTATATTATTTAAGCAAATATTAGGAGTAAATTTGTCTGGATTTATCAAGTTTAGATGATTCAAACTTTATATCTAAAGATTTATATAATTACTACATATAAGTCTGTCCTTTACTCAAAAAACAATTCAATGAAGAATTTAACAATTAAGGGACATAAATAACTGATACATTGAGATTTATTTTATAATTAGTTTTCAAAAAACTAAAATAATTTTAATTTATTATTATTAATCATATTAATCCTATTATAGATATAATTATGAAACTGGATAAGAATAAAATAATAATAAACTAATAATTAAAGATGGTATAAGCTTCATTAATGTCTTTTTAGATTCTAAAGTATTAATTTTTTCACTTAAATATTATATATAAATATTTTTTGTTTTAATACAAAATTAAATATTTTAAGTCTGGAATAATTCTTTCTAAAAAAAAGAGAAATACCGCTAGAGTAAGTTTTAGGTATACCTATTGTTAGAAATTACAAGTACCTTGGAATTACATTTAACAACTTGGGAAGATTAAGGAACATTTGGACTTTATTAGGAGTTGCTCAAATTACATATACGCCAAAACCACATATTTTGTTAAAGATCTCAGTTTTGAGAACCCATTCCTGGTATGGTAAGTTTAAATTCCTCCATATTTCCTCTCTATATTGCACCAATCCTACAGACCTAGCCTTTAGGAATATAAAATCATTTTCACAGCCTTTGGAGAATGAGTTATAGGCAGTTTATGGGTCTTCCAAGAAACCTGTCCTTTAGAATATTAGACCAGATCTTCGAATAGACATTAAACAGTGAAAAGTATATGAGAGCTTAGAACCTAAGAAGGATCGATGAAAGATTTAATGATGAATGTCATGACTTAGTTGACTTTTAAGATTACAAAAACGTTTTACAATACTCTGCGATTATAAAAGTCCTGCCAAATAACTTTAAAAGACTCTTTTACTTCTAGAAATACTTGTATAGATGCCATCAATCCCAGCTCTCTCCTAAGGTGATACTTTAACATTTTAGAAAGGATATAGATGCCTTTCTTTAAGATGAATTAATCAATTCATTAAAGGAAAAATCTAATCCTTAAAGAAATCAAAAGAGTAAACTTTATGGCAAAAGAGAGGAAAATGAATTAAAAATAGCCTTCATTTTAAAATCAGTAGAAACTAACCTGATCCTTATTAGTGTACATAGAACTCCCAGTCCTAGTCGAAGCCTTTATTTAAGCTATGATGACTAAAGCCGTACAGAGCGAGACCTCCCAAGCTCTTAGGACCCAAAAATTTCAGAGACTGATGATATCATCTAATAGGTAAAGAACCCCAACCTTGATAACTAATTCATGAAGTAGGATGATGACCCTATATGGGACTTTATTTTCAACCCTCCTTGAGACAAAACCCCTCCCATTAACTTACCTTTCTTCAATTTTAGAATTCTATCCTAATACCCTGAATAGAACTATAGAATTTATGATCAGCTAATTTTATTTTATTTTTATAAAACTTGCTTTTCTATATAGAATTTTAAAAATGTATGTTGTGTTGTTCGTTTTATTTTATTTATATGTAACTGTAAATGGGTAAAAAAAAAAGTCGGGAATCTATATTAAATTCAAGGACATTATTTATTTTCACAGTTTTATTAGGAATTATTTTATTTATGATATTAATACTTAGCTATTTTTGATTAGAATTAGTTATATTAATATTTCTATATATTTTGTATTAAACTAATATAAGTGTACATTAATTTATGTTCAATTTTCTAAATAAATTATTAATTTATTTATTGAGAATTTTTATATAATTTATATAGAAAAATGTTATTGTTAAATATGTTTTTGGTATTATTATTATAAAAAATATTTAAATAAAAAATATGTATAGCATTTATAATATATAATGAAAAGAATGATATATAATTAAAAATTAAAAACGATTTATATTAATTCATATAAGAAAATAAATAAGAAATTTTTCTTTAATAATTTATTCGGAAATAGTTTTTAATGAAATATAGTATTTAGTAAAATATATATATAAATAAATAAATTATATTATTTTTTATATTGTAATCAGTCAGGAAACAGTGGGTATAAAGATTTTATATAAATTAATCATAATTTCTATATATAGTAAAAGGTCAATTTTAGACTTGCCTAACTGATTTTATGAACTTAAATTCTAAAGTTATATTTAAATTAGTATTTGATTTCCATAAAAATATAAAAAAATAATTAAATTAAAGTATACTGAACACTAATATACTTAGAAATATTATTAGATGATAAGCTATTTTCTATAAAGAATAATTTCCAAATATTTTAATTTTATAGATAGGTTATAAAACTATTTTATATCCAAATCATTTTATTACAATAATTCTTCAGATCTAGATAAAAAAAAAATAAATTAAGTCTTTTCAAATTATATAATATATATAAAATAAAATTAATGAATTTAAAATAATAATTTATGCATATTTTAGATTATTTACCTGGTGACAGCATTTTAATTTATTGATAAATATATTTATTTTCCACTTATTTTATTTACTCTAAATTAAATGGCAAATTTCATCAGAAAAATTTATAATCATAATTTGTATTATAAATTAAAGCATAGAATTGACGTTATATATTAATTGGTATATTTTAGGAATATATATTATGATGAGTTTTTTATAAGTCTATCCATTAAATTTATTTATAAATAACATTATTATCATAAAAATTATAAAAAAAATAAGGAAATAATTATAAAAAATGACAAACTTTATTTTATTGAATTGTTTACTGATACTATTTATTCATCTATCGTAATAGAAAACAGGAATAACATTTGACTAGGTTGAAAGTTGTTTTTAAGATTGCTAAAATAACAAAATAGAATTCTATTCGTGTGATTCTAATTGTAAAATATATTTTAGCACATACAACATAAATGAAGGCTACTATTGCAATAAATATTACAACACTATGAGCAGCAGTGATATTTTAAAAAATAATATACCTTCATACCTATTAAATTAGCATCACTATTGCATCAAATATCACATAGAGGAAAATGAAAAGCTAAATAAATACCAAGTAATAATGTATTGCTGGAACTATTGTGTAAAATACATTAGATTAGATGGAAACTTACCAAGTGAACTCCAAGATAATGTTTTATTGAGAAATGTAATAAGAAAAAATATATAAAGCTATTGAGCCTATTTTTAATTTCACAATACTAAATTAGACACTCAATACATGTTACAATACTTGTGAAAGAGAGAATTATTATATTTATAATCTTGGTACTTATTATTTATAAAATTGTCCTAAATTTACTTATTTTCGGGAATCATATACATAGTGGGAGTAAATATAATATAATATTTATTAATAACATTAAATTTTTATTTAATAATATTTTTTTTAGCTATCTGTCTAGTGAAACCGTGTATTAAGCTATTGAATGCTTTAAATAAAAAGTAAAACCAACAGAAACAATAGCAGATTAAAAAATTTTCCTTTGTGCAACTAATTGTCTCCATAAACCTTACTATAATGTAAATTATAATTATATTATCAATGATCCTGCTAATCCTGTTAATCCTATAAATCCTGTTAATCCTGTAAATCCTGTTAATCCTGTAAATCCTGTAAATCCTGTAAATCCTGTTAATCCTGTAAATCCTGTTAATCCTATAGATCCTCAAATAGATGGATAAAGGAAGTTAGATTTTGTTACAAAAGAAGTAATTTAATCAAAAATCAATATTTTTTTTTAAATTATAATTTATATTATTGTTTGCAGAAAGTAGATTAATGCGAATCAAGTTGTAAAACAGATGACTGCGATGCTTAATGCTTAAATGATTATACTAATTTCTTTAATAAAAGTTTGTCCGCTTGCCAAGATTATAATATATATTCTGAATAGGAAAAATAATCTGGAGATTAGACATAAGGATATCTAAGCGAAAACACAATTAATTTAAAATATATGTGTGTGAAAGATAATGTACCCAATTTTAAAAATGATTCTAAAGCTAAAAATAGTATAGAATGCTAATAATAATGTCTATAAAATATTTTGTTAGAAAACACTGATAGTGAATAAAATATTTTATCGAAATTACCTAAACCAACCGATGAAATGCCAGTATTGATTTATTAAATTATATTAAATTAATTATATTAGCTAGCTCAATAAACTATTTAAATTTTTAAAAAAGGATGATAAGAATTGCACTGATGATTATTGTTATTTTGAATACTTCAAATGTATGGATAAATGTCAAGAAGATAATTGTGAATAGTTAAATTGCATGAAATAAAAAGCTTCTTTGGACATTAAACTTCATTATATGTAGGTTTGTCCTACTCTCCAGAAGCAAATGACATTTGAATTGAGTGAAAAATCTTATTCTAACAGTCATTTAGTTTCTTATAATGCTAAAGTAAATAAATAATTTATTCTTAATTCGTCTATACAAAAACATTATTTCAATTAAAATATAAATTTAGGTATAATTTATTAACTGTGCTTAATAGCATTATTATGTTAGTACAAATGAAAATGAAAAAAAACTACATTCATGCATATTCAATAAATGCTAAGGTAAACAATAATTAATTTTTTGTAAGTATTCACTTATCATTATTATTTATATTTTTATTATAGGTGAGTCTTAAAATAGTACTTTATTAAATGTAATTTTTATTATACAAATAATTTTGGTCTTAGCTAATTTTTGATTATCATAAAATAACATATATAATATTATTTTGAATATCTACTTTAATTAAGTTTATTTTTATTGTATATATATAATTTGAGTATTAAAATTTATTTTTGTGATCTATACAATTTGAAAAAAAATAGCTGCATTATTATAAATTTACTAAAAACAAACACTCTTGAAATTTTAAAAAAATTTGAGTTAAAATTTGGAAATAAATTATTATATATATATAAATAAAATAAATATAAATTTTGCTCTCATATCATAAAAAGTTAGTAATATGTAATTTTAGCTTTATAAATTTTTTAGTCCATATTACTTTATTATTTTTTTAATATATCTTCTTAATCCTAATCTACTCTAGTAATTAAATTTAATTAATTTTAAAAAATTAACTATTTTGCTTATAAAATATATAGTTTATTACTATATATATATATTAATTATTTTATTTCTATTTCTTTACCTATGTTTTTGTATTATAATTTAATTTAGAAATATGCAACAACAATATACAATAATCTAATTAAAATAAATATATTTTCGCGACTATTATCGTTTGTGATTCCTTTATTTATATTAATAACTTTTGACTAATTTATTTTTGATTTCAATTAATATATAATAATAATTTGGTGCTTTAAGTTTAAAAATTCATAATTTTAATTTAATTGATTATTTTTTTTTTGCTTATGAATACAAATTATTTATTTCAGTTTATACTTCAAATTTGATTTATTGAATATGAAATTTCATTATTAAATAATAAATATACATATAACTTTCTTTGATATTGATTATTTATTACTCAAACATCATTTCTCTAAAATTAAATTTCATCATTTAGTTTTAACTCCAAATTAATATTATATATATTTATAAAAATAATTTAAAAAATCTTTACTAAAAGGCAATACAACATATTATATATCTATGAAATAAAATTTCAATTATGAATTTGTCTATTTAAAACACCATAAACTAATAAATAAATAAGAATTTTGAAGTTATTTTATTATAGTTCATTAAATTTTTTCTGCCAATATGTCAAATAAAAATAATTTATTTTAATAATTGCTAAAATTTAACTATAAATGATATTTAATTTTATTAAAATATTTAAATTTAAATAAATGTTCTGTATTTACGTATATATAATTAGCTATAGAAAGTCAGTAAAAACTTAATATTTTTATTTTATTTTAGGCTCTAATTTACAGGAAATGCATAAATATAAAAATAAACTCTGTATATTTCTAGTAGATTTATATTTTAGCAGGTATTAATTAAAATTATATAAAACTAATATCTTATATATTAATCATAGGTAATTTTAAAATTAACTATTTATAGTAGGAATCTAAACAAATAATGCATAGATTTTTGACAGACTTATGTGATTAAATAAGCTTGAATTCTAATAATATTAAAATAAATATTCTAGTTATAAATAATTTTGGAAATTTAGTTAATTTTACTATTTCTAATTAAATAATTAATTGTTTAAGAATATTATAATAATGAAATACAGTAGAAAATTAACAAAAGTAGCATCAATATCATTAAAATTCATTGAATTTAAATTATTTTCCTATTAAATATACTATATGCTCAAATTAATTTATATTTTTTATCGAAATTTAATGTAAACATTTTTATTTATTTAAAGCACTGTCACGAGTATATAATAATACTGGATCTATATTTATAAGATATTATTTTCTTTATAATTATTTCTTACTTCTTAATAAACAATTTACAAAATTTTATATATATATAATTTTGTATTTTAAGTTAGGTGATAAATTTTCTAATTATAATATTAATTTAATTTTAAATCGCATGTTAGAATTTAAGTAGCAAATTGAATCAAAAAATTAATATATTATGAAGAATATTCTATAAATCAATATATTCTATTTATTCATAAATAGTTAAGTATCACACTTTCATATAAATTATAAATAATAAGTACTAAAAAATATTATTATTAGAAATGACATACTAAAATATATTTATTTATTTGCTGATACAATTTATTCATTTTTCGTAATAGAAAACTGGAATAACATTTGACTAGGTTGAAAGTTGTTTTTCAGATTGCTAAAATAATAGAATAAGAAATTACAACTGCGACAATAACTGCAGAAATTATTTTACTACATACATTATAAACGAAGGCGAATATTGCAATAAGTATTATGATACTATGAACAGCAGTGATATTTTGAAAAATAATATGCCTGCATACCTATTAAATTAGCACCACTATTGCATGCAATATCATTTACGATATAAGATTAATCCTTTTTAATATAGATAAATGTTTTATTGCTGGATAGACTGTGTACAAGACAATAAGATAGGAGGAGGAGGATTATCTTTTGAACTATAAGATAATGTAGTTTAAGAAAATGTATTAATAAATTATATATAAACTTGAAATATAATATATTATGGGACTTATTATTTAATTTAATTTTATTAAATTAGACACTCCTTATATGTTTAGATACATGTGAAAGATAAAATAATTTTATTCAAAATTTAGATAACTATTTTTACAATATTTGCCCTTCTGATACTAGAATTTGGACATATTCCTCTATTTGTACATAATGGGAGTAAAATAAAATATCAAATTTAATTAAATTATTTAATAAAAATTAAATAAATTATATTAATTAAATTTTTATTCTTTTAGTTATCTGTCTAATGAAACAGTGTTTTAAACTATTGAATGCTTTAAATAAAGGGTAATGCCTACAGAAACAATAGATAATTAAAAAATATTTCTATGTGCTACAAATTGTCTTCATAAACCATACTATAATGTAAATTATAATTATATTATAAATGATCCTAACATTCCAGCTATTCCTGCGAACCCTGCTAATCCAGTAAATCCTGTAAATCCTGCTAATCCTGCTAATCCTGTAAATCCTACCAACCCTACTAACCCCACAAACCCTATAGACCCTCTAATGGATGGGGAAAGACCATTAGATTTTATTACAAAAGAAGTAAGTATTTAATATCACATTAATATTTTATATTTATAATATATATATTTTCAGTAAGTAGATTAATGCGAATCAAATTGTAAAACTGATGACTGCGATACTTAGTGCTTAGATGATTATAGAAATTTCTTTAATGAAGGTTTATCCTCTTGCCAAGATTATAATTTATATTCTGAATAGGAACAATAATCTGGAGATTAGACATAAGGATATCTAAGCGAAAACACAACTAATTTAAAATATATGTGTGTGAAAGATAATGTCCCAAATTTTAAAAATGATTCTAAAGCTAAAAATAGTATAGAATGCTAATAATAATGTCTTTAAAATATTTTATTAGATAATATTGAAAGTGAATAAAATATTTTATAGAAATTACCTAAACCAACTGATGAAATGCCAGTATTGATTTATTAATTTATGTTAAATTAATTATCTTAACTAGCTCAATTAACTATTTAAATTTTAAATAAAGGATGATAAGAATTGCACTGATGATTATTGTTATTTTGAATATTACAAATGTATGGATAAATGTCAAGAAGATAATTGTGAATAGTTAAATTGCATGCCATAAAAAACTTCATTGGACATTAAACTTCATTATATGTAGGTTTGTCCTACTCTTCAGACACAAATGACTTTTGAATTAAGTGCAAAATCATATTCTAACAGTAATTTAATTTCTTATAATGCTAAAGTAAATAAATAATTTATTTTTTAATTCGTCTAAACAATACCATTATTTCAATTAAAATATATATTTAGGTATAATTTATTAACTGTGCTTAATAGCACTATGATGTTAGTACAAATGAAAATGAAAAAAAACTACATTCATGCATATTCAATAAATGCTAAGGTAAATGATGTTTAATTTTGTAAATATTCATATATCATTATTATAAATATTTTTTCATAGCTGAATCTTAAAATAGTACTTTATTGAAAGTAACTTTTATTACACACTTAATAATTGTGATCTTTACTAATATTTGAATATAATAAAATATGTAATATCATAGTGATTATCTATTTTATATTATATATATATATTATGCTGAGAATGATGATGTTTTTAGTAATGTGATAAATTATCATTTATCCTAACATAAAGATACATATAAAAAATATTATTTATAAAAATTAACTAAATCATTTATTATCTAATAGATAATAATTTCATTCATTTTCTGTAAAAGTTTATGATTTAAAGTTAAAGTTTGGTTATTCGTTCAGATTAGATATTTCATTCTCTGACTTTGCTCTTCTCTTTTTTCAAGCAACTTTTCATTAATTTATTTTTAAAGAATTTTTGGGTATTAAGATAATTCTTTCAAGCTGATTTTAAAGATAAAAATATTTTCCTTAAAATTTAACTTTGTTTTAAATAAAATAAAATTGATTTTCTGTAGCATTCTAGTTTTTAGTTTTAGTATGAAAATTCTTTCGGTGTTTTTACATTTTAGTATGTATCCACATCAAGATCATGCGCTTCTAAAAACCCATTTAACTTTCAATTGACCATTCTACATCCCATTAATTATCAAATACAATTTACCTAGAGATAAGATTCTTTATTTAAGAATAATTTTTACAAAAGTATGGAACTTAAGCCCACACCCAGGCTTTTCTGGAATCTATGGCTTATTATTATATGGGATAATTTAATAAGGTCATAGAGCTTATATAAATTTCAAAATAAAAAAAGAATACTTGTTTTAATATAACAAAATAATAATGGTTCAAAAATATTATATTTTAAAGTTTTCCTATAATAAAATAAATATAATTTTCCTTAATAATTTAGATATTAATACTAAATTCAATCAAATTCTAAAGTATAACATAGTATGAAGTAATATTACTTTTGTCAAAAAAAAATTTTATGCTCGATATTTTAAAAGTTAGTTTTGTATCTACACTATATGATATTAATCTATGCAATTTATCAGTCCTTTTTAATAAATCAAATTTGAGTTATAATAACTATATTAAAATATTATAATTAATATAGTATTAATAATTAAATGTCAGTTATTTTGTTAATATTTAATTTAAAGATACTTAAGTAAAAAACAGGATATTTAATATAATAATTTATATTATAGTTTTTTTTTAAATGCCAACTTTAAAGAATATCTAAATATATTGACAAACTTATATTAACGAATGAGCTTAAATTATAAAACAATTTAGAATTAATAATTCTTAAAAATTATATTATCTATATGCTAAAACTAACTAAAATATATATTTATAATCAAAATAATCTTCTAATTAATAACAAAATATCGCAAATCACATATTAAAAATTTTGGGATTAAATGGGAATTTAATATTATATTTCTTCATACATATCATATTGTAATTAAAAGTATGGATAACATTTTATATCACTAAATGTATTTTTATATATATATTAAAGTATCTATATAATTAAGTTTAAGTATAAACTATCAAACCATAGAATTAAAGTAGCCCATTAATTAAATTACTAAATTATGAGCAATAGTCTACAAAGTATTGATTCCATTACTTTACATAATCAATTCTGAAAGTACTATAAAATTAATAAATAATAATAAATAGTAAAAATAAAATAAATAAAATAATTAGATATGACATACTTATTTCTTATAGCTTATTTATTAATAATATTTATTCATTTTTCAGAATAAAAAACTGGAATAACATTCGATGAGGTTGAAAGTTGTTTTTAAGATTGCTAAGATGGCAAAGTAAGATATTATTCTTGCAATTCTTAGTGCAAAAATTATTTTTAAACATACGTCATAAAAGAAGGCGAATATTGCAATAAATATTACTACACTATGAACAGTAGTGATATTTTAAAAAGTAATATACCTTCATACCTATTAAATTTGCATTTCTATTGCATGCAATCTCACATAAATAAAAATTCAACTCCATATTAATACAAAAGAATGATGTATTGCTGGAGCTATTGTGTAAGATACAATAGATTAGATGGAAACTTACCAAGTGAACTCCAAGATAATGTTCTATTGGAAACTGTAATAATAAATAATATATAAAAACTAGAATTACATTGTTTTATAAGACAAAATTTTTATATAATTTTACTAAATTAGAATCTCAATACATGTCTCAACACTTGCGAAAGAGAAAATAATTATATTTAAAATTTAAATAATTATTATAATAATAATTGCTCCACTGATACTAGGTATTGGACATATTACTCATCATATACATAATGGAAGTAAATATAATTTTGAAAAAAATTAAATTTATTTGTATTGTTTTATCTTCTTTATAAAGCTATCTGTCTAATGAAACTGTGTATTAAGCTATTTAATGCTTTAAATAAAAAGTAAAACCAACAGAAACAATAGCAGATTAAAAAATTTTTCTTTGTGCAACTAATTGCTATCATAAACCTTATTATAATGTAAATTATGATTATAAAATAAATGAACCAACTAATCCTACAAATCCAACGAATCCTACAGACCCAACGAATCCTACTAATCCCACTAACCCTACCAATCCCACAATTCCTACAAACCCTACCAATCCCACAATTCCTACTGACCCTTCCAATCCTAAAGGTCCTCAAATTGATGGTTAAAGACCATTAGATTTTATTACAAAAGAAGTAATTAAAATTTCATTTAGTTTTTATATTTTATATTTGTTTGCAGAAAGTAGATTAATGTGAATCTAGTTGTAAAACAGATGACTGCGATGCTTAGTGCTTAAATGATTATACAAATTTCTTTAATGAAGGTTTATCCTCTTGTCAAGAATATAATTTATATTCTGAATAAGAAAAATAATCTGGAGATTAAACATAAGGATATCTAAGCTAAAACACCACTAATTTAAAATATATGTGTGTGAAAGATAATATCCCAAATTTTAAAAGTGGTTCTAAAGCTAAAAATAGTATAGAATGCTAATAATAATGTCTGTAAAATATTTTATTAGATAATACTGATAGTGAATAAAATATTTTATCGAAATTACCTAAACCAAAAGATGAAATGCCTGTATTGATATATTAATTTACGTTATATTAATTATCTTAACTAGCTCAATTAACTAATTAAATTTTAAAAAAAGGATGATAAGAATTGCACTGATGATTATTGTTATTTTGAATATTACAAATGTATGGATAAATGTCAAGAAGATAATTGTGAATAGTTAAATTGCATGAAGTAAAAAACTTCATTAGACATTAAACTGCATTATATGTAGGTTTGTCCTACTCTATAGACTCAAATGGCAATTGAGTTAAGAAGAAAATCTTATTCTAACAGTAATTTAATTTCATTCAACACAAAGGTATATATATAAACTATAAAAAGTTATTTATACTTGGTATTTAAATACTATTTAAATCTAAATATAGGTTTAATTCATAAACTGTGCTAAATAACATTATGATAAAAGCACAAATGAAAACGAAAAGAAGCTACATTAATGCATATTCAATAAATGTTAAGGTAATTATATAATAAATTTTGTATTTATTAAATATAATTAAAATATTATTTATTATTATTATAATAATAGCTGAATCTTAAAGTTCTTCAATATTAAATGTAACTTTAATTTTTTCCTTAATTATTTTGATTCTAGCGAATTTTTGAATATTATATTTTTTAAAATTTATGAGTTATTCTTATAAATTGAAAAAAATTCATTTTTTAAGTATTTATTACTAAAAATATATTAAATATAATCATTTTATTATCTCTTATTATTATGTTTGAATACAAATGTTACAAAAATAAGAAATTTTATATTATAAATAAAATATTTCTACATATATAGATAATTATTATAATATATCTATAATTATTTTTATATTATTAATAAGAAATTTATTTAAAATTCTTCTTTTTACCATATGAAAATTATAAATAAAAAGATAGACATAAAGAAAATTTATCTAATTAAAACATATTCCTTTGTGCAACAAATTATTCATAAATTTAATTACAGTATTGAACATAATTACATTATTAATGATCCTACTATTCCTGCTAAAACCTAATATTCTTGTCAATCCAAACATTTATTCAAATCCTATAAATACTACTAATTCAATGAGTGGTAATTATTTAATATTAGATAGCAAAAGGCCGTTTGGATTTAGTATTATAATAATTAATTACTTTTCTGGTATAGAGATTTATCTTAATTAAACATATTATTTATTAAAAAAACAGATATCGGCGAATCAAATTTTAAAAATGATTGCAATAATTAGTTCTTAAATGAATACATACATTTATTAACAAAGGTTTATCCTCTTTCCAGCATTATTCTTATATTTAAATAAGAAAAATAGTCTAAATAATTAACTAAGAGATAATTTATTTTCAAGTGTGTTAAAAAAAATATCACTAATTTTAAGAGAAGTACCAAAGCCTAAAGTGCAAGAGATTATCAGCAGGGGTTTTTATAAAATATTTTATTTGATAATATTAAATTATTTTATCTAAACTACATAGCAAAGCTAATTAAAAACCTATATTTAATAAACTGGTTTACAATACATAGATTTTTATCAACAATCAAACCTATTCTAATTTTATAGTACGATAAAAATCGCACTGTAGATTATTGTTATTTTGAATATTACAAACATATAGTAGAAAAATGTCAAGAAAATAATTGTGAGAATTTATATAACATTAAGTTAAAAACTTCATTGGGCATTAAACTATATTATATTAAGGTGCGTCCTATTTTATAAGATAAAGTTTCTCATGAATTGAAAAAGAAATCTTATTCTAATAGCTAATTGATTTCATACCAAATTAGAGTATAGTTATAAAATTAAAGAAGAAATAAAAATATGCATAATTTATGAAAAAATCATAATAGTAATATAAATTTACATTCTATTTATAAATTAATATAAATGAATAAATGAGAATTAATTAAACTACATTAATATATATTCAATAAAGGCAAAGGTAAGATAATCAAAATGAATTATTACTATATTTTCTATTTTTAACTTTTTAATTTCTAAAATTGATGAATATTATACACTTTAATTTTAAATATGGGTTTTATCTTATATATATTAATGGGAAAATTTAGTTATTTTTATAAAAGAATAAATAATTCATATATTAATAATTAGAATATATATAGTCATTGGTTTTTCTAAAATAACCAGTTCTTTTAATTTTATATTTATTAGGTGTTATATTATAATTTCTATGAGAAACATAACTCTTGTTTATTGGTAAATTAATATTATTAGAAAATATTATTCCTAATAATTTCTATTTAATGGATTATATATATAGAAATACAGAAGCTACACAATATTTTTTTACTGATCGATATCAATAGTTTTTATCCATTTCAATTATTAATTATTGTTTCGCATAGTTCCATCTTCATACATTTCTATTAAAAAATTATATTACAAAAAAATAATAATCATTAATATAATAAAAAAATAAATAATTATACAAATATGATTGCTATGAAATCTAAAAACAGCTTATATATTGTCCTTATTTGCTTTATAATATTTTAAATATCATTCTGCTAAAGTGGTAGGTCACTTACTTATTTTTAAACAGAATGTAGAACTAAAAGTATAAATGATCTGGGGTGTGTTGGTGATTGCAAAACTTTCGTTGACAATTTTGATTTAAAAGCTTAAGTTCCTGAGTGCAAAACATTTTATGATAAACTTGAAAGCACAAATTCCTAAAATGACATGCCAGGGTATTTAGTTACTCTTTATAGAGTGTGCCTCGATGGAGCTTATGTAAAACTTTTATTTAATTATTTATTATAAACCATGTATTAGGTTAAAATATTGTAATAACTATAATAATATTCTTAATAAAAATTAGAAAAAAGCTTGGAGTTTTCCAGCCTATGAAGTTTATAAACGTGAAAGTGCGTGTATTACTACAAAAGAACCTTTACACAAACCGTAAGGATATGACAATGCTATTTCTGATAATGTATTTATATAAATAATTATTTATGTTAAAGTATAGTTTTTTCATTAATTAAATTTTTCCATATACAGCATTTATAAACTTGTTATGGCTAATGTTATACAAAACATTCATGTGATAATCAATGTTAAATTAATATTTAGCAATTAATCACTGCCTCAGCCAATTGCGGAAAGGCTACTTTAGCTAAAACTGCAGACTAAAATTCTAAGTGGACTTAACCCGGGTAATAAAACTTTTATATAAATATAATTTAATAAATAATATATTTATTTTTTGATCAGATATTTTGGGACCATATCCGGAACAATCTTTGTTGATGAATGTAGTGCACAAATTCTAGCCTAAGTAATTCCCTCTTAAGCTAATTACAATCTGGAATCTACAATTCTTTGCCAAGCTAACTGTGCTAGTTTTTAGTTGAAAAGTACAGGATATTAATATGCCCTTAGATCTTAAAAACCAGATGATAACTCTATTCCTAATCCTAATAAACCAAACTATACAGGAGCCGATACTCCTTAACCAGCTGATTTTGCCAAAGTTTCAGTAAATTATTATATTTTATATATAGAAAATTTATTTAAATTAACATAATTTACACAAAGGAATTCGATGATTGCCATACTGAATGCTTTAAAAATTGTGATTTTTGGTGCGACGCTGATTATAAGGCACTTTATAATGAATTTTATTGCCAAAATTATGAAGGGTAAAAGTAATAAGACTGGAAAGATAAAAAACATAAAAAAATTATGTTAGTTACGATACTACAAAATTATTCGATAAATGTTTGACAGATAATATGTAAAATTTCGCTACTGGAACTTCAGCATACTAAGCTTTATAATGTAAATAATAGTGCGTAAGTAAAATATTATTAAGATAATAGACTGATACAACTGGAAAAACTTTAATAAATTATGATGTAATCAATCAAAATAAACTTTATAATGTAAAAAAAAACACTCTATTAAAATTGTTACGATTTAAAATTTAATTAAATTTTACTTATAATATAACTTTTTTACAGAAAAATAAATGCAAAGATGCCAATTGTTATTAAGAAGTTTTTGATTGTATAGATACTTGTGCTAAATCATAATGTAAAGACTTGAGTTGCTTAACTTAAACAAACTAAAGAACTGATTTAAAGTTATACATGATAGACTAATGCAAAGAATTTAGAGAATCTTTAGAAAAAGTTATCACTAAGGGATATAATAATGAAGATCCGGTTCCTTTCAATATTCTTGTAAAATTTTAAATATATACTATTAATAAATTAAGATTTTTCTATATATTATAAAATTTTATTTGTTATTTTATATGGAAGAATATTATTATTAATTAATAATAATATTAATTTAAATGAAATGAAATTATTTTATTATATTTTAGTAACCCTTGGCAGGTTGTGCTAATGCATTAAAGATAGTTAGTGAAAGTGAAAGATTAGTTAAACTATATTCGTGTGCAGAGGAATGTGCAAGTAATTATTATTATAAATAATTAATTAATTATTTAATTAAAATATTTAATTTAAAAAGATACAGAAACACTATCTGAAGATAGACTTTATTTTTAAATTACTCTAATAATGTTAATAGCCATGTTTATATTACTTTGAATACTATAATTATTTAACTTAAATTTATCTATATACCTTATACATATAGAAATGAATAAATATAGAAAATTATTAATATAAAAATTATTTAATATTGCTACTTTTCTATTGCCCTATTTTTTTTAAATTAAATTTTATTATATTTTTTTAATAAATTTATATTATTATTACTGATATAATTTAAATTTAATAATGGTTACCATATTTTCCCTAATATTTTATTCATTAGTAATAATTTATATTATTAATTTTATCATATAATAATAATTTATCAAAAATAATTATTAAATAAAAATAATTATTGATGTTATTATTGAAATTACATATATGTAAATATTTATATTCAATAATATTAGCATCAATCATTAATTATAATCCTTAAATAAAAATTATTCTTCATTTTACATAAACCATATAAGCTAACATGCTATTTATTATCTAATGATACTTTTCTATTTCCTTCTATTTTGTATTTCTATATGCTCTATATTATTATTGATATAAGTTAAATTAATAATACTTACAATATTTGCACTTAATATTTTATTTAATAGGAATAGTTTATTTTATTCAATCTAATCATATTGTACTAATTTATCAAACACAAATATTAAAAAGAAAAGATTATTGAGGCTATTATTAGAATTAATTGTAGATAAATAATTATTTTCCATAGCATTAACATCATAAATAAATTATATTCATAAAATAAAAAGAATTTTTCATTTTGTAAAAAAATAATAAACCAAACAAACCAAATGTGCTATTAAAGTACAATTCATTTTATAGATTTATATTAATAATAATATGTAGTAATTTAAAAAAAATTACTTTATATCATAAATTATTTCTAATTATTAAAGTAATGAAAATAAATTATTGTAATACAACATTTTTAAAATAAAAAATAAAAACAAATTTGCCAAAGATAAAATAAACAGATGAAAAACTATATTATATTAAAATACCGAAAATGGAAAAACAAATCAAGCTAGAATTATTTAAAAGAACAAGATGAATTGCAAGAATGTGATATAAAATAGGAAATATAACTATATAATAATGGAGGCAAAACAGACCAATAAGAAATTCTAAAACAATATACATAAAGTAATTGTTCTATTGATTAAAAAACGCAGAGTGAGGAGAAATATAAATCTACAAATTTAATAGCAAGGATCATACTTTTTATAATAATGATAATTTGTGGAAGTTTATTATTTTTTTATTAAAAAAAAATTGTACTCTTTAAACAGACGCTGATTGTGCTTCTAAGTTTATTTTGCCTCGATTACCTTATTGGGTCACAGCAATTTCTATATCTGCCCTCTTTTTCTTCATTCTCACCAGATATTATCTCTGGACTGGACTGATGGACCTACGAAAGAGAAAGCAGATAAATTATAGAAATCTTTTGAAGAGAGATAATGAATAAGAAAAAAATTTATTCTAAAATATAAAATTAATATTTGTTTGGGTTTAATTGCTTTGATTATATAAACTTATATATCAATTTTTTCTAAATCACGAATTGATCAAAGAATATACGACGGTGCCTTCAAATTAGCTTTTAACATTTTCTTATCATTAATATGGATAATCTATTTATCAATTAAATCGTCTATTTTATGCTATAGGAGATTTGGAAAGATATGGATAATAATAGTTAGCTTTGTCTTAATTTCTATAGCCGGAATATTTTATTTAGTTAAAATTGATGGGTCATGTGATAATTGGCTTAAAGGAGAATATTAAGATGTTGATTAAAACAAAAATATTGCCACATAGAAACTCCACCAAATAATAAATGCTATGTAACAGCATTTACTGGATTTTTTGATTTAAACTTATTGCAACAAGATTGCAGTAAACGTACTTATAAAAGAACTGGAAGCTATTATTAAAGGTATTTCTAAGAAAATTATTAAGAAGGCTACAATTTTATGGGCTACCCAGACACTAGTAAATTTCCCTAGACTCTAAGAAGATCAATAGATGATGATAAATATGTCTATTAAACAAATATTTTAGATAGAGTTATGTTTTACAAAGATTTAGAATCTGCGAAAAAAAATCATGAAGTGATTGTTGATATAGAAAATTAAAAAGTTATTTATGATATTAAAGAAAAAGAACCACTTAATAAAAATAAAAATAATTAATAAGCGTCTGGAAACAAAAATGGAGCCCTGGCAGATCATATTGTTGTAATATACATAGATGCCTTATCAAGAAGATCAGCCCATCGAAATTTGCCAAAAAGTATTAAAGCAATGGCTAAGGAAAAGGATAAATTTTTAGAATTTTTTAGATACCACTCCATTTACCCTTCTACAACAGCAAATTTACTGAGGTTATTCTATAATAAACCAGATTTTGACTTTTCTCGTAATTTCATAAAATTAATAATATTAAAAATATTTAAAATGTTCAAAAATATATTTATTTTAAAATTTTATTAAATAAAGCTGAAGAATATGACACTTTATCTCCTGAAATCCAAATTTTTTAGTTTATGGAAAATGAAGGATACATAACTGCACACTCGGCAGATATGTGCTAAACGAAATCATTAGAAATTACTAATTATACTGATAAATATATAATAGACCATCCTTTTATGCATGAAGGTCATGCTTTAGCTTGCGATCCTAATAAATAAGACCCAGAAAGTCCTTTTAATTTGTTTACTGGAGATTATGGAATATTAAGGAAATGTTTTTACTAAAAAGATAGTTATTAACATGTTTTAGATTATTCTAAAAGCTTCAGATAAGCCTATAAGGGAAAAAATAAAAAACTTTTGAATACTATGAATTAATAGATGCACATGGTATACATATTTATATACATATTTTGATTGCCTTTATTATTATTAATGTGTTGAACAAATATAAAAGAGGGAACTGGGGAATTAATTAAATACATTGATAACGGACTTAGCCAATATATTGAAGATATAGACGATGGGGAAACTTTAATAATTATGATAAGTGATCATGGATTGCATATGAATGGGGTCTACCATTTATTTGAAATAGAGCAATATTAACTGGAAAAGTCATTGCCAGCATTGTTTATGAAACTTCCAAACAAATTAAACAATGTTTCTGAAGAGAAAATGCGCAATTTAAAGGAAAATCAATAAAATTTAGTTACACTACACAATATTCACTTTACGTTTAAGCTATTAACTGGAATCGAATTTAATTCCAATGAAGCTCCCCCCACTATTTTTGATTAAATAAAATCTGATACCGACTGTCATACTGATGGAATCATACTGACTGATAGGATAACTTGCGCATGTAAAAATTATTAGCATTCAGAAGATTAAAAGAAGAGCTTACTTAGATATCTTAAAGGACAGTGAAGTATATATATGATTAATTAAATTTTAATAAATTTTTTTTATTTCTTATGATATAAAAATTCAATAATACTATTTACTAAATAGCTCTCGCTTAATTTTTTCAATAAATTTATTATAAAAATATAATTTTTGTGAATTAGTTATTATTATTAATAAATTATAATTTTAATTAAAATATTGATAACTATCAAAATTCTGGGAATTCCTCTGAATCATTTAACTTTATTTTATTAATCATAAACTGTAGAGGTGGAGTTTTAATCATAGTTGGTCGACCATGAGGACAATTCCAAGGAGATTTTAATTAGCTTAAGTTTTATAATATATCTTTCATTTCATGCTTTTATAACGAGTCTCCTATCATTTTAGACATTCTACCTTTATAAATATTTATTAAAAATTAAAAATATACTACATTATTTATTAATTATTTTACAAGATTTTGTTGCAAAATATCTTTTTATTTTTTAGGACGGAAGTTATTTTTATCTAATTCTTCATTCTACACTGCATCGAACACCTCCATAAAGTCCCCGATTCCAAACTGCATCCCTTGGCAAGTCGGAATAGATTTGATTAATATTTCTCTTTTTTCTTATTCAACAGCTCCAAATTTTCTGGAATTTTCGGATTAGATGGAGCCTCGGCTGTTTTCCTAATACTCATTTTCTATAATGCTTAAATATCTTTTCTACAATTTTTCTTCTTACATCCTATTTTCCTATTGTATTTCTTTACTATCCTTATAGGAAACAGTTCCGTTATCAAAATTAATGACTTGCAATTAAAACGAAAACCCATTTTTTTCAAATAGCTGAGTGTTTTATATTATTATTTCAATATCTTTTGGCTCAAAAGAAAGACAAATCGGCTGCATCAATATTTGAGACTGGAATTTGTTATTAGAAATTAATTTTTCATAATTAGTTTTTTCATCTGAGGCATGTTAGTCGATAATATATATTTCTTAAAATTCTTCAAGAACCGTAATTATAAAACCCAAATTAAACTATCCCACTAATTTAAGCTGAGAAAATTATTCCTTTTTAAACACTGTGCTGCTATATTTTTCTATTATTTCTTCTTTTTCACAACAACTTTGTTCATCACTTAATGATTCATTTTATTGTTTTTGTGAATCAATATCATTATTGAATGAAAAATCATTTTATTTATTTTTTTCGTCTATTTTAGTATAATTTTCTTAACTATTATCAAATTAAAGACTAGATATTACATTTGTTACAACACTTTTAGGTAAATTAATACTTGGCTACAAATCAGTATTTTCTTATTTATTAGATTGCTAGCTTTCATATTCTTCCCCATCGGCTTCAATATATGATTATCTAGAAAAGCTAAAATCTTTATTAGATGGTTTTTTTTAAGCGTTATATTCTTTTTCTTAATCTTCACTTTTTTCTTCTGATATTTAATTCATTTTTCCTATTTCATCTATATTATTTGTACCTTCTTCATTAATATAATTATTTACTTTATATTCAGATATATATTGAGTACAATTTTCATTACTATTATTATTTTCTCCATTACTTTATATTTTTAACTAATCAAATGAATTTTATTCCTTTACTTTCTATTCTGTACACATATTACTTAGAGATTGGTTCAAATTATTTTTACTCATTATTTAATGATTATTATTAGCACTACTATTTATTGATGTTTTGATATTAAAGCTTTTATTCAGATTTTGCAAGAAACCTCCTTATAACTTTTTTATTCCTAGACTTAATTTTCCTTATACTATTTGCTACCCCAGTTTTTTTAAGGAGAAAATTCTGATACTTGTTAATTAAATAGAGGGTCTCTCCGTTTTTTGGCTTACGGTTAATTTAACTATTCTTCATTTTAATTTTTTTGGCTTTGAGAATATTAGGAATCAACTACTACTTTTTATAGTGAACCTAATTTTTCGTGCTCTTCATATAATAATTCTTTAAATACATCGAACAATGCACTTTCGTTTTCAATGGCTACATCTCTTTTATCAGGAGATAAATTGAAGTCAATAACGCAATTGGGAAGAATTAAATTCAAAATGAAAAAATATTTTCCTTGGTTGTTATATTGTTTGTATAGATCATTAGCAATTTTTATTATTTTTTTTAGAGGGTTTATTGGACGACCATTCAAATACATAAATTGCAAATTTTTTTTCATCCATCTTGTTTCATTTCCGCTCCCAGATTCAATTTTTCTAGATATCAGTCCCTAGATAAAGGCTTAATAGTTCTCTTATATTTTGGCTATTTTATAATAAAATTATCTTAACTATTAAGGTAAATACATATCTATATAAATAAATGCACTTATAATTACTCGGAAGACCAGCTGATATATCAAAATTAACTTCATAGGATTATTCAAAGTATTTCTAGCCTAATACATTTCCTATTTTTTTTTGCAAAGTTTGTCCTGGATTTCTAAAATAAAAAGTTGGTATAATTAGTAATTAATTTTAAACATTCGTTTATATACCCACTGTTAACAATACTTTGTCTCATTCCTTTTTTATCTGTATTGTATACCACTATTTTCACTCCTGTTTAAATGATGGAGTATTCTAAGACTAAATTAATAAACTTATTATAATGCTATTTAATATTCTTGTCAAACTCAACTTTTCTCACAGGGACTTTATAAAACATGTTTTTTATTTGTATTATTGTTCCTTTTTGACTGGCTATTGTTTATTTTTCGGGTGCTTCACCTATTTTTTTTAAAAAAATCAATTTTGTTCCTACTTCATCCTCTTGTGTCTTTGTAATTAAGGCCAAATCGGCAACATTGGCTATAGAATTCAATGCTTCTCCTCTGAAACCAAAACTCGTAACATTTTTTAAATCATTGAAGTCTTACAGCTTTGAAGTTGCTCTATAAATTAATTTTAAAAAATTGTTTTTTATTTTAGTATATATAAATTTTTACCCTTTATTAGCTATAAGGTCTAAATTTTATTATGAAATTCCTGTTCCATTATCTTTCACTTCAATATATTCTTTCCCATTATCAATGAGATTTATTTCAATTTCAGTTGATTGTGCATCTATACTATTTTCAATTAATTCCTTTATACATGTTGCCAAATCTATAATAACTTAGCTTGCACAAATATCTACTATTGATTACTAGTTGAGTTTTTAAATATTTTTCTACTATTCCATATTCTCCTATTTCCTATATTAATCTATTAATATTTATTATTTTGTTTATTTATTTAGTTGCTAGTTGTGATAAATATTAAAGAAATATAATTTTCTTAAAATTCGCGGGAGAATAAATAATATACGTACTTTCGTATTCTATATAGCAGAATATTTTGTTGATTATATTAACTACATATACTATCAAATTAAGAATATTGGAGATTATTTGTAAAATCTATACTTCTCGTTTTATAAATTATTTATTCATCATATATAAAACATTTATTATAATGAATAAATCACAAAAAATAAAAGTAAAGAATTTTCATTATTTTTAATAAAAAAAAAATTAATAAACAAAAAATATCAAAATAGAAAAAAAAAAAAAATACTAATATAACTCCACAACATAATTATTAAATACTTTAAATACATAAAATATAAAATGTTTTGTACTTAAACCACCAGGCCCCATTTAATAAAAATTCTCCACATGTTAGCTTTTATGTTAGTTATACTAAAGGGATAAGTTATTAATGATATTAAGATTTCTGAACTGGAGTCTTGCCTTACTAAATGCATTACCCAATAAGAAAATTGTGATTCTTAATGTTAGGAGTATGCAAATACTTTTCCTTTCTAATCATATACATATTGCAAGGATATATATGATAAAATATAAAAAATCCATCTTTAAAAGATAACTTAAGTTTAGAGGATGCTTATCAATACCAAAGAAACTGTATTGGAGCAGCCTACCACTCCATTACAAAAGCTTCTGAGAAAAATATATTTTATTGTACTTATCATGAAATTGGGATATATTTATTTCAAGGAGGACATATCAAACCTGTGCTTCCTCTTGATTTCATGTCTTTCTATGTAAATAAAACCGATATTAAACATATATAATTCATTCATTCATTTATTTATTCAATAAAATTTTTAAAAAAAAAGCAATTCCTAAGCTGCAGCAATGAATGTGATATGAAAGAAAACTGTCAAAAAGATTGCCAAAACGAACTTAATTAAAAATGGTCATGGTAAAGCCCTTAATGTGAAGAATTTAACTTTGTCGACTAATAAGAAAGAGAAAAGGGGTAACTTTCAATAAATTTTTTTAGTAAAGATGCCGCTTATTGGTACCAATAGTGTTATGAATACAATTTAAAATAGTTTAGCGAGGGTTCTGCTGTTTTTAAGTCAAGTAAATGCACAGCAAACTGCCTCGCCAATGACTTCAAATGGGATGGAATTTACCAGTATTAAAAAGACTAATAAAAGAAGGGAAACCACCTTTCTTGGGATGAAATTAGTAAATGCAGAACTTAATGCTAAGTATCGTATTCTTGTGATAAGGTATGCTAAAAAGAAATAGATTTCAAAATTGATTTCAGTCTCTAGGCTTGCAAAGATTATATGAATATTTATGAGATAGAAAAGAGCAAAGGAGAAGTTTCTAAACGATACTTGGGAAAATCATCAGCTTTCTTTTATTAATTATGTTTGTAAACAAATCTTAAAAACTATGAAAAATAAAGCAATGCTTACAATACATTACTATGCTAGAGCTTTTGTGTTGGAAACGATCTGAAAAGTGTTGGTTTCCCACTGTCTTATATTCCTGAAGAAGTAATTTTTATATCTTAAGTTTTTAATTAGGATTATAGTTTTATTATTTTTATCAAAAAAAAAGGAAATAAATATTTGCATAAAAAGCTGTGATTGCTACATAGCATGCAATTTAAATAAATTTGATTATGATATATGTGAATAATAGATTAAAATATCGAGCGCTTAAGAAAGAGACGGCTTAGTAATGACAGGTTATCTAAGTTTTGAAGCTGCTGTTATGAAGTATAAGTGTCTTGAAGAATTAAAACAGGGATAAGCAAAAAATAAGGCTGGAAATGCTTACTAGGAAATAAATTGCGCAAGCAAATGTGTTTACAGTCTTTTAGAAGTTGAAAAAAATAAAGATAAATTGTCTCTTTATAATTTAAATGATGATGCATAGCCTCCTAGTACTATTTCTATAAAACAAGTAATATTTATTAAAAACATATAAATTAAAATTGTTGATAATTATAAATTGAATAATATAGGACAAGTGTGGTAAGTCATTTTGCTTTGCTGAACTTGAAGAATGTATAGAAATAATATAATATATTTTTACTCACATTTATTTAACTGAATTTTTTTTCATATATCTATTAAGGCATAGGGGAGTGTCAAATCAACAATTGTTTAGATTTAAGTTGTATAGGATTTACTAAAAAAAAGGTCCCCAGTGTAAATGATGTTTTTTTGTACAAATGTGAAGAATATGGCCTGTATGTGAAGCAATTATGGAAAGAAGATTACTTGTAGGAAGGAAGTCCGGTTCCAGTCAAATACTTAGTAAATTTATTATTCCCAATTTTCAATTAATTACACACAAATTTGATAGAATTTAATGGATTCATGTATGAATGATATATCTAAAAATTTCTAAGATAGTAAAGCGAAATCTATGTTTTCTTGCTTGAAATAGTGCACAAGGAAGGGAAAAAATGAAAATTGTAAAGAAATAATATACATTTTAAACTATTAATATAATTTATAACTACTTTTAAAGATTAAATATTGATGACGGTATCTCTTAATCATATACTGTTAATATTGTTATTTTTAGGATCTCTATTAAACTGAAATAAAATATGAACTTTCAATTTGATATAAATTTTTAATATATATATATAAATTTAGATACTTATTTTGTATAAAATTAAATAATTATAAAATAAATTAATTTCGACATAACTATATATCAATCACTTTTGTACCAATCGTATTTTTTGTATTGTCCGAATAAATCAACAAATGATTTGGGATTTTTTAGTAATTTTTCAGGAATTTATGGAGTAGCTCCATATTTCATAAACAATTATCGATTACTTTTACGCATGCAGGCTGTAAAGTATTGGTGTTCACTATAGTCTTTAAAACTGTAATTGTTATACATATTCAACAAGCTTTTGTCCAAATTTCCCAATTCAAACATATAATTTACTCCCATAAGTGCCCACATAATTTAAAAAATCACAACCCAATTCCATTATGAATTAGGAAGTATTTTTTTGTTTACCAAGGAATTAATTAAAAAATCGAAAGATCTACTTATCTGTACATATTTATATTAATAATTAGATAATTAATAAAGTATCTATTTTTTACCAAAAAGGTAGCCCAAATAGCTCTATCAGATTTCGGCTTGGTAAGTAAAGAAATATAACCAGCTAAAAATCCTGATATAAAGGAGTTTATTTTTTAATGTCTTATTAATTTAATTTACTAAAAATATTCTATAAATTAAATTTTCTTAATAGACAGGAGGAACTTTAAAGGATAAAATTATAAACTAATGGGAAAAAAGCAAATTTTATTATTTCTTTATTATATAGAGCTTTTATAATTAATTATGGGTTTTTCAAGATTTTTATTTTATATTTTGATAATAACGTCACCAAAGTTAAACCTCCCTAATTAATAGAAAAAATATATAAAAATAAGTCATAAATATATTTTATTATTTATTTAGTTGTAATTTACTTTTATAATCAATCCCAAAGACAGCCCTTTTGTTGTTAAATAAAGAATAGCTGTAATACAACCATGATAGTGTGTACAATCACAATGTTTTTTTGTAATATAGGATGTAGTCTTTCAATATATTTTTTAAATAGAAATTCTAAGCTTATATTTTTTTTTTATATTTATTGCTAATTTTATTCAATATCCTAATTAGATTCTTATGTATTAATCGTAGGATAATGATTTATATCTTCTTAAACACTTGTATTTTCATTTGTGCTTAAGTTATCTTCGCTAGTGTTTATTTTATTATCCATTTTTACTTATTTAATATTATACTTGTTTTATTTTTATTTTTTCTACTATTTTATCTTATTTTAATAAAACAAAATAAGTCTCATTAGATATAAAATTAGATCAACAATTTTAAATAAAAAACATTATATGAAGGCCATTATATTAATTTTACAAATAGCATATGTAAACGCTGTAATTTAAGATATTATAAAATAAAAAATGTAGTGTAAAATTATATATATATATTTATAACTTAATAATAAATTAAAATCAAGGTTTTTTATACCATTGATACTTCGAATATTATCCAAAAACATCAATAAATGAACTTTCATTTTTTAAATAATGTTCAGGTATTTATGGCTTTGCCCCGTATTTCATATACAACTCTCTATTTCTTTTGTACATACATGCACTAAAGTATTGATGTTCACTTTTATCTTTAAAACTAAAGGAGTTATAAAACTTCAAAAGACTAGGATGCATATTACCTAATTCAAATATACAATTGACTCCGATCAAGGCCCATAATATTTGGAAAATTATGATCCAATTCCATTTACTTTTAGGCAAAATGTGTCTATTTACCAAGGAGTTAATATAAAACTCGAAAGATCTACTCAACTATTAGTTTTAAATAGTTATAGTTAGTACAATAATTTTTTATTAAAATGATATAAAATATTCTCAATTACAAGAAATGTGGCCCAAGTTATTCTGTCAGGCTTTGCTTTAGTTAGAATTGATAAAAGGCCAGCTAAAAATCCAGAAATGAAAGCATTTAATTTTTATAATTCTTTTTCATTTTAATTTTTAAACATAATTTTCATATATTTTCTTAAAAAACACGATGAACTTTACAGTATAAAATTATAAATTGTAGGTAAAGCAGCAAATTAAAAACATCTTTTGATAGAACAGCTTTTATTAAAAGTTAAGGATTTCGTCCTATTTTTTTATTTTATTTAATTAAACTTGTTAAGATGTTCAACAATCCCTATAGAAAAGAAGTTTATAACTATTATACTATGTTAAAAATTATTAAATTATAATATTTATTTTATTTACTTTCATAACTATTCCTGTAAATAATCCTTTTGAAGCTAAATAAATAGATGAAGTAATACATCCATGAGTATGATTACACTACAGTTGTTTTTAACGTAAGACAGGATGTAAAACTTCTATATATTTTTGAAAAAAAAGTTCAAAATTTAAAATATTCCAAAAGCCTTCCTTTTTTTATAACTTTCTATTGTCTAGTTATCTTATATAATATTGAAGTCATCAAATTATAAGTGATTTTTATCCTTCATTTCATTTTCAGATTGTTATTTTGAACTATTTTAATTCATTTTACCTTTGTAATAAAAATTTTATTTTTTTATTAGAAACTTTTTTGTTTTAATTGTAGTAATATTGAATGTAAATGAATGTAATTTATAGTCTCAATGATTAATTATAAAATGTACAATGTTTATTTTCCTATAAAAATACAGATTTTCTAAGTTTGTTTGTAATTATATATCAAATTACTTACAAATAAATATAAGTTATTATTAATTAGATTTTAAATAATTGATTGTAATCCTGTTTTTTGTAATAGGTTGCATTGAATTTATTTACATTAAATATATAAAATAATAATTAAAATGTGTATCTATAGATTATTAAAATATCATTTTTAAGAAGGGAAAGGCTTGCATAAAAATTTTTCGGGACTTTATGGCAAGGATCCGTATTTTAGATACAATTCTCTATTTCTTTTATACATCAATTATTTAATCATATCAATTTCATTCAAATCCTTGTAACTGTGAGTGTGATAGAGTTTTAAAACTGAAGAATGGAAGTTCCCAAGTTCGAAAATGACATTTTCTCCTAGTAAGCCCCACATTATAGAAAAAATATATACCCAGTTCCATTTAGTATCCGGTACTATTTTTCTATTTATCAATGAATTCAAAAAGCATTCAAAAGCTCTGCTCAACTACAATAGAAATTATAAAATTTTATTTTTATAAGATTAATTAAAAATAACAATTGTTACTAAAAATAAGGCCCATATAGCTCTGTCTTTTTTCTGTTTAGTCAAAAGTGATATATATCCAGCAATAAATCCAGATAAAAAGGCATTAAATTTACGATTTATTTCTTCATTTTTACTACCATTTCCAAATATTTTTTTATTTATAGTAAATTTTCTCAAAATACAAGATGTGCTTTGCAGCACAAAATTATATACCAATGGAAAAGAAGCAAATTTAATCACATCAGAACATATAATTCCCTGTATTAAAATTTAGGGATTCCTCAAAATTTTTGTTTTTTATTTAAATAATATCGATATAGAATTCGTACTGGCCTATGGGGAAAATAAAAAATAAAGAACAAAATAGCTAAAAGTAAAAAGTTCTTTGTGAAAAAATTTATAAATTACTTTTATCACTAAACCAATGAACAACCCCTTGGCCATTTAATATATAGAAGCAGAAACACATCCAAATTCGTGTTTGCAGCTTTCTTGTTTTGCTTAAAAGATACAATGCTAATTGACTATATATTTTTAAATAATAGCTATAATTTGCTTAGATTTTATTTTTAACTATCTTATAATTTGGTTTCATTAAGATCGAATGTATCGTTTGTTTTAGCGTCTTCTATATTTTCAATTGTTTAATTATTTTATTTTTTCATTCTAATAGACTATGTAAGAAAAAGTATTTGGGTTTTTGTTTATTATTTTTTTTTTTTTTTCAATTTTATCTATAATAATTTATTTTATTTGTAAAATTATTATTTTGATTTTAATTTTGTTAGAAATATGGAATGGTAAAAATAATATGTATTATTCGCAATATTGAAAATTACTGAAGTGACGTTTTATTCTGCGTAATTTCAATAAAATTAATCCAAATTTGGATTGTACATAAAGCAATTATATAATTGATCCTATTTATATGATTTCAATTAAAAAGTAATCAAATTAAATATAGAAAAAGAAAAATTTATGAGCTTAAAAATATAATAAAGAGATTAATTTTATATTATGTATATCTATATTAATCAATTAATTTATTTTTATAAAAATGTCTTTTATAAATCAACTTATTTTATAATATTATATATATAAAATAATAATTAAATGATGTAAAGAAGGAAAAAAAAAAAAATAATTAAATTAAAAAAGTTTGAGATGAATAATTTGTATTTCAATATATAAATAAATTTTTATTAAAAAGATTATTTTTTTAAAATTGTATATTTTATGATTATTTGTTTATATAAAATTAATGTTAAAATCATTCATTTGTGCCCACCAAGACTTTAGCTTCGATAAAATTTTTTTTCTGATATTTTGGGTCAACCCTAGTGATTTATTTTAAACTATTTTGATTCCATATTTTTGTAATAATTTAAAATCAATATTGTCAATGCATTCAACAGTGTGATGGAAAATGGCAGTTTTTCCTTCAAAATGAGGCAAGTTGTAAAGTTTGATTCTGAGTCCTTCCGGCACATAGATACTTTTGACATCGATGTAGATTTTCGGATTTCTGTCACAAATATTTTCCCATTCTCCCTTGAATCCACAGTCACTATACAAAATAACGCAATCTCCAGCAGGAGCAGGGGGTTTCTATTCATCCTCTTCATCATCATCATCGTCATCTCCTTCATCATGGTCATCTTCTGATTCGGTTACAGATTCTTACTATTATTATTCTCCTCCTCCCTAATTGCCAGCTCCTTAGCCTTTATCAGCACCTTCCTCTTCGTTTTGGGTGGCTTGATTGTCTTCGGGAGGCACATTTTCTTCACTTTCTTCAACTGATTGATCGATATCTCCTTGTTCCTCCTCTTTTCCTCCATCATTTTCGTCATCGTCATCTACTTGTTCAGAGTTTTCGTTGCCTTCAATGTTTTCTCCATCTTGCTATTCTTCCTTATCGGCATCTTCTGTGGAATCAATGTAACCTGTTTCCGAAGCAATTTTTTGAATTTTTCTAAATCAGCAACGTTTTCACTGTAAGATCCTCTTCCTAGGGCGACGTGCCAGTATTTGAATTTTCCGTCAACTTAAAAATAAATTACAAATTATAAAATAAAAACAACCTAAAAAAACACAATTTTATTTACAGGCTTTGTAGGTTTTAGTTCCATCGAAATCGACTCCTAAATAGAAAGCGAAATAAGAAGATCTCAATTGGTTGATTCCGTCAACTGGGACTTGGTGTTCTGTTCCGTCAGCGAGTTGTAGATACATAAACAGTCTTTCTTTTTTGGGAGAGTAAGCCATGTAGGTGAAGAAGAATCCATCCTGGAGTTGGCCGAGGGTGAAAGAGGGAGATCTGTTCATATCGTGTGTGTTCAAATTGGAGGCGCCTGGGAATTCGAAATCGTAACCAACCCAGACAAATTTCAAACTTTTGTGGATCCAAATACACATAGTTCTATCTCCTATTTTGGACAAATTATCCAGGTGATCGGCATCATTGATGGTGAATCTAAACAAGAAGGTCCAGTCTGTTTTCTAAATTAGGTTGTTTGGGTATAGTTTCGTCCATCCGAAAACTATTTAATTGATTAGATTTGTAAAATTGTTTTTTTAAGTAAAACTAAATTTTTCGTACCTGCATACTCGTCAACGTCTTGGAATCCGGTGATTATTTTGGAACTATCGACGGGATTGGATTTTTGGTTTACGTTAAAGTCATTGTTTGCCTTGACGGGGAGGAAAATAGCTTGTTTGTTCAAATTTTCTTCGTTGAGAGAGCTGGGGAGAGTTTCTTTCTGGGTTTCTGCAAGGTCTTTGATTTTTTGGTCAAAATCTTTGATCCAAGCCACATCTCCGACCAAGAATTAGGCTCCAAAGAAGTAACCATTCCAGAGGAATTGGCCTTCCATTCTTCCTCCGAGTTTGAATTGCAACTGAAAATTTAATTTAATAAGGTAAACATTGATTTATTTTTATATTATATTTAATTAATTACTCTGGGGAGTACGGCGGGGTGGTTAATGGAAGCTTGATACTTGGTGATTCCTTCTCCTGAGGCGGCGAAGTAGATGTAGATTTGATTTTCCTGGGCCTATTGGCTGTGGGAGTAGTAGATCCAGACCCATCTGTCAACGATTTGTCTGATTCTTTCAGTGACGGGAACATCAACATTAGTTTTGGCGTAGGTGTCTCTGAATCTGTAGATTATGTTTCCGTTTCCTTCTACGCAAAGGTAGGCGACAATTCCTTCTCCTTTGACAGCCACAACTCTTCCGATAGTATAACACTTGCCCCTCCAGGCATCGATTTTTCCGAAGAAGGCCGGGGATCTGAAGGACCATTTCGTCCAGGTTTAGAACCCGTATTTGGTGATTCCTGCGAGGTCATCTTCCTTCATGATGAGTTGTTCAGGTCCTAGGAATTCTTGGTCAGGTTTGACTAGAGACTCGTGCGAGGGAAGCAATTTGTTGCTTTCCACAGATTCTTTGCTGCAAGAATAGGGTGCTTCGTAAAGGGCTTCGTAATCTCCTTCTTTGAAGGCTCCGTCTCCAACTGCGAAGTTGAATCCTCTCATTTGTCCGTTAAAGGATTTGTAGTAGGGATCTTTGGCTAGGTACACTCTGAAGTATCTGGGAATGAAGTGTCTGTGGTTTTCGAAAACAACGATTTCAGTTCGGTCCTGGAATTTCACAAATCCTTGTGCCTTGAATGTTTTCCAGTTGTACCCGAAATAGATGAAGAACCAGGAGTCCAAATCGTTCCCATATTTGACATTTTTCACGGAGTTGACAACTCTTCCCGATTTGAGTCCGAAAGTGTCTAAATTAAATTAATAAATTATTTTATTTATTTATTATATATAATTTATTTATTTATTTATTTATTTATTTAAAACATGACATGGATAATACATATATATATTTACAGGTAGTGAAGTGTATGATTCCATTTCCAATCCAGACGGCAAGGGTTCTGTCTCCCAAATTGGCGTTATCTTTGCCCATTTCGTTCACAGTGACTCTGAACAATTGGTGCCAGGTGGCTCTGGGTCGGACGGGGGTCCATTTCGCCCATCCCCACACGGCGTATTCTTCCGCTCCATTGAATTCCCAAGGGTATTCGAAGGTTTCTCTGAGGGGGTCTGCCATGGCATGAGTTTGCTGGCAATCAGTCAAAGGAATTTGCGTGTATGCGGGATTGAAGGCTGGGGCGGAAGGAATGGAGTTTTTAAGGTAGTGCAGCGCGTGTTCTTCGTTGTGTTTGAAGGCCATGTCGTCGTATCTGAATCTGACGTCGTAGAAATTTCCATGGAATCCGTACCAGTTCGGCATTCCACAGTTCCCAAGAATGAATCTAAGTTTTTTGATGTTGTCATCGTGGGCAATTTGTTCCCACATCAGAGATTTCGTTTCACCGGAACGGCCGAATTTCACGAACGCAAATGCCCTTTGCATTTCTAAGGAGTATCCGAAGTAGACCCAGTTCCAAGATCCGTCCAAATCTCTTTCATCGTAACTCATGTCTTGCCACATGTTGTTGTTATTTTTGTTTGTACCGTAAGTCGTAAAGTGATAGCTAGGAGCTCCAGCTCTTCCCCACAATGAGTCGTAAAGGGCCAGTGTTCTCTTTCCTGGCTGATTCGCATTGCAGTATTCGTCTTTTTCTGTGATTCCCATGATACCTCTCCAATTGCTTCTTGGGATTCCCACTCCTTGTCTTCTCGGGTCGGACATCGAGAATCTCACGTAAGCTGAAAACGAGTACTCCTTGATGTTGGCAAGTTCCGATTGAGGCACGTCGATAGTAGTCCAGGATTTGTCTTTATTGTTTTGGAAGTCACTCTTCACTTCAACGGGTTCTTTTTTCCAGAAGTTGTCGTTGTCAAATTCAGGCTAAATAAGTTCTTCTCCTTACAATTTGTCGAAGTCTTTGTCTCTGAAGGCGCCGGGCCCATAAATGACGTTGACATTTTTCATGAATCCGCTGACTATTATTATTATTTGTTTATTTTAAGTTTAAATAATTGCATTATAAAAGAAAATAATAATAATAATTACAGCCTGGGTGCCAGGTGTCTTTTCCCAAGTAGATGTAGGGTTGATGGAGGACGGCGTGGTTGTTGTTGTCCCAAGTGTGTGTGATGATTCGGTCCCCGTGGAATTTGACATACCAGAAGGTTTTTTTTTCCGTTTGGGAGTATCCCTGGTAGAACCAGAACCAACTTTCCAAATCGTCTTCGTAATTCGAGTTTTTCCACCAGTTCCAGTTGTCTCCTTGGCCATTGAAATTGAAATTGTAATTCGAAGTGTGCAAAAATCCATTTCCGACCCAACAAACTGTGTTTACATTGATAAAAAATATTGATAAAAATTCCAAAGTTAATTTTTTAATTTTATAACGTTACCTTAATCTCTATCTCCATACTTGTTTATGTTTTAAATTTTATCGGGGCCCCAGTTCGAGTGTCTGTATAAAAGGTGCCAAGCTTGCTTATTCGGGATATAATTCCATTTAGCCCATCCATAAATGGCATATTCCTGGGCTCCTTCGACTCCTTCGATGGGTCCGAACACCATGGGTTCCTTAGCATCTGCGGCAAACTCAGTTTCTCCCTTGATAAGGTTGACCTTTTTGAAGGCGGGAGGCAAAAACAGTGTTGGTTTCGCAGAAGTAGCAAAGTAAGCATCGACGGATTCCTTACTTCCCAAGAAGTTGTTTCCCTTGTAGTAAAACCTGGGATTCCAGTACATTCCATTGAAGGTGGAGGGTGAGCCAACACATTGTCCGAGTCTGAACGTCAGGGCTGCGGGCGGGTTGGAGTGCGAAGAGGGTTCGAATTCAAGAGTTTGGACGTGTCCGGAGCGGCCGAATTTGACGTACGCGAACAATTTTTGCGTTCTGTGCGAGTACCCGTAGTACAGGAAGTTCCAACTGGCGTCGAAATCGTTTACGTCTTCAAACGGCATGTTCTGCCAGTAGTTCCAGTTGTTCTTGTTGGACGCGTAGGTCGTGAAGTGCAGAACGGGTTTCCCGACGCTGAAGTGTTGCAGCCAAATCGACTGCCATCTGTCGTTGACAGCCACTCCGCAGCGGTCGTTTTCCGACAAAGAAGACATCGCCAGCCAGTGTCCCCTGAACGCTCCCAAGTTCAAATCGTTCGGTTCGAAGAAGTTCCATCTGAACCAGTACGAATAGCTCGTGTCTTGCACCTCACTCAGCTCTTCTTTCGGCACAGAGTAACTCAAAACGCTGTCCTTTTACGAGGTTTGAGACTTGTATAACTTGGCACTCGGCTCTTCCGGCTCCACAAGAGTGTTGTCGTTGTTTCCGACAAAAGTCGTTTGTTCGTACAATTATTAAAAGTCGGACGTTCTGAACGCGCCGTCTCCGAAAGCCACATTCCAGTTCTTCAAGTCTCCGTTAAATGCAGGGTAGAAGGGGTCTTTTCCCAAATAGAAAGTGGCGTCGTCGGCCAACATGTGCCAGTTGTTTTCCCAGGTCAAAACCTTTTCGCTGTTGGCAAATTTCACGTAGGCGACGGTCTTGTGTTCTTTGTACGAGTGTCCCTGGTAAATAAAGAACCAATTGTTAAGATCTTAGCCATAGTTCACGTTTTGGTAAGCGTTGACGTTGTGACCGCCGTGCCAATTGAAAGAGTAGGTCGAAAAGTGCAAATATCCATTTCCAACCCAGCAAACAAGATCTCTGTCTCCAATTTTGCTCATATTTTGGATCATTCCCTCCTTCATTCCGGAAAATCTGTAAATGTTGTGCCAGGGCTGCTTTCCTTAAATAAAGTCCCATTTAACCCACCCGTAAACTGCGTATTCTTAAACACCGTTTAAACCTTCGAAAGTCCATTTATTTATATTATTTTCCCCAATTCTTCTGGTCAAAATTCCGTTTTGCACATTGTGGACCACTTTTTTCTATCTCTTTTCTTGCGGGGGAATCGGGTAGCCATATAATCCTCCAATTGTTAAGGAGTTTGAATGAAAACATCGGCGGCAGCATCTGTGCTCCATCTGAAGCTGACATCGTGGTAATATCCTTAGAAGTTGATTCCTGTCGAGTCATTACAACTTTTTTAAATTAAAAAATTTTATTTGATATTCCATAATTAATGTATATATCTATTATTACCCTCCAATTCTGAATTTCAAAGCTTGAGGTGTGTACTTAACATTGTTGTTCCATTCTAATTTCTTTACTTCTCCGGAATGCCCGAATTTTACTAAGGCGACTGCTTTTTATTCTGTGAAGCTGTAAGTAAAAGAGATAAAGTTCCAACTATGATCGAAGTCTTCTCTTGCTCCAGGGAACGCCATATCTTACCAACTAAAAAATTAACAAAATTAACCGATTAATAATATATAGTTTTTTAAGAGAGCTATTTTTTTTTCGTTACGGATTTCCATTATTAGTTTAATAAGAACTGAAGTGATAGGTTGGGACGTATCCGTTTCTTCCAGAGTGTGAAAGCCAAAGAGCTATTTTTATAATACAGTTAATTAAAATAAAAAACAAATGATAAAATATAGTATTTTTATTTGTTACCTAAGAATCTATGTCTAACATTTCCTGAACAGTGGCCGTATTGATTATCAACGACTCCTGCAATGGAAGGCCAATTTCCGTGTAAATGGCCAAAGTTGAAGTAACTTGGCGATACGTAAGATCCTTTCAGCCAAAAGCTGTATCCTACTTGGGTTAATTAGTTGTTTAATTCAGTGGGCACTCTAACATCTATAGGAGTTGGCTTTGTATTGGCAGGCATTGCATAATTATAAGGGGTTCCCCTTCTAAGGGAATTTACGCATTCGAAAATACTAAAAAGGCAACACCCAACAAAATAGCCAAATATAAGGGTTATTTGATTTTGCTGGTCATTTATATCCTATGCAAAGATATTTTTTTGATTTTACTTTGGTATTTAATTTGTATATGTTTATTTTTTTATTTAAAATATATTTTTGTTTTCCTTATTGATTTTATTTAATAATTCTGTAATTTTCTCACTTTTTATATTAATGTAAAACATTTTGAAGAGAAAAACGGAGATATAAACAATAAAAACGAATTACTTTAGATTTCTTATACTTTCTCTTTCGATACTTTTATATACTTTTTATAATGATAAAAGCTTTTAATTTTTCATACTATGCAATAAATGGTATATGTTAAAACTTCATAGTTAATTACTTCATAGTTACTATAATTAACAATAATTCATATAATGTTTTTATGCTTTAGAAATGGTTCATTTAAATTAATTGCGCAAATATATTTTATTTCGTTATATTTGGAAAATACTTAATTTATACATATGGTTTATTCATCAAATAATAATTATATTAGTTTCATATAAATTTAATAATAAATTATTTAAAAATTATATTTTCCATAGTTTTGCTTTTATAATAAAACTACGGGCATTTAAAGAAATAAAACAAATAATTTGATTAATTAGTGAATTTATGTATTATAATAAGGAATATTATCAATTTCTTTTTATAAGACATACAATGTTATTAATACTGCCTTAAGTTCATACTAATTAATATAATTATAAAAAATTTCAAAATTAATAAGATAATAAAAGCACCTAATCAAATAACAAAATTAAAAAATAAATTAATAACTTTTTTTATTGTTATAAAAAATAGGAACATAATAAATTATGAAATTTTAAAATCACTAATATAAGAATAGGTTATATAAATATATTATTACAAATATAATATAAAGCATTATATATATAATTATTCATCAAATCAATCAATGAAATAAACTGTCAGTACATCACTTAATTCACAATGTACTATTCACTACCTTTTAAAATTCAAGTTCATAAAGAGGAAAATTTTTTACATGATCATACGATAAAACCAACTGAATCCAAGAATAGTAAACGTACAGTAAAAAAAAGTCGAAAAAAACGCAGATATACTCTTCTGTTGATTGCTTATTTTATTGCAATTTGGCGTGTTATTAGCATTATTTTCATTACAATTATTTTAATTAGATTTTGCAGTCGCCGTGCAATCCTGAGCTGCATTTTCTATCTTATTTTATTATAAAGGTTATGCAGTATCCTTATTATCACTTATTCCAGAACATATAATATTATTTATTAGTCCATCAAGTTAGTAGGAAACTTTTTCTTAAATGAATTAAGCTCCCTTTCTCTCTGCCTGTCTCGTCATTTCTCTGATTAAAACTTTGAGAGATTTATCAGCTATGGTGCAAACGAAACTGGATTCCACGCGGAAGCATATTCCCTTCTTTAAAAGATAGTCGATTTTATAAAAATTTGACAAATCAGAGCTCTTTCTGATTTCCAGAAACTTTTCTTCATTGAAAACGTTTTATCGAGCTCCAGTTTCTGTTATTTTTTCTCCTGATATTGATACTTTTATCTTGGGATTCGCCCTTCGGACCTTTTAAAAGTACTCCTTTATTTACTCTTTGGTAAAAATCTATTTAAGATATTATAAATGACTAGATCTGAAAGCCTCTATGATGTACCCTATGTATATCACAGCGAAAATAATTTAAAACGAAATTTGCAAATAACTATCATTCATTTTCAACACGAAAGCCAATATAATGAAAATATAAAGCATCAAACTTAATATTAAATTTAAAATTTCATATGATTTTTTTTCTACAATGTCGCTATCTGGCATCATTTTGTTTTTTATGTTACTGCTGCTCTGCATATTTATACTTTTTTTGTTGCTATCTTTTCTTTTTTAAATATTTTTATTCATGACTTCATTAGTGTTGTTATTTTCATTTTCTAAAGCCTTTTAATTGTTGCTTTATATACTCTGTCTCCTATATTCTTTAAAGGAAATTCCCATTTCTTAATGTTGCATTGCATCATCTGGAACTGAATCATCCATAGCGTTATTGTTGAAATTGAATTAAATAAAGCCAGATTCTGAATCCATCAAATCTGCTTGTCCTTCTTCTCTTTGGTTGTTTTCTGTTTTTTGATTTTATTATTATTATGGTATTTGTTATTATTATTAAGGGATAGATGATTATTATTACTACAAAATGAATTATTTTTATTAATCTTAATTACCATATCCTTCCGTATATCCGCATATATTGTGATGAGTTTTTATGTCTTCAGTATCATTTCCAGCCTCCGTCGTCTTGCAACATCCATTTTATACTATAAAATTGTTTGAGTTCATTTAAATCACTTACTTTAATGCCAATTTTTTCCCGCCTGGTGAGAATTCCATCATATCTTGATGGTCTTGTTCCCTTTGCCTTTCATTGTTTAAATTATGAGATGAATGTTTTATGGATTAATTCCCATTTTTTTCTTTCATATTATTGGGACCTAAGTCACAGATACTTATTCGACCTTCAAACTTACTATTTTATAGCTCAAAGTTATCAGAATCCTCAACAATTTATTTCTAGGGAGTTTTGTCAAGTTTTGAATTCATTCGAAATTTATCCATTTTGATGGGGGAAAATTTTTTTTTTATTTACTACTTATTTTATATTTATATAAACTGTTTTGCTTGATTAATTAATTGATTGATTTATTTATTAGGATAATAAATTAATTATCACTTCCTTAAATAGGTCATTTGTTTTTAAAATGATAGTTAATTATATTGAAAAGCAATGTATTAACATCCTTCTCTTTTTTTTTAGTTTTAATATTAATAAAAATCATCATCATTATCTTTAAAGTTCTATTAATGAAGCTTTAAAAGTTAGTAAGTAATTTTTGGTCAACTTTTAATAATATTTAGGTCATATATATATAAAGATTTAATTTAATGTTATCAATGTAATAATCACCATGAAAAGGAATAGATTTGAATTTTCTTCCAATTATTTAAAAATAAATAATTAAGATATTAATTTTCCAAACAAGATAATATTTTAAAATAGGCATTACTATGCGTTTTCATCATTTTTATTTAAATAGTATTAAAAATAATCTTTGTAGATATTTATATTTTTATAATATATATTTTTGTAATGTTTCCATATTTATAATATGGGATATTCAAAGATATAAAATAACTTCATTATAAATATATAATTTTTTTTTTAAATTATATAATTTGATAAACAATATTTCATATCCATTTATTATTAAAATTTTATATTACACAATTTAAAATATTATTATATTGAGTTATATTTTTAATTATATAATTTATGATTAATATATCTTATTTTTGAAGTAGGGTAATTAAAGTAATGAAAAAGGATATATTTTCAATCATTTTACTTTTCAATAAATACTATGTTTATAATATCTATCTATATTTAATAAATTGTATCTTTCTGCTTATTTTAGCCAATAGTATTTTTTATTATAATTTTTCTCTATATAAAAGTAAATAATCAATAAAAATGGCTTTTATATTAAATTATTTTGCTTTTTCGGACTTATTATAGTTATTAATTAAATATAAATTCTATTTTTTTTAATTTTTTGATATTATTATATTTTAATATAAAACAATAAATATTTCACCTTTCAATTAACTACTAAGAGCTTATTTTAATAATTTATAATATAATAAGTTTATAATTAATTTACTTAAATATTATTAATAATTATAGGTTTTATCAGTCTTTTAGTACTACTATAATAAATAATTCTTTTATTAATTAAATCTCAAAAATTTTTATAAATAAAAGTAATCTAAAAAAAATAAATTGTAAAAATTTTATAATTAAAAAACTATTACAAATATATATTAAAAAACCATGATAGAGGAATCTGAAAAAGAATATAAATAAATAAAAAACAATAAAATTATAGAAGATTTAGAAATACAGTAGTGGATCTTTAACTTTGAAAAATCGAATTTAGTAAAATTTATTTTGCTCGTAGAGACTGGTGCAAGGGGTAGAAAATGCGAAACTATTAATTCAGATTATGATTTGAAAGGTTTTTACATTGCTGATATGCAGTATACAAAAAGCAATAATTCGTAGCAATTAAAAGTCGAGCAATTAAAGGTCGAGAAAAATTTCATTAATAAGAATGATATAATAAAGAAACAAATATTTAACGTTGCAGAAAAGTAGAAAAAGATGATAATTTAGGAAAATGTGAACAACAACAATTTCAAAAAGTATCAATAGACTTCACTATATATGAATGGAGGGAATTTATGGAAAACAGAGTGCCAGAATAAATGAAAATGGCTTTTTTATCTGAATGCAAATATATCGATTTAATAGAGGAAATACAGCTTAAAGAGGATTTATTAAAAAGTATTTATTTGCCTTTGCACCACACGATCGGCTGCGTGAAAAACATGTTGAAAAGGTATATAAAAATAGGAGATGAAAAGAAAACGCTTGCAAAAAGGGTTTTGGTATGTGCCGCTCATGTTTTAGAATATTATTACTTTTCTAAATTCGGCACTTTTGAGGGCTTTTGCTTTGATTTATGGGGTCTTTGTGATGCAGTTTTACAAAAATTGTAGCTGCAGAAAGACAATAATAGTAATATTACCCAAGGCAGTAATAAAAAAGACATATAAAGAATATAAAGAATAAAATAATCTTCTCTCTAAATGTACAAGTATAAGTAGGAAAATCACAAACACGAAATAAAATCTAATGAAATTTGTCCAGATTTGGTCAAGATGATGGAAGAAGTGGCTGATAATATTCACGAAGAAAATCAGGCGGAAAAGCCGTAATTTTACAAGATTTCCTAATAAATTTATGAGGTTTTGTAGAAACAGTTTTTGTAATAAATGAAGTAGTGAATTACATAATAAATGTTAATTAAAATAATAAATATTTTATAAATTAATATTGAAACAATTAATTAATTTAATATCCTTATAATTATCTTCATAGTCATCACTTAATAATTTATTTATATTAGAATTTCATTATTTGAATAAAATAACTAATTAAGTCAACTCATTCAAATTTATTTTTATTCCTGCTATTGGACCTTTTCCCCCAACTGCGCAATTTTCGTATCGATCATTTTCATATCATTTTCGATGTCTTCGGGTTTGATTTTCAGTTATTCTAAAACATGTTTTCTACTTTCTTTTAGTTTTTCGCAATTTTTAATTGCCAGTTCGAACTTCCCGGCATCTTACGCATACCTGATTAGATCTTCCAAGCAATTCATATGATCTTAGGCTCTAGATCCCGCGTGCTTATACATGTGAGCAGCCTTGGCCAAATCATTTAAAACCTAATTATCTTCATCCCCCTCTTTATGGTTAGAGTTCTGAAGGACTTGCTGGTGGTGATTAAGGTGACTAAGAACTCTCATAAAATCGGCTACAAATTCGTTTTCCTCTCCGAAAAGTTGTTTGGCGTCCTTTATTCCCCTGCTAGCTGCGGCTGTTAATCAATCAATAAAATTTTATTTATTTATTTATTAAATTTATTTATTAAATTTATTAGATTACCTTGCGCCTTTTCGACTTGATTTTATGAAAAGTAAAGCAATGCCTAAACGTAGAGAATTCTGAGGTAATATTAGTCGAAGAGAGAGTAGTTTTGGCAGATTTTCAAAGCATTTTCCACTGTGAACAACCCCTGTTCATTTTACTGCATCATGTATTAAATGTGCGCCTTTTATTCTGAAAATTGCAGAACAGCTGAAGCCGTCTACAAGTCTTAAGTCTATTGTAAAAGATCAGCGAAATTCAACTTTTTTTAAGACAAAATCGTGTCGCCCTTTTGCAAATACTCCTGCGCCATGGCATAGTTGTGCGTCAACAAAAAAATTTGCAAAAAATTGCATTTAATGACAGTTCCATTTGCACAAATTTTAGACTTTTTTCTTCATCTTTTTTCGACTCCAAAGCCTTTTCTGTTTGCTTTAAAAACGAAAGCGCCAAGTCGTACTTCCCCATATCCGTCGTCAACTCCGCCACTTGTTTTGAAATTTCTAAATATTCTTCAGAGTGCATTTCTTCGCCCTCCACGAATCGCCACAAATTGAAAGCAGAGCCCAAAAGAGTTTCTGCTTCTTTAAACATTCGCAAATCTTGGCAGAGACAACCGAAAAGCTGAGCAAATAAATAAATCAATAAAAAAGATGTTTCTGTTCGGGTTTATATGATTGTTTGTTTGTTTACCTTATAGCAATTGGCTTGCAATTTCGCGTAATGTTTCTTTTTGGCTTCCACGTAATTGCTGGCACTCTTTTATTCCCCTTCGCCTGATTTTGATTCTTCTTGCTGAAGATTTTTTAATAGATCATTGAAAACTTTTCCGGCTTGTTCATAGCTTTAAAAGGCTCCTTTGAAGGCCCGGTTTTTTTCTTACAATCCAGCCAACAATTTTAACATTTTCCCCAGGTTTTCATTTTCTGCTTCGACTTAGTTTTTAATGTTGTTAGTGTTATTTTTCATTTTCAACTCCACAACTTGTTTCTGCAAGTCAATAGCCTGTTTCAGCATTTCAATTCCCTCTCCAAGATCTTTAAATGTGGCTCTTTTGATAGAAATTTTTTCCAAAATTTTAACTCTTGCCTTCAAATTCGCATCATCGTTTTATTCAGCGATCGAAAATTTCTCCACCATTTCTTTGGTTACCCGTTCCGCTTCTTCTATTCTTCCCAAATGGTACAAATACTAAGTTTTTATCAAATAGTCATCCAACCAACCTGTGTACCCCCCCATTGTACCTTCTTAACGGTATATGGACTCCTTAGTGCTTATTATTTCTTCAATGAGTGGAAATCCTTTTTCGTATTCTGCCATGTAGTAATCTTTGTTGTAAATTTTCACGAATTGTTGTTCTAGCTGCTTTAGTTTTTCAATATTTTGAGAAATTTAATTTGATTGCTGCTTTTTTTTTGAGATTCCAAATTTTCACTAGAAAAGGAAAACAGTTGCTAATATTAGAATTGATTTTGAAATATTTTAATTTCTTTTTTTTTTATCTGGTTACAGTGCATTGTTCCTATAATCTTTGCATTTTGGAAAAAAATTTGTGTATGTTCCGAAAATGAAGTAGCTTTGAGGGGGTATAATTACAAAACTATAATTTAGAATTATTCAGTACTGTTTTAGCTATACTGTGACTCTACATTTAAATTGATTATTTGTGTTATTTTATTGTATTATATATGAAATTTAATTATTTTATTTTTTTTAATTGGCGAACAATTACTTATTATTGCTGCTACTAATACTACTACAACTAATTTAGTAATAATTTACAAATTAATAATAGATTGATTGAAAGAATGCTTTTCTACCTCAAATAAAATAATAATTTTTGTTTAATTTAAAATATATGATATTTTAGTTATTTTGTTATTTTGTTATCTAGTAGTTAGCGTAAAATCCTTACATATCAGCTGTTGTAAATAATAGAGTGTAAGTAAAAAAAGAAAAGTAATTTATAAATAAAAGTAAAAATAAAATGTTTTATAGAATAATAAAATAAAACTATTATAATTAGTATTATATTAAAAATAAATTTTGTTTTTATATAGAATATATAGTTAACTATCATTTTAATAAATAAATATAAAATAAAAATTGATAATTAGTAAAATTAATCTAATTTATCTGATAATTAAAAATAATATATAAATAACTAAGAATAGTTTCATAAATATTTAGGATTTATTAGAATTTTCATTATTAAAATAATAAAGTGATTACGGAATATTGCTTAAAAAGGTCAATATTAGTCGCTCGCTTTCATCAATTAAGCTTTTTTGAGATTTTTTAATTTTATTTGCATTTAAGAATTGGTTTGCCTCAGAAGGGCACATGTTTGTGTATTGCTACAAAGCTACTTTATTTTAATTGTTATTTCTCGTAATAATTTAATTATTATCTGCATTACTAATCTGCTTAAGTTGTTAAGAAATTTGGTTTGTGTCGCAGCTGTTGTTCAAACTCCTAAAAATGACTTCTTATTATTATTACTATTATTTTTGCTGGCAATTGCTATTCTTTTACGTTTCCTATTTTTTTAAATAAATATTGTAACAATTCAAATTGTTTCTTTAGCTATTGTGGGGAGTATAAGCAGTATTAATTATTTGGTTATCAAATTAATCATGAATTTCCTCCATTTGATTATCATTTTCAAATAAATTTCCATCTTAAAATTAACAAAATTCAATATTTCCACTTCCTTTTCGAGTGAAATTGGCATTTTGGAGCATATTGTTGATATGGTTCGGATTTTAATTCTGACTTTTTGAATTTTATTTTTATTCAGCGCACTACTTTCCATCGTGGATATAGTCTTCGCCGCCACTGCCACTGCCAGCCCCACATTCCTTATTTTTTTCACTCTTAGCTAAGTTGTTGCTGGATTACAAATTTTGTTGAGTATTTTGAGTATTAGAGGTTGCGAATGGCAAGGTATTAATATAGTTGAGGTTGTTGGTGTTCAAACTGCGGTAAATGACGGAGGGCAGTGAGTATTTTTGCTGCTACTGCTTCGGCGTGTTTTGCCTTTTCGAAGTCACTGATTACAGCGAAATAGGGGGCGCATTTTATTGTTATTGTTATTGTTGTTGTTATTGTTGTTGGTGGTACTATTTGATAATAGAACTGCTTGTTTTCGGAGAGTTTTTACGCGAAATTTTCTGCTTTTTCTTCTTACCATTGCTAGACTAATTAACTGAAATGGGATTTTTATTCGTTGCATTTTTTTTCGAATTCGAATTTGAATTAGAGTTATTTTCGCTTTTATTGTTGATGTTTTAGAGAATCTGATCAATTAATTATTTATCATAATAACCAGTTTGTTCTTTTTTGAGTGGAAAATTATTGTTGTTATTGTTGCTGCTGCTATTGCTGTAGTTGTTTTGACTATTACCCAGAAGAGCAGCTCCTGTAGAATTGGTCATAGACGTCATTGCTTTTTCGCTGCTCATTTTGCGGGAACTATTAGTGTGATTCCTTGTCCCAATTTGACTCTGTTTCTGATTTTTAGAAACTCCTTTTTCTGTTTAAGTAGTCGCCAAAGAAGATGTGAGAGTAGAAGTCACCATTTTTTGGCAATTGTTCGTTTGTTAGATCAGGTGTAACGCTGAGTCTCCGTCGAGTGATTTCCACATTAATTTCCTTTGCGCGTTCTAAATATTTTTCTGATTTGATAAGATTTCCTCCTTCGCTTGCATTTAATTCTTCATTTTGCTCTGTTGCGAAGGCGTATTGGAATTGATCTGCTTTCTTACTTTAGTGTTGCCGCAATTCACCGCAGAAACAACAGAATTTTCGAGACTTAAATGCTGCGACTGTTTGACAAATTACAAGAAATCATCATTCGCAGCTTATTGCAACGAGTGCTGCTGCTTCTCTTACTAATATTGCTTTACGAGCTGGTTTTGAGGACTGCTGTTTAAACTACCGTTATTGTTGTTGTTGTTCAGGTTGTTTATGTAGTCATTGACACTCAAAAACTCTTGTCCCGCCTTGAATTTCAGTTTGGAAATTGAAGCTGAGATATTCGAATGTGTTTGCGAATCTGGAAACAACTACTATTGCTGAAGTTTTGACTGCTGCTGATTCTTTTTCTAATTCAAAAGACTGCGCACAAATTCATTGTGCGTTTTGATCAAGTTTTCCCTGCTATTTTACCTATTGTTGTTGTTGTTGCCATTCAAAGTGCCACTGTTATTCACACTCAGGTTTTCTTCACTGCTGAAAATTTTTTTTGTGTTTCAAAATCGTTGGCCATATTCTGCAGCAGCGCCCCTTCTACCTGTTGTTCGTTTTGCAACATCATCGTCTTTTACTAATTTTTCTCCTATTGGCTTTTTTTTTATCCTCCTCCTCTTTTGTTTTTCTTTTCTGGACTCTGATTCGGCAGGTTGTTTAGATTGGAATGGCTGCTCGCGCCGCCTTCAGGCACAGCAGCCGTCGTCGTCGTGCAGCAACTGCTGATATTGTGACTTTTCATCTTTTTTGTGATTTTTCACAAAAGAGTTTCGTCTAAGACTGCAATTGTAGTTGCTGTTTTTCGATAATGGAGTTGAACAGTTCATTGGTGTGATTTTTATTATTTTTTTTTTGTCGGCTTTTTTGCGCTTTTCGATTTCGAATTTCTTTTGCTGCGACGAAGCAATTTCATTTTCGCTTTTCCGTCTGCCGTTTTAAAACTGCAATTATTATAAATCCTAGTTCTGTTGTTGTTGTTGTTGTTGATGGTGGTGGTGATGCTTTCGAAGTTCGCTTTCCAAAGTGGCCAGTCCACCTTCTTGCTGGAAATACTCCCAGTTTACTTTTATAAACTCCTGGATATTCGGCGGACAGGTCAGCATAATATTTTTTCGGCCTGCACTTTCGTAATAAAACTCTCCCAAGTTGTTATCCGCTTCATTTTCCGTTTTATTTTTGATTTAGTTGTAATCGTTCGCTCCGCTAAAAATTTTCCCTGCGTCGATCACATAAGCTTCGAAGTCGAATTCCGCGTCGATTTGTTCCGGACTTTTGTACGGTTTCTCTTCTCTGGTTTCACAGTCACTACTGAAATCGGGCGCGTAAACGTCGAAATTCTAACTTTCAAATGATACCTCTACCTCCTTTTCCTGCAGTTCCTTCATAAAGCTTCCTTATTCAAACATCTAAGACTCATTTTCCATCTCCTTTTCTTTGGTTAGGCCGGCCAAAAATCCACTGTCCTCTTTGATTTCTTCGTCACAAAGGAAGAAGGAGTTTTCCGACTCGTTTTCGAGATACTGAATTTGGTCACAGCAATTTCCGATTTCATTGGAAACTTCTCCATCGTTATTCGAATCATCGAAAATACCTTCCAAATACTACTCTCCTTTGTTTTACTTAATTTCCAAATCATCCCTGTTGCAAGGTGTGTTTTCGTTTTGCTGCGTCAATTGGTATTTGCGTTGCTTTTTGAAATTTTATTCAATCAGTTTGTCTACATTTTTTGCCAATTTTTCCTATTCAGCAATATTTCTTTTCCTTCCCTACTCTATCTTCTCAATTTCCTCTCCCCCCTATTCTTACAAATCGTGTTCTTAGCTGTCCAGAGGAAAGCTGTCTGAAAACCCTCCACCACCACTTTATTGTTAGCTGCTTTCTATTTCGCTCGGTTCAACATCTAATCGCTAAAATAAATCAATTGATTTGTTAGTTAGTTAATTAATTAAACAATTTTAAAATTAAAATAAACCTCATATTTACCTGATTTTCTTCGAAAAATTTTTCCACTTGTTCATTAAATTACTACTCTTGCCATTCGTGTTCCTATCGAATTGATTCGGGTGGTGATATCGCTTCTAAATCAATTTCCACTTATTCTTCCAGTTCTTCTTAATTAACGAATTGCTCCTACTTTTGCTTCTTGTTTTCTATTTCTTTTTCGCTGAATGGATTACTTTTAATTGCATTACAAATCAGATTTTTCTGTTCCGTTTCCAGATGTTTTTCAATCAAAATTCGATTTCTTTAACGAATAATTTCTTCGCTCCCTGATTCAAACCCGACCAACATTGCTGGGAAAAGCGGTATTTTGTGTTTGTAGAACCGCCCTAGCTACAAAATCCGCTCGCCACTTTCCCCTCCACCATATAAGCGCCTGAAATAGTACGAATCCGAAAAAGATTCGTCCAAAAGCGCTGCTTCTTTAAATTAAATAACGTGTTTTCGATTTCTGCAATTGAAGACGATTTCGTCTATGTGTTTCACCAATGATTATTGGTAGATAAAGCAACCAAAATTTTGGTCCTCATTTTTCTTCTCCAGAGAAATCATCTCCTGGCAATTTTTTTCCTGCCTATAATCCAAAATGGGCGAGTATTTTTGCTGCAAAAGACTCTGCACGACTTTAAGTCCCGCTGCTGTTGATAAATTTGTTGTTTATTTGTTTTTTTCACTTGTGCTGAATATTTTGGACAGATCGAGATTGATTTTTTTCGTCGTTATTTTCTATTGCACTACTTATTCTTCTTTTGTTAAAAGTTATTTCGAAATCTTATCCTCGTGGCTGATGTTGTTTTCTTGATCACTCACGATTTCCTTTAAATAACAAAAATTAGTGTTAGGTTGACTTTCTTTTTCGTCGTTGGGAATTGTGGTCGTATGAGAAATTGAATGCGGGGTTGTGATTTTCATATTTTTAATATTCGAAAATTATTTAATTGATGAATTTAGGAAATAAAAATAATTTTTTATTTTAAGAAATAATTAGATTGTCAATTTCTGTGTGAATAAAGAAAGAAATATTATTTTTATTTTCAGTTTTTTATGAAACTTTCCTTATACTAACCACTAGAATTTTGTTTATTTGGTGATTTTGCTTTTTAATTATTATATTAATTAATTAATTATTTATTTTTTTTTTTATATATAAATTAGAAGTGAAGGTTAATTATTAATGGGATAATTAAAATAAATATTATATTATAAAAGAAAGGCTTTTTCTGTTTTTTCTCATAAAATCAATTAGTTAGTACATTGTTTATATTGCATTTAATTATTTTTTTTTTTTAGTGATAGATATACTTTCAAATTTAATTTCAGTTTAAATAAAAAATTTAATCAAAAATAAAAAAATAAATTATTAAATTTTGTTTTTATCTAAATAAATAAATTACTAATTAGTTAATTAATTCTCGAAAATGTGTTAAACAAAAATTAAATCATTTAATGGACCTAATATTTATTTTTAATATTTATATGAGTTTATAATTATTATATGATGTAGTAAATTATTTATTAAAATTTTAACTTATATGAATTAAGTACTGCAGAATTATAGAATTTCAATATTTGAGAACTAAAATAAGAAAGTACAATACTTATTTACTTACTTAATCGTTTAAAATCGGATTTTTTTCATTTTTGGTTGAAATCAAAAGAGTATCATCAATTTTAAATTTAAGTTATTTTCGAAACAATAAGGAAAACCACACTACTAAAAAACCCGATCAGGTGGCAAAAAAGGTTTTCCCCAAAAGATATTTTCGCACAAATAAAGTATTATCCTCCAATATACACGGCCACATACTAAAACAAGTAGCACACACTTATAACTGCGAAAAACCCTTTACTTTCGCCGAATTTGGAGAAGATATTCCAGCTGAATTAGCTCCTTTTATAATTTCGCGAATTTATAAGAGAAAAAAGTTGCATCATAACAGTCCCCTTTTCCAATTAAATAAAATTAGGGGCACATCGTTAAAAATTAATCAAAATTTTTTAATTTACTTAAAAGACAATCGTGAAATGGACAGTGTGTTTTTCATTGAACTTCGTGTCAATATCGTAAATGTCATAGCGGTAACTAGGAGGTATTTTGAAAATGTGAGGCACGGCGAACAGAAGGACGCAAGAAGCGCAAAATTGGTACAGACTCTGCGTGATAATGTGGATTACAAGCTACCTGTCGAACATATGCTGTCCTCTCTGAAGAGGCTTCTACAGTTTGTACAGATTCTTTCCGGGTCTTTCCAGCGCTTTTTAAGTTTTAAAAATATTTGTAAAATTAATTTTAATTTTTAATAAATATCTATCTTTTATATACCCAAAGCAAATGCAGAAAAGATATCATGGATCAGTGAAAGCCACACTACTTGCAACACAGAAAAGGGCGGGTTTTTGAGAATGAGGGAACTTATCAGCATTGTGAAGGTCGACACGATGAAGAACGTCAGTTGAAACATCACAAATCGCTCTAGAGTCACGAACAGGTGCCGTCCCCACTCGATGCATCTTATTATGTTGTTCAAATCGTCATTTTTTAAAATCACCTTCGAATTCTACTTCGCCAATATGCTGCCAATAGAGCCCATACAAACGCCGACGTCGCTCGTTCTGAGAGCTTCCACATCGTTGTTCCCGTCGCCCACCTTATCATGTGTATAGGTGAGATTTTTTAATCAAAAAAATAAATTTACGTAAACGGTCACAGCCTTCCTGGTTACTTGGTACTCCTGCACGATAAGTTTCTTATCTTGCGGCGAGCAACCGGCCACGGCTTTGAGTTTTTCCAGAATTTTAATGAGTTCTGTCTTTTTGTTGACTTTGTTATACTATTCTTTTTCCTCGTCGTAGTTCATTTCCAATTCCAATTCCGTCTTCACAACCCGGCCCATGATTTCGCCTATTTGCCCCACCGGACCTCTGCCGCCCTCCACATTATAACATTGCTATTGCTCCATTTCCTCCTCTTGTGTGAGCTACTTCTCATTTTTCCCAGAACTTTCACCTCTCAGACTCTCCAAAACGTGTTCTGCCACCTGAGCAGTGTCTCCCGTTAAAATCAAAGCATTGGTATTGAAATTGTCGCATTTTTCCCAAATTTCCTTTGCTTCATCTCTCACCTAATCCTATTTATATACAAATAAATTAAATTAAATTAAATTCGCAAATTTTATATAATTTTTACATAAAAACCCAAAATTGCCAACACTGAAAACCCTTCTTTACAGTGCTAATCCCAAGAAAATTCTTCGCCTTCTATTTCGGATGCTGTGAGCTACACATTTTTGTATAAAAACCCGACAAACGTTTGTGAAAATTTTCTCAAATTACGTACACTCCTTCTAATTTCTTACGCCTTTTCACATTCTCCTGACTGCTTCTTGGTTTTGTTAAAAAGTGCCTCCAAATTGCTGCTTCTTAAGAAAATGGTGTACTACAAATCTTCACTTGCACTTTTATTCTAGTTATTTTTTACACAAACGCGCTAAACTTTGTGAAGCGGTAAATTCATCATGTGTTGCGAATGATTTTTAGAAAAAAATTCCAAATTTGGCTTTCCGCAAGCGGATTCCGCATGCTAAGTTAAGATTGAGCAAATTACAATAGCGCAATATCAATTTGACTTCCTTGAAATTCGTATTCTAAATCCTACCCATCATCATCTTGCTCCTGTTCCTTCTTTTCAATTATAATTTCCTTGACACTGTCCCACAAACCAGCGAAACTGCCTCTGCTTTTTCTTGTTTTTTTTTTCTAATTTTAAATATTTCTATTCTCCTAATTCATCAAACAACCATTTTCGTTTTCAATTCCTTTATTATTATTATTTTAGTTGAATTCTTCATTTTAAGAAAACAAACTTAATCGGGACCCAGATCCAGATTCGAATTCACTTACATCATCCTATTTGACTTTAATTTGCGCTTAGTTGAATGCGAGTACAGCGCATTTCAGAAAATCGTTTTCCTTCTTACTTCTGTTTGCAAAGAAGGCATTTTCCTGGCTGACATCCCCGACATCAACTGCCACTCCTTGCTCTACCACGACTTTATTCACTCCCAATTTATTCGTTGTAAGCGTTCCCTAAACAAATAATTAATAAACCATTTAATCGTTTGTTTATTTATTTATATATCTTTACAGTTTTGTCAAAGCACAGCAGTTGGGCCGCCCCCATAACCTGCACCGAATTCAGTCCCCTGACAATGACATGGTGCTGTCTGAGATCTGTAACGGCATAGGCCAGAGTGAGGATGATGATGAGGGGAAGGCCTTCTGGGACGGACAGGACGAGAATCAAGAACGATTCAATGAAATCACTCACCAATCTCCCCAACGTTTTCTCCCCGAACATTTACTGTTTCGGATCTTCCACGACCTCCTCTACACTATAGTACCACAAAACGCTAAGCATAACGGCGCTCGAAATCAGGCCGAAAAGAATCAGCAATTTCGCGAGTCGTGTAGTCGTTTGCTGCAAGATTTGGTCGCCTCCTCCTCCTTGCTGCTGCTGCATTTCTTCTTGACTTTTTTAATGATAGCCACTGAGGCTGCTCCTTCTTCTCTCCTAATTCGCTCCGCTTTAATCATTGTTTTGCAAATAAAGAGAAGTGCTTTTGCCCACACAACACACGAGGACAGTCGCCGTCCCCGAAAAAATCTAGATGCAGTCACGAAAATACGATAAATAAGTAATAATTTTAAGCATAAATTATATATATATATGTTACTCTGCTCCCAGCCTTGATCAGAGGGTCTTAAGAAACACATGACTTTGAACTGGAAGGTGTTCGCAAGTCTTAAAGCGATATTTTCTGGACAATTTTTTGTTATCCTGAAATTTTGCTTTCATCTACCTCCAACTCACCTGAGTCCAGCACCAAACAGTCAAAGTTAGGCTCATCTCCTTCCCTTAAAAACACGATATCTCCTACAAGTAATTCGCTTTGCTGAACCTACTTCCGAACGCAATCTCTAACAACAGTCACCAATACAGGCTCTTCACATTCTTCCTTCAGCAATTATCTTTAAAATTTCAATTAAAAATTTATTTATTTATCAATCAATCAATTTTTTTAGTAAAAAAGTTAAGTACTGAAACTGTTTTTCTTTTTTGACATTCGTCAACGTGCTGATCAAAACCACAGATAAAACTGCGAAAAAAATCGAAAAGGCTTGCGCGAAAATTTCCGACTAATTGTGCGAATAAAATCCAATTATAAACAAAATCAGACCAGCCAATGCCAAAATGTAAACACAAAAATCTTGACAGGCCTCCCACATGAAGTGAAAAAATCCCTTTTATGGTGGTAATTCTAGTTCGTTTTTCCCATACACCACTGTTCGTGCTCTAATTTCACTACTATTTTTCGTTGAAATACCATGCAATTTTGATGTTTTAAGTGCCGATTCATAAAAACTTATCTATTCTATACTTGATTTTTATTACTATTCAATTTATTGGGCTTAAAAATCACTCTCTTAATATGCATAATGTGGGATTTTTTGCGAAAATATTTCTTTTAATTATTGTTTTGAAATTTAAAACAATTTTCCCAGTTCTCCTATTTCCCCTTCCTCGTCTTTTTCTTCTTCTTTTCCCAGAGAAGATGAAGAAGAATAGTACTACTTTATATTGCTGAAATTCATTTTCTTAAACTCTTATCACTTTGTTAAATATATATCTCCCCTTTCTGTTGACTATAAAAAATTCTACTTTAAATTATATAGTAGTTACTTTCGAAATTTCGGTTTTTATTTCTTCCCTTTATTAAAATTTCTAATAAATACTTATTACGGTGTAATTTTTAGGCGTTTTTTAATTTCTCTGTATTTAATACAAATTATTCAATGTCTATTTTACTCTTATATAAAAATAATTTACAAATTAAGGTTAAATCCACTTATTTTTTTTAGTAAAACACCTTTAATTATATAAATAAAATAAACAAATAGAAAGCATACATTATTAAGAATATATATAATATAATTTTTTTTATATAGAATCTAATAAACAATAATTTTAATTTATTTCAATAGTAATATATATTAATTTTATTTATATATAAATAAAGAAATAATAGAAATGTACATAACTTTTATGTTAATAATATATCAACCTAACTTAATCATTCTATCAAACATCTATTTGTTGATTACTTTTACAACCCCCTTATTCATACTTCTACTGGGTGATAAATTTTTCTATGAGGATCTATAGATTAAATTTTCTCTGAAATCTCTGAAACCGTCTGAATTTGACTATATTTGTGGCATTTCGAATCCATCCTAAGTAGCACACATTTTAGACAGTCTCTTAGATTAAAATTACGGAGCTCCGAACTTTTTTTTAAATAAAAATACAATAAATTATATATACAAATTTATTATTTTAAATTACACATTGCACCTGGTTGAGAGTGCTCTTACGACTAGAAGACTTTGATCCAAAAGGATACTGAGTCTTTATTGCATTATTTAATTTTATCTGATTTTTTGCAAAAACTACAAATTATTATAAAGCTCCTTTCCCTCCTTTCTCTATTTCATAATTATCTTCTTCCTATTACAAAAAAGGCTAAGTTTCTTCTATTTTCTCGCCCATTTATCTTTTTTTGAATAATTAATTTAAAAAATAAAAACCTCCACATTTAAATCATGTTAAAAAAATACCCTAATTTGTGAGTTTAATTTTTGCTATTATCATAAAAAGGAATATCCTCTTCCCACATATTTTTTACTTCTGCAAGAGAGTTTGCCGAAAACACTCAGGTTTACTCAAAGGAGATGCCTGGCGTGAATAGTTTCCATAGGTATTCTATACCTCCTCAAATTCTTTTTTCGATAAACGCAATTCTTTGGGAGGTTCTAGTGTTGAGTTATAACTTTTACTCACTTTCCAATCTCCTGGAGGAGGATATTTATTATAACTGGGACCACTGCAAAATATTTTATTTTTTCAACTAAATTTTAAAATGTTTATTTTAATACTATTATTACCTGTGATTTCCTATTATTACACTGTCATTATTTTATTTTAAAGTAATTCCGCTCTAAAAGGTAAATTTATCAGAATTTAAATGCATAAATAAATGAATAAAAATATTAACATATTTTACTGCTGGCTTAAAATTTTGAGAGAAATTTCATAATTGCAAGGAACATACAATTTTTTTTTCTAAATATTAAAATCTATCTCTATATCATCTTTTTTGGCTTTACTATTACCATTTTAGTAGATATTAGATCGAAAAGCTGTTTTGTTTGGAGTACTAATACGATCTGCAATATCCAATTTTTCTGTTTTTTTGCGCTGAGGGCTTCCAATTTTATTTAGAGTTATTTGTTTTTTTTTCCCCGCATACTTTATAACTATTATTGAATAATAAAGAAAGCCTAAATATATACATATAAAATAGAATTATACCTTACTTTTTAATAAGACCTAAATTTAATTTTATGTCTTAATTTCGCGAAGAATATAATGGAAATCCATTGTAATCAAAGGTGAATTCATTTTTTTTTAGATTCTTTTACCACAAATGTCTGAACTCTTTTATTTACTGTAAAATTAAATCATAAACAATATGTACCTTATAATATGTAAAAAAAATACTTAGTTTTATATCCTTATCCCTTAATCTAATAATTATTATTCAAATTTTTTCCTCTGTTTTATCACTCTATATTAATCTAAAAAATATTAAAATTTATATACTTATATCTTTACATTCAAATACCTAATTTTTCTTCCAATTCTTTATCAATTATCTACTCCTCTTAATCCAATTTCTTAAATATTTTTTTATATATATAAATGAAATAATTATAATAGAAAATTAATGAAAAATGCAACTATAATGTATTTTACTTTTATTTTAGAATTAACTAAGTCTTCTTGAAAATCTTAATTTGAATGTTTTTTTACCTATATTAGTATAAAAAATTTCTCTATTATTATCCATTTATATATAAAAGTAATTAACTTTTAAGAAATACTTTAGGAGATTTCTAATTCTGTTTTTTCATTAAATATAAAAATCAATTCTTATTATAATACCTTTTTTTTTATTATATTTCTTTTTTTTTATGTTTTATTTTTTAATATAAATATTTATAATACATAAATTAATCACATAAAATTAATTAAAACACATATGTAATATATTATTTTATAATTAATATTAATAACTAAACATAGAATTTATAATAAAGCAATTTAAAAATATAATTTAATAAGAATATAAGCTTCACTATTCATTCACACTTTTATTTTTATTTTTGAATATCCATTTTTTTCGTATTTTAAAAAAATATAATTATCTTGTCCACCATTCCCACCGGTAGCAATTTGCTTACTAAAATCATTTATTTGAACCACCATTTTATTATAATTTCATTTCTCTAGGCCTTAATTCCTTTATAAATCTCTTCAGCAATGTAATTTAAATTCCCACATTGAAAGTATCTGGGTCCTTATAATTTACCAGTAGATCTAAAAATTAATTTATTTATAGAAACTTAAATTATTTTTTAATACTATAGAGAGAGTTTGTTTACCCCGCACAAACTATACTTAAATTTATAAAGTCATATTTCAAATATTTCAATTCCAAACGTAATGCATTGTGAAATCCCACCAAAGCTGCTTAGCTTGAGCAATAAGGACTCATTGAAACGTCTAATAATAGTAATAATTTACAAATTTACTTTCAAAAAAAAAGCCCACTATTTTATAAATTTTTTTCACAAATAAAACAAAGTATATTACTTGGAGTTAAGCCATAAATGGAGGAAATATTTACTATATGACCTTTTCTCTTTTCAATCATATTTGGCAATAATTTCATAATTATCGAAATGGGAGCTAGGTAATTAATAGACATAATTCTTTAGTTTTATTCTACTTTTGTATCTGTAAATAATCTACTTTCTATAATTCCTGTATTATTGATAAGGATGTCAATATTAGTGTACGTAATTTATATATTGAGAATTATATCATTCAGATGTCTTTCATTTGATAAATCACATTAATAAACTCCTGTAATAGAGCCAAAAGACTCTAGTTCTCTTGCTGTCTGTTTAGCCTGTTCTAAATTCAAATCAACAATAATTATTCTACACTAATGATTCTTAGAAAAGTTTTTGGCAATTAATCTGCCCTAAATTGAACAATTTTATTCCATTAATTAGATATATTTTGAATAAAAAGTTTACTTTTATTGCTTACTAAATCTGAAGCTCCGCCGATGATTAGTATATTGGTATTTTTATTTATCTTGTTATTTTTCATTCTGTAATGGCACAAAAGTTAGTCAAATATTTGATACAATAACATAAATGTTAACAGCTCTAATAACGCTAATATCATATAGTAAATCATTATATTTATTTATATTTTAAAAATCTAGTGGCTAATTGAAATTTTATAATATTTTTTTATAAAGTATATATTATTAATAATGCAAAAATTATGCTTAATAGTGGAACGAAAGGTGTTATTTAATTAATTAATTAAAATAAGAGAGTTTATAATATATAGTATGTGCTAAAAAAATTAATATTCTACTAATTGATATTATAGATATTTAACATATTTAAGTAATAATAAAATTACCAATATTCTGAAATTTAGAGTACTAATATCATTAATTTTTAAGATAACCTGCTACAAAAAGAAATTTAGCAAAATTCCTATAAATAAATCTATAATTTTATTTTACTTGTTTAAATAAATTATTCTGTTCAAACTTATATTATTCTAAAATTATTCGCATATACCGAAAATTATATATGAATAAAATGTTATATATTAGTTTGAAGGAATAGATGAAAAATAAATAATTTGTTTTATATTATATCTTAATCAAAAAAAAATAACGAAGCAATACATATATATATAAAAAAATAATTGTTTATAAATAATAATATCATTCTTCCTAATTAGGATTCATTTATGAGAAGTTCGATAATGTAGTGGTTGAGTGGATATCACTGTAAATTCTCTTTCCTTTTCTAACTCTATTATTTTAAGTATTCTATTGTTATGATTTAGGAAGAGTGTTTCTAGCACTGTCATACTCAATATCTTATTAAGCATCTTGCTACAGTGTAACATCGTTTTCTAACTCTAAACTATTCTTGCTAAACTTTGAAAGAGTTCCTCCCATACTTTCAGCTTATAATTTATTAAAGCTCTAATAATATAATAATAATTTGTTAGTTGCAGTTATAAATTGAATATAATTATTATAATACATTAAATCCTTCACCAGAATCTGTTTTCTTCATCTTGCTACTAAATTTAGATGTGATAGTTCTGCTTGGGGAGTCCGAATAGGCTATGGTATTTTACTTTCCTTACATTCTGGATACTCTAAGATCGATAACTTTTTTAGAAACTCTTTTCCTCATACAGTATTCAATAATGGGAAGAATGAATTCTTAATAGCAGAAGAAGAAGGCGTGAGTGAAGAGACCCAATAAAAGTGAAGAAATAGCAAACCAACTATACTTTAATCTAAAGTGCTCATCTTCAGATATGTCATCAAGCATATAATACATACATCCCAATCCTCCTAATACAAAGAATTCACTTAAAATTAGTCTAGCTTTTTCTCTATTTTCTTTAAATATGGTAAATTTAAGAAGCCCTAAAATTACAACTAAATGTCCAAAAGCAAACATGCTCAGTTAAACTGTTTCGTGATCTTATAATGTCAGCAAAACAATAGCAATGTAAATTTTTCTGAAAATATAAACATAATAGAAAAATGCCTTTTTAGGGTAGTCTTCAAGTTTGTGAATAAAGTGCCATATATTTCTGAGTTTAAAAGTTTTGTTTTTCTACATTTTTTATTCTAAAGGAATATCTTCTACTTCTTCATCCATTTCTTTGTTGTACAATATTTTGAAATTCTTGATCATGTAAATAAGAGTGATTAGGAAGAATCCGAAATAGAAAATTCCCATACTCATGGCCAAAAAGTAATTGAAAGGATCTTAAGTGTTCGTCATTTGTAAGAATATGTAGATTATGAAAACTCCAGCACTGGCAAGCATTGAGTCAAACCAAATTCCCCATTAGAAATATCCGTATCTCAATTGGAAGAATAATTTCTAAACCTTGCTCTCCTTTCCACAATATAATTTTTTGCAACTCAATAATACAACAATTAAGTACAATCCAATGAAAATGAAGAAGAGAGTGATTAGAGATCCAACATTATTAAGGAACAAAGCAGGTTCTTTTTCCAGATCAAATTTCTATTATAATTACAAAAATATATAAAAGTATATAATATATAAATAAAAAAATATCGTATATACCTTGATTCCAGAACTGTAATCTTAAAATTCATCAGAAGAGATATCTTTTTCGTAGAAATTATACATATAGAAGGTGATGGTAGGTTTTAGTTTTCTGAAGAATTTGATTCCATTTATGGGCCATCTAATATTGATGAATCTGTAGAAGTATAAGATCTAAGTCATGTCGATGGCAAAGAAAAGAGCATAAAATTTGTTAAAATGGTTTTTGTAATAGAATACATAGAAAGGTAAGAATAACATCATAGCCATTACTCCTAATGATTTTAAATATGATTAGTCTAAATTTATATTAGTTTACAATTTTATATATGTTTATTTACCGATATACAACCAAAATTCGAATACTTCTGTAGCATTTCTTTCATCCTTATTGTAGTAATAGTATTCTTTCACTTTTCCTGTTTAGGGTTTTTCATTTTCAGCTAAATTATTTCCATTACCATCATCAAAAGCAGACTTAGGATATAAATCTATTTATAAATCCCTATTCTTTAAGGTCAAATCACTTTCAATTTCAACATCATAAGAGGGACCCTATGATTCTTATAATTATCTTCCTTTTATATTTTCTTATACTTTAATTTTAAATCCGGAAGTATTTTTTTATTAATTTTAATTAATATGTAATCTTTCAGAGTAGTTCCATTGGGAAGTGAGAAGAATTTTGTGAAGCTTATTCTGCATTTTAATTTGGCATTTTTTTCTATATTAAGGTATTAGTCATCAAAGAAATAAGAAACATTATATTGGATAGGTCTTTTATCTACACATTTGTCTGCTTAAGTAGCACTTCCACCTGCACACTTTAATAGAAATAAAATTGTTATTTTTATATAAAGATATGGATATAAATAATAATTTTACTTGCCATCCTTATTCTATTTTACAGTCAGATGAACACCCATCTCCATCGATATTATTTCCATCATCACACTCTAATTCATTAGAAACTCTAAAACCATCTTTTTAAAAATAAATAAATAAAATAAAATAAAATAAAATAAAATATGGACTATAAAACATTCAATATATATATTTTAAATTACCTCCACATTTTTCTATGCAAGTTCCTTCAGGTGCTCCCGGCTTTTAATACATTCCAACGATTTATTCACATTTTACACATTTGAAATCGTGCAAAACCTTTCCTTGAGGACAAGCTGTACATTTATTACTTTTTGAAAAGCATTCAGTGCACTCACTATCACATTATTTGCATACGTTCAACAGATAATCTCCGTACATTCCACTAGGACATTTTTATTTACATTCTCCCTCTATATATTTATTATTTAATATATTCATTTTTTTTAAATTATTGTATTTACCATGCATCAAATAGCTTCCATGACAAGAGTCACAGTGAGGAGGGCCCCATCCTACCTTATTGCAAAGAGTGCACTCTGTTTGACTTGTGCATAAAAAGCAAGGTCCTTCACAGTTATGGCATCTTCCATCATTTCCCTTATAAGTTAAATCTTTACAACTGTCACAAGTGGTTCCATTGGAACAGGCATTGCAATTATCAATGCAAGGTTTGCAAACATTTCCATCTGCATAGTGTTTTTGAGGACATTCTGTTGAGGTACATGAAGGTAGTTTGAAAGCAGGATTGTTTAAACATTCTGTGCAGCCATTGATTCTATCACATTTTCCACATTATTATCCATAATATTCTTAGCAAGATGCACATTATACAGCAGCTGTTTCAAAGAATCTTTCTTTGCAAGTTAAACACCCAGACTCAACTGTGTAGTTATTTTTTATACAAGAAGTGCATTATTATGCTCCATTTTCGCATGTTAAGCAAGGGGACTAGCATTAAGGACAGTCACTATTGTTTATATAAGATCCAGCAACGCATTTAGTACATGTAGTAGGATTTAAGCATTATTCACATCTTTCTTCACAATTTCTACAAATATTTCCATCTATTTTAAATTATAAGTTTATTCAAGTAATTTCTATTTAAAAAATAATTATCAATTACCTCTAACCTATCCTATTTGACACTAATCGGTTACACAATCAGGCAAAATAAAAGTGGGATTATTTGCACAAGTAAGACATATGTTTGGAGTACATGTACCTGTATGATATAATAATATAATTAGATAATTATTTTTTGAATATGGGAATAATTTTCTTATTTACCACAATTAGCTCCAAAGGTCGTAGAGCAAGCAATACATTACCCATTTTATAAATATTCATTAGCTGCACACCTTGTACACTGGGGAAATCCTACACATTCCTAACAACTAGAATGGCATTGTTTACAAATGAAATTTACTTTATATTCGTTAGAATTACAAGTAGTGTCTGTGCATCTCGGGAGTCTTAAGTAATAAAAATCATAATTAAAATTCTAAAATGAAAATAAATTATTTACTAAAAGGCAGGGTTATCTTTGCAAGTCAAACACTCCTAAGTGTTGCAAGTTCCACAATTCGACCCGTAAGTCGCAGTGCAACTTTTACAAGTTCCATCCAAAAATTGATCACTTCTGCAAGTATCGCCTATTTATACAATTATATTGATTAATAATGATGATAGTAATAGATTTAATATTTGAAATTACAAGTTGTCCCATTTGAGCATGTTTCACATGAAGAATGACACTAATTACAATGAGCTTATCCATCTACATTATAATATCCAGGTTAGCAGTTACAAGACGGGGCATTAATTCTGGTAGCTGAAGAGCAGGTTAAACAAGTGTTTGCATTATTTTAGCAAGTAGCGCACTTATAACTGCAGTCTATACAATTTCTTCCAGCTATATTATTATAAAATATTATTTTATATATTAATTTTTTTGTAAATAGTTATTTACATTGATATTAGTTTGTAGCACAAGTAACGGGGCATCTGTTATTTCTAAGTAATAATTAATATTAATAAGTATATATATATAGTTAATAAAATATCAAAAGAAAAAGAAAATCTAATAATGATTAAATTTATTTTTTACACTGCACAGTCAAAGTTTTCCTCAGTGAGCAATTCTTTTGGAAGACCGTTTCTCCCGAATTATACAGAAAAGTCTCCATCACAACATTTATCATTTCCTACAATAACTACATTATGGGTTCCGGCGGTGAAATTATAATCCATTCTAAATACTCCATTACTGTTCCAATTATGGGCCCACCTATTATTTATATCAATTATAATTATTAAGCTTTTTTTTATATATATTTTTAAATTTGATTAATATATACCAATAGTCTCCTTAGTAAGCTTTCAAATATACACCATCTACAAAAATACCAGCTCCTCTATAATTTTAATAATTAATATATAATTACATATAAATAAAAAGAAAAATTCTAAGTTTTCTAAGAGTACATATAATTAATATCATAAAATGTAGTAATTAAATCAAAAATAACAATTTATAATTACCCTCCAAAATCAGTTCCAAAATCTATTTAGTATCTGGCATCTTCTTAGTCATCAAATGTAAAAGTCCATATATACCCAATATCAACACTAGCTGACACTCCATTTTGCCTACAATTAATTCCATTTCTGTAGGGATAACTGGGATTAGTTGTAACACAATAACCTTATCTTACGGGGCTATTTTCCACATATGTCTTTAACTTTTGGGCAAAGTCCTGATTACTAGTTCCAGTTTAGATAGTTGGGCTGTATCTTGTATCAATTCTAACATTCATCGCAGCCAATGTTGCTCCTACGAAGACAGCTATTATAAAAATATTTATTATAAACATACTTTTTTTTTTCTTTTTTTCACGTGTTTAATTATTTGAAATTTTATTCTCTATTATAATTAAATATGGTTTAATATTGTATATTAATAGGTAATAATTTGATAATGCTCTATTTTCTTTAGAAACTCTGTTATTATTTTTTTAACTATTTCTAATGTACAAATTATTATAACTCAAATTTTTAGAGTTCCCCCACAAATTTGATAAATAAGAAAAAAGATATATAAAATTTTACAAATATATTTTGTATGACAAGTGCACAAAATCATTATTGGGTGTAATATGAAAAAAAAATACACATTAAAAAAGTTCAACATTAGTAATAGAAATATATAATAATCTATTTCCTTTTTATCGTAAGTAAATATTTTGAATGTTGGCTATTTAATTTCTAAATTAAATAAATATAAATTACCAAAGTTATTATTAAAAAATTACTTAACAATACTAGAATATAATTTCATCTTTCATATTTACTCTTCTGGTCAGCAAATGAAATAAAAATTAAATATTAACTGAATAAGACATGAAAGAATACATATAGACATTTTTTATTAGATTAAAAATTCATATAAAATATTATTTACCATATTAGTTTTTTTATATAGTTTCAAATAGTATTTTATTATTTATATCCAATTATTTTATTACATATTTTTTATCAATTTCTAAGAAATTAATATCATTTTTTAATATCAATTAATATTTTTTAATATAATTTATGATAATTATGATAAAAAAAAATCTAAAATATTTAGTTGGTAATTTAATTTTTTAATGATGATTAAATTTACATTAAACGTGATTTAAATTTTGCATAGATTGTTTTACTGACAATATTAATCCAAAATAAATATATAAGTATTTTTCTTTTTTACTGAAATTGTAATAATTATTTACAATTTATCAAAATAAAAGTTATTAATTAGTTTAATAATTTTTAATATTATATGTATCAATTTAAATTGATACTTGAATAAAGTTATAAAGAAATTAATTTTATTCATTATTGAAATCTATATAAAATCAAAAGAAATTATTTTATACTTGGTATATATTTTCACTTATTTTATACGTGTAAATATATTACAATTATATAAATTATAAAACACGAAATATACTACTATATATATATATTAAATATAAACAATATTATGATAATTATAAAAATATTATAGAGAAGTGCAGTAATATATATGAAGCACTTATAATTTATTTAAAAGATTAGAATCAACAATTAATAACTTAAATTAAAGCCATATCATCAATCATCTAAAGCATAGCTGCTTTAATTAAAATTTGATTAAGATTTATTTTAAAATCCTTGAGTAAATGTTCTTTTTCCACGCCTTTTTATTCCATTGTTCCTTACTATTTAAGTTGCAGTTTTAGGAATAGCCATTCTCGAACTTTCCGTTTCATCTCTGTTTTGTGGAGAATATGGGAAGTCTTATTCTATTTCTTAATGACTTTTATTAAATTTGGTCATAGTCCCACTCATACTTTCAGTAGCAACGGATGGTTATTTAGCATAAGCCTAATCAATGAAAATAGAATATATATAAATAAAACGAAAATAACACTATTAGAATTATTTTTAAGTTAATTACACTGAAACCATCGGTTTAATCAAATTTTTTATGAATCGAACTGAATTTAGATGTCATTGTTTTGCCAGGAGTTTCTTCCATTACGATAGTTTATTGTTTACCTTCTCTTCTAGAACTTCTTAAGTCTATAACTTTTTTAGAAACTTTTTTCTTCATACAGTATTCAATAATGGGAAGAATGAATTCTTAATAGCAGAAGAAGAAAGCGTGAGTGAAGAGACCCAATAAAAGTGAAGAAATAGCAAACCAACTATACTTTAATCTAAAGTGCTCATCTTCGGATTCATCTTATAGCATATAATACATAGAACCTAGCCCTCCAAGGACGCAAATTTCACTTATAATAAGTCTAGCTTTTTCTCTATTTTCTTTAAATATGGTAAATTTAAGAAGCCCTAAAATTACAACTAAGTGAATAAAAGCAAACATGCTCAGTTAAACTGTTTAGTGATCTTATAATGTCAGTAAAACAATAGCAATGTAAATTTTTCTGAAAACGTAGACATAATAGAAAAATGCCTTTTTAGGGTAGTCTTCAAGTTTGTGAATAAAGTGCCATATATTTCTAAGTTTAAAAGTATAGTTTTTCTACATTTTTTATTCTAAAGGAATATCTTCTACTTCTTCGTCCATTTCCTTGTTGTACAATAGTTTGAAATTCTTTATCATGTAAATAAGAGTGATTAGGAAGAATCCAAAATAGAAAATTCCCATACTCATGGCCAAAAAGTAATTGAAAGGATCTTAAGTGTTCGTCATTTGTAAGAATATGTAGATTATGAAAACTCCAGCACTGGCAAGCATAGAGTCAAACCAAATTCCCCATTAGAAATATCCGTATCTCAAATGGAAGAATAATTTCTAAACCTTGCTCTCTTTTCCGCAATATAATTTTTTGCAACTCAATAATACAACAGTCAAGTATAATCCAATGAAAATGAAGAAGAGAGTGATTAGAGATCCAACATTATTAAGGAACAAAGCAGGTTCTTTTTCCAGATCGAATTTCTATTATAATTACAAAAATATATTAAAGTTTAAATTTATAAATATAGCAAAATAAACATAAAAATTTTCTAATTATGTTGTACATAAAATTAATAAATTGTATTGATTATTCTAGTTAACCTAATAGTTTCCAACAATTAGGTCTATTTTTACAATTGATTTGATTATTTAAATATGAATTAAATGATAACTCTTTTATAAAATACACTAAATCAAATACTATGTAACTATTTAAAAAATAAGCTTGAATTCTTAACAATAAATAATCAAATTAAACAATTGCTCTAAATTATTAAGAAAATAGCATAAAATTTGAAATAAAATTAATTTCAAAATTTTTTTTTAAAGTTTGCTATATATAATTATAGTGTATACCTTAATTCCAGAACTGTAATCTTAAAATTCATCAGAAGAGATATCTTTTTGGTAGAAATTATACATATAGAAGGTGATGGTAGGTTTTAGTTTTCTGAAGAATTTGATTCCGTTTATGGGCCATCTAATATTGATGAATCTGTAGAAGTATAAGATCTAAGTCATGTCGATGGCAAAGAAAAGAGCATAAAATTTGTTAAAATGGTTTTTGTAGTAGAATACATAGAAAGGTAAGAATAACATCATAGCCATTACACCTAATAAAAAATATTAAATTTAACATATTTTTTTGGAAAAAAAATTAATTTACCAATATATAAACAAATTTCGAATAATGCTGTTTCATCTCTTTCTTATTAATTATAATAATAGTATTCTTTTACTTAGGATTTTTATGGCTTTTCATTTTCTGCTAAATTATTACCATTACCATCATCAAAAGCTGATTTAGGATACAAATCAATTTCTAAATCTCTGTTTCTTAAAGTTTTATCAGTTTCGATCTCTACATCATATGAAGGTCCTGATGATTATTATAATAGTCTCCCTTTTACATTTTCTTATACTTTAAATTAAAATCCTGAAGTGTCTTTTCCTTTTATAACTATCATAATATAATCTTTAAGAGAAGTTCCAGAAGGTAGGGTAAATGGTTTGGAGAAGTTAATTCTGCATTTAAGTTTTGCATTTTTTTCTATATTGAGATATTAATCTTCAAAGAAAAATTCTACAGAGAATTAGATAGGTCTTCTGTCAACACATTTATCAGCCTAAAATTCATTTCCACCAGCACACTAAAATAAATATATTATTATAAATGTACTCAAATTATTAACTTTGTATTATTTTTACTTGCCATCCTTATTCTATTTTACAGTCAGATGAACACCCATCTCCATCGATATTATTTCCATCATCACACTCAAATTGATTAGAAACTCTCAAACCATCTTTATTATATTTTTATAGAAAATTTAATATAAAAATTTAAAATTAATTAATTTAATTTGTTTATACCACCACATTTTTCTATGCAAGTTCCTTCAGGTGCTCCTGGTTTTTAATACATTCCAACTATTTATTCACATTTTACACATCTGAAATCATGCAAAACTTTTCCTTGAGGACAAGCTGTACATTTATTACTTTTAGAAAAGCATTCAGTGCACTCACTATCACATTATTTGCATACGTTCAACAGATAATCTCCGTACATTCCACTAGGACATTTTTAGTTACATTCTCCCTCTATATATTATTATTAAATAAATATTTATTATAAAATTGTTATTATACTATTGTATTTACCATGCATCAAATAGCTTCCATGACAAGAGTCACAGTGAGGAGGGCCCCATCCCACTTTATTGCAAAGGGTGCACTCTGTTTGACTTGTGCATAAAAAGCAAGGTCCTTCACAGTTATGGCATCTTCCATCATTTCCCTTATAAGTTAAATCTTTACAACTGTCACAAGTGGTTCCATTGGAACAGGCATTGCAATTTTCAATGCAATGTTTGCAAACATTTCCATCTGCATAGTGTTTTTGAGGACATTCTGTTGAGGTACATGAAGGTAGTTTGAAAGCAGGATTGTTTAAACATTCTGTGCAGCCATTGATTCTATCACATTTTCCACATTATTATCCATAGTATTCTTAACAAGAAGCACATTATTATGCAGCTGTTTCAAAGTATCTTTCTTTGCAAGTTAAACACCCAGACTCAACAGTGTAGTTATTTTTTATACAAGAAGTACATTATTATGCTCCATTTTCACATGTTAAGCATGGCGGCTAGCATTAAGGACAGTCTTTACTATTCAAGAAAGCTCCAATAATGCATTTGGTACCTAATTAGTATTTTAATTTTATAAAAATATATTAAATTTTTTAATTAAATTTTTACAAGTAGTGACTGAAGAACATTATTCGCATCTTTCTTCACAATTTCTGCATATATTTCCATCTTAAGTTTGTTATAAAATTAATATATTCAATATTGTATATTATTATTGGTTTTACCTCTAACTTTTCCAACTTCACACTCGTCTTTAACACAATCAGGTAAAATAAAAGTTGGATTATTAACACATGTTAAGCAAATATTAGGAGTACAAGTTCCTAATATTATTTGTATAAATAAATCAAGTATGATTAACAAAAATTAATTAAAATATTATACCACATTAAAGTCCAAATGTTGTAGAGCATGCTATACACTGTCCATTTTTTAAGTATTCATTTTCCCTACATTTAGTACAAGAAGGGAACCCAACGCATTCTAAACAAGATGAATGACAAGGTTTACATATAAAATTGACTTTATATTCCTTAGATTTGCAGGTAGTTCCCGTACAGTCGGGCAATCTTAATAATATTATTTATTTTTATTATTATTAAATGGAATTTAAATTTATATTATTTACTAAAAAGTAGGATTATTTTTGCAAGTTAAACACTCTTAACTGTTGCATGTACCACAGTTGGATCCATAAGTCGCAGTGCAACTTTTACAAATTCCATCCAAAAATTTATCATTACTGCAGGAATCACCTATACAAATTTATGCAATTAATTTATATAAAAAAGGTTTTATATTTTACAAGTATTAGCATTAGAACAGGTTTCGCATGAAGAGTCGCATTAACTACAATGTTTCTATCCTTAGACCTCATAATAATTAGGCTTACAAGAACAAGCTGGGGGATTTAATCTTGTATCTGAAGAGCAGGTTTCACCTGTACATTTTTCTGCATTTTATTAGCAAGTATTGCATTTATAACTGCAATCTCTGCATTCTCTTGCAACTATTTATATAATATTTTAATCATTCATTTGTATTACAAAAATTTTTCACTATTTTATAATAGAATAATTACCTTGATATTAGTTATCTTTACATACAACGGGACATTTGTTTTCACTAATCGTAAAAAAATACAATAAATTCTAATCAAAAATGTAAAAATAAAATATTAATGCATACACTGCACATCCAAAATTTTCTTCTGTCAATGGCTCCTTGGGTAGTCCATTTCTTGCAAATTGTACTGCAAAGTCTCCATCACAACAAATATCGTTTCCAACTATTACTACAGTATGTTCTCCAGCCTTAAATGTATAATCCATTCTAAATACTCCATCACTATCCCATTTATAGTTCCACCTGTTATATAAATAAAATTAGAAATAGTATCAATATAATTAATCTCACATTAATATTATACCAATAGTCTCCAATATAGGCCTTTAAAAATACTCCATCTACAAATATTCCAGCTCCTCTAAATAAATTTAAGTATTAATTCAAATATGAAATTATATATTAAACTACACATTACTTAATAACTATATCATAATTATATTGTATAAATTATGTTTACTATATATATATGAATATTAAGCAAATTAATATAATTAAATGAGTTATTCTAATTAATTTAATTTTAAATACAAAATGTATAACAAAAAAAAACAAAAAAATATAATTATTTTACCCTCCAAAATCAGTACCAAAATCAATTTCATATCTGGCATCTTCATTATCTGTAAATGTGAAAGTCCATATGTACCCTATGTTATGTGACTAAGATGGTCCGTTACCTTTGCAATCTCTTCCATTTTTAAAAGGATAACTTGGGTTTACTTTTATACAATATCCACTTTTTTAAGGGCTAGTCTCAACATATTCCTTTAATATTTCAGCAAATTATTTATCCGTATTTCCTGTTTAAATTACTGGACTGTATCTGGTGTCAATTTTGACATTCATTCCAGCATAAACTATTCCAATTAAAATGCAGAGTTAAATTAGAATTAATTTAACCATTATAAGTGTTGTTGGTTTTTTTTCTTTTTTTGTTTTCTTTTTTGATGTTTTGATTTAAATTAAATATTTTATATTATAATGCTTTAAATATTAAATTGCAATTAATGTATTATTGGTTTTAATTGCTCTATTCATTTTATCTATATATTATTTTTTGTTTTAGGTACTATTAGATCAAATTTTTCCCACAAAATTCACTTTGCATTAGAAATTATTTAATTATTTATAATTATCCAATCAAATTATTAACTCTTTCAACGTATTTTTATAGTATAATTAGATTTTTAAATTTTCTAAAAATTAGTACTAAATCATAAAATTATAAAAATTAAATATATTTATTATAGTTTTAGTTTTAATCTTATTTTTGTTGAATCGTACCTTACTGATTTAATTATAAATTTCCTTTAATAAATTTTGGAAGTATTCATTTAAATACCTATGGCTATTTTAGAATATTAAAAATTAGCTAAATGTTAAATATATTAGCTAAAGTAATTTATTATTTATTTCCAAATTAAAAAAAAGAGTTTTTTATTTAAATAATATATTAATTCATTACATATTGGAAATGTTATATTTCCTTTTCTCCCTTGTTAATTAATTTATTTTTCAAGAATAACCATTTTTTGTTTTAAATATAAATTAGGTTTTTAAATTTTTTGTAAAAACTATTACTCTTTTTGTTAAGCTGAGTGTTTACTTAATTTTAATTATGTAATATTTTGTTTATATGGAATTTAAATTATATTTATAATATCATTTTTACTGCAGCCAAATCAAGTTTTTCTTATATTAATTACAATGATTACTTGATAAAAGAGGTATTAATTTTGAGAATATCTTAAATTTTAATTTAATATCGCTTTTAATAATCGAAATTTGCCCTAATTATTATGCTTTGAAAGGCTGTAGTATTCTAATAAATAATTCTAATTTAAATTTCTCTATATTTTAATAAATAGATATTTATTATATTTTCTAATTATGATCACAATTTAAATAATCAATAAGAGATTTATAAAATAATATTACATCAAAATTATTAGATTTTTTATTTTATTTGATGTACTCAGTAATTATTATATTAGGTACAAGCTTATATTGGGTGTATTGAGAAAATATGGAATGTTTTATATAAATAAATATTTCAAATCGTAACGATTAAATAAATATAATAGTAATAATAAAATTTGAGCATATTATATATTTATTAGATTATTTAACTTGTATATTATTTTAAAATAATATTATTATTTCAATAATAAAATAATGGAATTGTGTAATTTCTCAAAATTTATACTTTATTTATTAAGTTTTGTCAATAAATTATTTCTAATTAAAAGATAAATTTTTTTTTTTTTTTTCAATCTGATCCCATAATATTTGTTTTTCCAATATAAAGAAAAAATGAAATTATTAAATTTTCTAAACCAATAATATACTCATAAAAATTTATTTAATATATGGTAATCTATATAAAAAATTAAAAAAAATATATTAATATAAATATTATAAATCTATAAATTTCTGATAATTTCTCAAGCGTCATTATTATGAAGAGTAAACTAAGAAAAGTTTGATATAGATGTAGTTGAAGCAGGTTCTTTTAGCTTTCTAATTTTTCTTCCTCTAGCCTTGGGAATACTTGAACTTGACGAAGGTAGCACATGACGAGTACTTTCATCTCCAAAATCATTGTTCTTATCTTTAGGGGAGTTTGATCCATTAGATTCAGATTTTTCTTTCGCGAAATCATTCTAAGAAACATGGAAGCTGTCGGGAATAGTAGATAAGGGAATGTTAGAATCAGACTATTTTAATTAAAAAAATAGTAAATAAAGAAAATAATAAATTTTTAAATATTAAGTGTAATGAATAAAGATAATTTGTACTTTAAAAGCATCGCCAGATTCTAATTTTTTTCTTTATAAATGTCCAAATTTAGAACTAAGAGAAGTAGCTTCGCTTTGGAAAACAGAAGCCTATTTTCCCTCTTTTCTTGACTGTCTTAGATCGGTGACTTTTTTAGATTTGTTTTTTTTGAGGCAGTATTCAATAATGGGCAAAATAACCTCAGAGTAGATGAAGAAAGCGGCGTGAACAAATAATCCTAATAATAAACTTGAAATTGCGAACCAACTGTACTTGAGTCTGAAATGTTCATCTTCAGATACATCATCCAACATATAGTACATACATCCCAAACCCCCCAAGACGAAGGCTTCACTAATTATAAGTCTGTATTTGTCTCTAGCTTCTTTGAATATTGTAAATTTGAAAAGGCCCAAAATGACGACCAAGTGAATAAAGGCGAACATACTCAGCTAAACGGTTGGGTGTTCTTATAGGGTCAGTAAAACAATAGCGATGTAAATTTTTCTAAACACATAAACGTAATAGAAATAAGCTTTTCTTGGGTAATCTTCTAGTTTGTGAATAAAGTGCCAGATGTTTCTGAGTTTGAAGGTGGGATTTTTGTCCATTTTTTCAAGCAAAGGCATGTCTTCTACCTCTTCATCCATTTCTTTGTTGTAAAGTAGGCCCTAGTTTCTCTTCATATGGATGAGAGTGAGTACGAAAAATCCGATGTAGAAGACTCCCATTCCAATTGCCAAAAAGAAATTGAGGGGGTCTTGCGTGTTTGTTAACTGCAAGAAAACGTAAATTAAAAACACTCCAGCACTTGCCAACATCGAATCAAACCAAATTCCCCATTGGAAATAACCATATCTTAAATGGAAAAAGAATTTGTACATTTTGTTTTCTCCATTTCCTCTGTAAAGCCTTTTTTAACTGAGTAAAACAACTGTGAGATAAAGACCTACAAAGATTATGAATAATCCCATCAGAGATCCTATATTATTCAAGAATAGAGCTGTTTCTTTTTCCAAATCAAATTTCTAAAATAAGGTAATTATTAATTTGTATTTTTTAACATTATTTAACTTATGGTTTACCTTAACTCCAGAGCTATAATCTTCAAATTCTCCACTTGGGATATCTTTTTTAAAGAAGTTATACATATAGAAGGTTATGGTAGGTTTCAGTTTTCTGAAGAATTTTATTCCATTTATGGGCCATCTGATATTGATGAATCTGTAGAAATATAGGATTTGGGTAATATCAATTACAAAGAATAAGATATAGAATCTGTTAAAGTGGTTTTTGTAATAAAATACATAGAAAGGCAATAAAACCATCATTCCTAAAACACCTAGCAAAAAAAAATATTAAATATAATTTTTAGACGAATCAAAAAGCTAAAATAGCTACCAATAAACAGCCAGAATTCAAATATTTCTGTAGCTCGTCTTTCGTTTTTGTTGTAATAGAAGTATTCGTTGACATATTCTTTTTGAGGTTTTTAGCTATCCGATAAGTTGTTTCCCTCTCCGTCATCGAAAGCTGATTTGGGGTACAAGTCAATTTCCATATCTCTTTTTCTAATCGTAGCATTGCTCTAAATCTCAACTTCATATGAAGGACCCGAATCTTATTAGAGTTGTCTACCCTTAACTGTTTATTTAGCTTTAACTTTGAATCCAGAAGTATTGAATCCAGGAATTTTGACTATAATAAAATCTTGCAAAGAAGTACCAGAAGGCAGAGTAAATTATTTGGTAAAATTGATGACACATTTCAGGGGAGCGTTTTCCTCAATATTAAGATATTGGCTTTAGAAAAGGAAATTGACTGTAAATTCTATGGGTCTCCTGTCAACGCAAATATCGGCTCTAGTTTCATTACCGCCTGTGCACTAAATGTAATTAATTAATTAATTATATATTTATAATGTATAATGAAGGAAAATGATAAACTATTTACATTGTATCCTTTTTCAATTTTACAGTCTGCACTACATCCGTCACCGTCAATATTGTTACCATCGTCGCACTCAAACTATTTAGACACTCTAAGACCGTCTTTTGAGTAAAAAATTTATTTTATAAATATTAGTATTAAAATTTAATTAAAGTTATTACCTCCACATTTTTCCACACAAGTTCCTTCAGGAGCTCCAAGTTTCTGGTACATACCAACTATTTATTCACATTTAAGACATTAGAAATTGTGTAATACTTTTCCTTCGGGACATTTAGTACATTTATCTTTTTTTAGTTACATTCAACACAAGAACTGTCACATTATTCACATTAATTTTTCAAATAATTTCCGAATTATCCACTTGGGCAAGATTAGGTACATTTTCCATCTAAATGTAGAGTTAAAATTTTATAATTAATAAAGTTAATGTTTTAAAATGTTAATTACCATTCATTAAATAGCTTCCACCACAAGTGTTACAGTTAGGAGGAGCCCATCCGACATCTTTACATACGATGCATTCAGTTTAAGATTTGCACAAAAAACAGGGTCCTCCACACGGATGACATTTTCCATCAGTTCCTTTGTAAGTGGTATCTCTGCATTATTCACAAGTTGATCCATTCGTACACACATTACAGTCTTTAATACATTGTGCACATTTATTGGACCCAGTGACAGCGTACCATTTGTAAGGACAGTTTTCAGATGTGCAAGTAGGGAGTTTGAAGGCTGGGTTGTTTTTACATTAAATACATTCAGTTTAATTACATTCACCACATAAACTTCCATAGTGATTGGTACATGAAGCACATTCCCCACCAGCAGTTTTGAAATGTCCTCCTTCACATTCAGTACATCCTGAAGCTACTGTAAAATTACTTTTAATACAACTAGTACATTATAATGCAGAATTTTCACAAGCTAAACAGGGGGCTTAGCAAACAGGACAATCTTCATTCTTCAAGAACGCTCCTGAAACACAGGTTTTACCTTTAATTAATATTCCATAATTTAAAATTTATTATTTAATAAAAGATAAAATTAAAAAATTGAATTTTACATTTATTCAAATCAATTAAATCACAAACACTACACTTGATTTCACAGTTTCTGCAGATTTATCCATCTAATTTGTAATTTAAAGTAAATTTTACTGTTTATTTCATAGATATTTATATTTACCCTAAACTTATCCATTATTGCAGGTAGTTTTTACACAATCAGGATAGGTGAAAGTAGGGTCATTTTTGCAAGTAAGGCATTCAGTTGGGGTACAGGTTCCTTATTAAAAATAATATTAATTAAAACACACTTAAATAAAATCAACCTTATTTTATAAGACTAATTTATTACCACATTTAGGGCCATAGGTTGTTGTACAATCTACACAAAGTCCATTTTTGAAGTGTTAGTTACTTTCACATTAAGTACAAGAAGTAGAATGGACACATGCCTTACAGGAAGGATGACAAGGCTTACAACTATTTCCGGCTTGGTATTCTTTACTGGTACAGGGTGATCCATCACATCTGGGATATCTAGCATTTTTAAGACATTATAGACAAAATTTAATTATTAATATAGTGGGATAAAAATTACAAAAAAGTGGGGTTTGCCTTGCAAGTTAAGCAGTCATCTTTATTGCAAGTAGAACATTAGTTTCCAAATTTACTTTCACAGGTGTGGCAAACTCCATTCAAATATAAGCCAGATTCACATGTTTCGCCTGGAAAAATATTATATAATTATATATTTTTTTTTTATATACATTATTTATTAAATATAATTTTATAATTAATTGAAAATAAATAATGTACAAGTTGTCCCATCAGTACAGGTCTTGCAACTACTATGACATCTAATACAATCTGCTTAGTTAGGAACGTTATAAAAACCAACTTTACAATTACAGGTGGGTGCATTTTCTCTGGTACCAGATGAACAGGTTCTACATACATGAGCTTCTCTGTTACAGGATGCGCACTGATAATTACAATTTTTGCAAAGTCTTCCCTCTTAAAAATTAAATTAGAAGTAAAATCAAACTCTTGTTTAATTTTTGTTTAGAAAAATTGTTTATTTTTTCATAATTTAATTAAATCAGTAATAATTACTCAAGTTGGAATTATAAATAATAAAAAAAATTACAAAATCGATAAAAATTTATCTAATTAGTTGGAATAAAAAAAATATTAACATATTATTCTCCTAACATAAGAATTAGAATTATTATTTAATTTTTTTCAAAGTTTAGTTACCTTAGTATTGATTAGTAGCACATGTAACATCGCATTTGTTATCACTTTAATAAAAATATATTACTACTTAATTAAAATATAGAAATTAATAAAATAAATTATACGCGAGGCAACCAAAATTTTCTTTAGTCAATGGTTCTTTAGGGGAACCGTTTCTAGAAAATTATACAGAAAAATCTCCGTCACAACATTTATCATTTCCTACAACCAAAACAGTGTGAGTACCTGGAGTAAAATTATAGTTAAGTTTAAATACTCCATCACTACTCCAATTATAGGCCCACCTTAAAAATATTTGTTATATTGTAAATTTAGAATTCTTTAAGAAGTATTATGATGATTTCTAATATAATAAAATAAATAAAATTATTTAATAAATACCAAAAATCTCTTTAGAATGCTCGATCATAGACTCCATCTACAAAGATAGCAGCTCCACTAAAAAAAAATTATAAAATTTCATTTTGTAGTTAAAAAAATGCTTAGAATTCTAACAGTAATATTATCATGGTAGAATAAATAATGAATTTTCAGTAAATTAAATTTTACCCTCCAAAATCGGTTCCAAAGTCTATTTCATAAACGGCAGTAAGGCTTTCTTAAAAAGTAAAAGTCCATATATAACCAATATCTGTTGTTTTTGATACTCCATTTTTGTTACAATCCCTTCCATTTTTAATTGGATAAGAAGGATTATCTAAAGTGCAATACCCATTTGGTTTTGAACTATTTTCTACATAACTTTTAATTCTATTGGCAAATTATTAATCTGATCCACCAAATTATACATCAGGCGAATATCTTGTATCTACTCTTACATCCATACCTCCTAGAACAATTCCCAAGCTTAAAATGATAAAATGATTGGCTTTATCATTATTTTTAATTTTTGTTATTGTTTTTTTTATTAACTAATTAATTTGTTTTTTTTTATTTATAAATTTCAAAAAGGCTTTAATTTTTATCATTTTGAGAAACAAATTTACCACTAATATGTACAATTGTAAGCATGCTTATTTCGGTATGAGTATCATAAATTTTTGTTATTATTGATTCTGACATTAATATGTTTAGAAAATAATATAGAAATATTTTTTTAAATATATAATTAAATTGTTATAAACATCGAAAAATTTATTTGCATGTATAATTATTTATCTGAATTATATTCCATTTGAATATTTATAGAATTATTATTATAGCCTTACTAATTTGTTTGAAAGCATAATATACAATCCATATAATATATTATAAATATAATTTATATTTGCGAAATATAGATAGATAAAAATACATATTTCTATTTGTTAGAATCAATATTTTATTAAAATAATTAATTATAATAAAATTTATTAATATAATTGTGAAAAATAATATATATATTTATAAAATTTATGATTATAATTACATTGCTATAATTTAATAAAATGGATTGATTATTCATGTATTAAAAGTTTTGAGATTATATGAGGAATATTAAAATTATGATATTAATATTTTATGGAATAATGAATAAAATGTATATGTATTTTACTTTATTATTGATTAGTCATTTCATAATATATTAAGAATAATTAAACTATTTCTTAGTAATGAAGAAAAATTTGAGAGAGGACAAAATATTAAAATTATATTCTCAAAAATAAAGAAAAGTCAATTAGTTATGAAATTATTTTATAGTTACAAATTAAATTAAATTTAAAAGTTCAAAATCTAAAAGTTAAAATAATAACATACAATTTTATTTATTGAATTTAGTAATTTATTCGAGTATATATTATTTTATAATATTAAAATCTATCTAAGTAATTAATTAGAAAATATCAAAAAATATTTAGTATATAAAAAATAATATTAATTTATAATTTTCTTAGTAATATAAATACAATACTTAATATAATTATTAGTTATAAATAGGTAAAAACCATATATAAAAACAATACATGAATATAAATTAATGTCATATATAATTATTTAAATAAATCTTTAACATATATCATTTATTTTTTATTTAAAGAACACTATATTTCTATAAAAATATATTATCTTTTTTTTTATTCAACTTTATTATTAAAAATTCTTATATATAAAATAAAAAGATAGTTAGCTAGATAAAGTAATACTATACTAAAATACTAAATTTTATTAAATAGATATTAAGCTATTATATACTATAAAAATAATACTAATTAATGATATAATTATATTCATTATAATAAATAATTACAATATTAAAGTATATATTAGAATATTAACTAATATTCATATATTTTGTTGTGAAGCAAACTAAGATTTTTTAGTTTTTTATTATTCTATACCTCTTTTTTCGGTTTCAAAACTTGTTGGACTATCTAGAGAAATAGTACCGTTAGAACCTTGGTCGAAATTCTATATGTTTGTATATCTTCCATCAAAGTCGTATAATGTTTTCCCCTTTATTTTCCTGGCTTACAAAGATGATGTGGTTGCAGAAGGAGTAAAGTTTCCAGCATTTACTTAGAAATCATTTTGAGTTTTATTGGGAATTGAATTTTAATCCTCAACCGAGAAAAAGTCATTCATTGTTTATTTTTAGTCTTACATTACTTTGGGAGATGTCAGTTACGATGTACATTCAGCATTTTTATTTTCTTATTACTAGTTAAATTGATTTTTACTTTTATTAAATCAATATATCTATATAAATATTTATTTATTTTATTACTGATAAAGAATCTGTATTTTTGCGATTAATTTTTTTACTTAAATCTTTAAATTTGCTTTATATTGTTTGAAATCTATAAGAACTATTTTCTTCTAGTATAACTGTCGATCCTTCTTATTTTCCTTCTTTTCTATATTACCTTAAATCAATAACCTTTTTACTTTTTCTTCTACTTAAACAATAATCTATAATAGGTATAATAAATTCTTAATAGCAAAAGAAAGCACCATGAATGAAAAGACCCATCAATAATGACCCGATTGCAAACCAACTGTATTTTAATCTAAAGTGCTCATCTTCAGAGGCATCATCTAACATAAAGAACATGCATCCAACACCACCCAATACAAAGCCTTCACTAAGAATTAATCTAATCTTTTCTCTTCTTTCTTTAAAAATCGTAAATTTGAATAGTCCTAAAATAATAACAAGATGGGCAAAAGCAATCATGCTAAGTTATACTGTGGGATGTTCTTGCAATGTAAGCAAAACAATAGCGAGATAAATCTTTCTTAATACATAAAAGTAATAGAAAGAGGCTTTTCGAGGATAATCTTCCAATTTATGAATAAAGTGCCATATATTTCTTAGCTTGAAAGTAGGATTTTTTTGCATTTTTTCAAACAAAGGCATATCCTCTACAATTTCATCCATTTCTTTGTTGTATAGATAGTCTTAATTTTTTTTCATATATATCAAAGTGGCTAAGAAAAATCCGAAATAAAATACAGCCATTCCAATAGCGAGGAAGAAGTTAAAACCATCTTTAGCATTAGTCATTTGTAAGAAAATATATATTATGAAAACTCCGGAACTGGCCAACATTGAATCAAACCAAATTCCCCACTAGAAATATCCAAATCTCAGGTGTAAGAAGAATTTATAAATCCTGGATTCTTCTTTCTTCTTACAGTAAAGTTATTTTTAGCTTAAAACAACTACAAATATATAAAGTCCGATAAATATGATGACAAGTGTAAGAAGGGAACCAACATTATTGAGGAACAAAGCTGATTCCTTCTCCAAATCAAATTTCTTTTGTTTTAATTTTATCATTAGTATTTATTTAATAAATCTAAATATATTATATACAATAATAAATTACCTTGACTCCAGAACTATATTCACTAAACTGATTAGAAGGGATATCTGTTTTATAGAAATTCCACATATAAAAACTGATGGTAGGTCTAAGTTTTCTAAAGAACTTTATGCCATTAATTGGCCATCTTATATTAATAAATCTGTAAAAATATAATAATTATGTTATATCTATAACAAAGAACAGGGCATAGAATTTATTGAAGTGATTTTTGTAATAGAAAACGAAGAAAGGTAAAAAGACCATCATTGCTAAAACACCTAAAAATATTATTCAATATATTATTGCTAAATTCAAAATAAAATTTTAAATCAAAATTTTTATGTTAGGTATTATAATAATTTATTATGTATCTATGGTATATCCTTTAATTTTATGATATTTAATTTTTATTTTTCATCCATAAATTATGAAAATCAACTTTAAAAAAATAATATTTTTTTCAAAAAAATAGATCTAAAAAACATATGTATTATACATATATATATATGAATTAATCATTTTTTTTATAAAAAAATAAATAATTTTGTAAAAAAAAAGAATATTGTGTTGACAAAATAATAAACACATTAATTAAAATATGCAAAGTTTTTTGAAAATTTTATTAACTTAAAATTTTATTTAGATGTTAGTAATGTATTTTCAGAAATTATTTTAAGAATAAAAATTTAAGATGAAAACTCAAAATTAAAAATAAATTATTCTAATTATTAGAATAAATAAAATAATATTATTAAGATAATAATAAAGTATACAAATTGTTTATTTATTTAATATTAATATTTTTTATTATTATTTATTCTTTCAGAACATCACTTTATTTTTATATTATATATAAAAATCAATTTTATTTTCAAAAAATGAACAATCAAATTGTTTATTTATTTAATATTAATATTTTTTATTATTATTTATTCTTTCAGAACATCACTTTATTTTTATATTATATATAAAAATCAATTTTATTTTCAAAAAATGAACAATAATTTCATAAAATGAGAAAAAATTTCAAAAAATACAAATACATATATATTTAATGTATTTAATTAAAATCAATATTCTTTTCTAAAAAACACTTAATAAATTGAAAATAAAAGCATTTTATTAATTAAAAGTAAAAATTACCTTAGAATAAAATAAAATAATAATAGCAAAACGAAAACAAATTTATAAAATGGAATATATATATTAGGAAATTAAATTTTTTAAATTGTATTAGCATATTTTTAATTTTATAATATCATTATTAAAATATTTTTTAATAATTTTTTTAAATAATATATGTATGAAAAAATTTTCATTCTTAAAAAAAATAATGAAAATGTAATAAATTAGGATTAATATTGATATTATTACCTATTTGTAACCAAAATTCAAAATAAGCAGTACCCTATCTTTCTTATTTATTGTAGTAATAGTACTCCTTGACAGGGGCTTTCTAGGGGTTTTCACTCTCAGCTAAGGTATTTCCATTTCCATCATCAAATGCAGACTTAGGATATAAATCAATTTCAAGCTCTCGCTTTTTTAATGTTAAGTCACTATTTATAGTAACATCATATTCAGGGCCGCTATTCGAAGACGTTAAGCCTCTTCTTCCAACTCTTTCCTTCACGCTTATTTTGAACCCAGCTGTATCCCTTCCCGCTATTTTTAAGACTATAAAATCTTTCAATGAAGTTCCTGAGGGAAGAGTGAATTATTTAGTAAATTTAATTAAGCATTTGAGAGGGGCAGTTTCTTCGACATTCAAATATAAATCATCGAAAAAAAAATCAACTGAAAACTTTATAGGTCTTTTGTCAGCGCAAATATCCGGGCTAGAACTACTTCCACCAGAGCACTTAATTTATTAATCTGTTTTAGTATATAAATTATATAAAGTTAAATATAAATGTTTACAATCCATCCTTCTTCTATTTCACATTTGGAACTACATCCGTCTCCATCACTATTATTTCCATCGTCGCAAGCAAATTGGTTAGAAACTCTCAATCCGTCTCCACATTTTTCCAAACATGTACCCTCAGGGGCTCCAGGCTTTTGATAGAATCCTTTGATTTCATCACAAGTAACGCATTTTGCTTTATGTAAAACTTTCCCTGTAGGACATTTAGTGCAAATATCAGATTTTTAGGTACATTCTACACACTAAGAACTGCATTGTCTACACTCATTTCTCAGATAATCAGCATACCAACCACTAGGGCATGTGAGGATGCACTCATTTTCATACATCAGATATCTTCCTTCACACCTACTGCAATCAGGAGGAGCTCTTCCTATAACCTTACATATTGTACACACATTCTAGCTACTACACAAGAAACAAGGTCCTTTACAAGCATGACATTGCTTGTCAGCTCCTAAATAAGTCAAATCTTTACATTGATCGCATGTGGTTCCATTACTGCAAGATGTGCATTCTGGTTTACATGCTCTGCAAATATTTCCATCTTTGTAGAATTTTTGGTGACAAGTGGTAGTAGTGCAGGTAGGAAGAGTGAATAAAGGATTATTTCTACATTCAGTACATTCAGTTTTATTACATTACCCACATATTTATCCATAATATTAGCTGCAAGGAACACATTCAAGCTAGTCAGTTTTGAAATATCTACTTATACAATTAATGCACCCAGTGTATACTTCATAATTATTTTTCACACAAGAAGTACAATTAGTAGCACTATTTACACATGTTTTGCATGGTGATTAGCAAAGAAGACAATCTTTATTTTTTAAATATGCTCTTTATGCACATTTTGTACATGTAACTGTATCAACTAAGCATTCGTCACAATTAGCTTCACAAGTTCTACAAAGAGTTCCATCTAATTTTTAAATTATAATTATTTATATTATAATATGTAAAATCCAAATAAAATTAGTAAACCTGCAGTTTATCCGACATCGCATGTTTCTTTTTAACAAAGAGGCAATTTAAAAGCTGGATTGACTTTGCAAGTATTGCATCTATATTAATCACAAGTACCTTATTTATTATATTATAAATTTTAAATAAAATATTTATTAATTTAATATTTGATATCATTTTTAATTATTTAATACCACATTTATTTCCATATTTAATTTCACAAGATTGGCATAATCCATCTTTCATGAATTAATTAGCTTCACATTAGGTACATTTATTCGATTCAACACATGCTTTGCAGGATATATGACAAGGTTTACATATTTATCCTACTTTAAATTCATTAGAATTGCATGTTGTATTATTGCATCTTGGTAATCTTATTTTTGTAGAATTTAAATTGATTCATAATCTTACATAATATATCTATAAATATATAAATACGTAAATGAAGGATTATTTTTGCAAGTTAAGCATTCTATTTGATTGCATGTTCCACACAAGCCTTGGTATTTGTCTGTACAGGATTTACATATTCCTTCTAAATATTAATTTGATTCACAAGTATCACCTAAATTACATATATTTTAATCAAATTTATAAAAATTACCCAAATTATTAATTTACATGAAGAAGAATTTGAACAACTTTTGCAAGAAGAATGGCAACTTCCACAATGGGCCTAGTTTATAATGTCATAATATTTAGGTTTACAATTGCATTATGATACTCCTTCTCTAGTCGCTGAAGAACATTAGGTGCAAGTTGTTGCTTGCTTATTACACTTAGCGCACTTATAACTACAATTATAGCAGTTTCTTCCAACTATATAAATATAAATTTAATGCAATCTTCGAAATAAAATTTTAAATCATATTATATTAAAAATTTTAATTTTAATTTAATTTTTTTTATTATTATTATATCAATTTTTTGAAAATTTATATTGGTGCTTATATATTTTCAGCATAATAATATTTTTTTAAGAAAAAATTAATTCTATAAAAATATATATATTTTTTTGGATCTGTTTTTTTAAATAAATTATTTTTTTAAATTAATAATCATAATTTATAAATAAAAAATTAATAACTTAAAATTAAAGGATATAATATCATAAATACATACTTAATTAATAAAATACCTATCATATAAAATTTTGATTAGTTATTTTAATTAATTTTAAAATAATTAATCTCTTTATTTTTAATATAATATTTAATTAATTAGTAATACCTTAATACTGATTTTAAGTGCAATTAACAGGACATTTATTAGAACTGTTAAAATTATTTAAAGTATAATATTTATTATGAAATGCAAATTATTTATTAATTATTTTTACGCTTAACATCCCATATTTTCTGAAGTTAGTAGCTCTTTTGGTTGAGAATTTCTTGAAAACTGTACCATCATATCTCCTTCACAGCAATGTTCTTATCCTATTACTAAGACTATATGACGCCCAGCTTTGAAATTATAATTCATTTTAAAGACTCCTTCACTACTCCAATTCTTTTCCCACCTATATTAATTTTAAATCATAACAAATAAGTTAAAAGAAAAATATATTAAGAATAGTTAATAAATTTTAAAATCCATAACCCATAGAATAAATATTCAAACAAACTAATAAACTAATCGGATTATTTTTAAATTCTTTAATTTACCAAAAGTCTTTTTGAAATGCCCTGTCTAATACTCCGTCTACCCAAATTGCCGATCCTCTATTTATAAAAAATTAAGATAAAAATGATGACAAATTTTTATAAAATTTTTAATTTTTAATTAAAAACATTTTGTAAATTAAATTTTTCTTTTTACCCTCCAAAATCTGTACCAAAATCAATTTTATAATTGGCATCTTCTGCATCATCAAAGGTAAACGTCCATATCCATCCAATATTCTCACTAGCTCCATTTTTAGCTCCAACCCTACATTCATTAGTATTTCTGATTGGGTAACTAGGGTTATACATAACACAATATCCATCAGGTTAAGGGCTAGCCAAAACATAAGCCTTCATTCTGTTGGCAAATTCTAGATCTGATCCCCCCATTTAGAACTTAGTGCAATGTCTTGTATCAATTTTAATATTCATATCTGAAAGGATTATAACGAGTAAAACTGATAGTAGTAAGATGGTTTTAAGCATTTTGTAATTTTTCTAATATTTTTTTATTTATGATTTTGTTTTTTAATTTTTTTTTTTTTTATAGATTAGGACATAATAGTATTTCTCTTTATATATGTAATATAATTTCTAATAAATAAAAAATATTAAATTTGCTTATTGCCATTTTATTTATTATGAAAATCATGGTATTATTAATAAATTGTCTTTTATAGATATTTCTTTTAATTTTATTGTATAGAAATTATTTAATAATAATTTGCAATTAATACTGCAATATATTCCTCAGATCAATACTTTAGAAATTTAGAAATTATAATAATGGTATTTTAACCTGTGATATATACTAGCATAAATATAGTAGAAAAATAATTTATTTATTAATCAAATTAATAATTTTAAATAATTGTTGATTAGAAAATATATAGCAAACTTACAAAAAAAAATTTTAATTAATTTATTTCAGATTTAGCGCTTTTTTCTTAATAATTTAAAATTGTGCAATTGTTTAATTATATTATTAATTGTTAAGAAATCAAGCTAATTTTTTAAATGATTACATAGTATTTGATTTAATGTATTATATAAAAGGGTATCACTTAATTAATATTTAAATAATAGAATCATTTGTTAACAAATAGACTCAAATGTTGAAAACTATTAGACTACCTTGAAAAATCAATACAATTTATTAATTATATATATAACATAATTTGAAAATTTTTTGGTTCATTTTTGCTATATAATTTTTTTAATTAAATTATTAAAAAAATATTATTTAATTTATAAAAATTATTATATTTAACGATTCGTTATTTATTAGCTTAATATAGAAATAATGATTACAAAAATTGAAGAATTAAATTAGTAATGTATAGCATATACTATCAAATATTATAATTATTTCAATATATTATACTTAGAATCAAAATATTAATCCTTAATACCTTTTGTCTTTTAAATAAAAATTTGTATATATAAATATAAAATTCTAATGATTTTAATTCTAAATATTTCTATAATATAATGTTAATTTTTAAATATATAAGTTGTTATTATTTCTACTTAGCAAGTAAATAAAGTTATTGTATGAAACTACATATAATAGCAATAATATATTTTATAGTCGGTATTAAAAACATTCTTTATAATATAGAGTAGTTATTATAAAGATTTATTATCTATAAAATTATATTAAATGCCATAATTTATTCATAGAATTTAATTAATAAATTTATATCAGTATGTTGATAATTAGAAAATATATTATTATTTTTATGAAAATAGTTGATAATTATAAAAACTTTAGAAATAAATTAAATATTTAAATAAAATATAATTTAATTATCTAAATTAATAATGAGAAATATTTTTATATAGATTTGATTATTGATAATAATTAAAAAATGGCAAGTTAATTTCTTATTAATAACTCATAAGTAAAATAATAGTAATTCATTATTTTAACTATAAAAAGTAAATTCATTATCTAATATCATAATTGATAATAGTAAAAATATATATATGATATATGACTAATGTAACAAATTTCTAAATGTGTAGACAATATAATTAATTAGAAATTATTACTAATTCTGAAATTTTATAAAAGCCAGTGATATATTTACAAAGCAGCTATGAATTACATAATATAAAATTACTGATAAATCTGTAATAATTTTACTACCGATAATATAGTAAATAGCAATTATTATAAATAAACAAGAGATTATAGTAAAATTTTAGAGGGAAAAAATTTTCTTATTAGACTTTGCTCATTAAAAAATTTTTAATAATTGAGTTATGAGTTTTGAATGAAAAAGAACATTATGATTATAAGGAATTTGTAATTTTTAAAAACGAAATGCATATATATAAATATCTCAATAAATAAATAGTAAATAAAGAAAAACCTATTTTTAAATTTATTATTCATTATTAACTAAATATTGATTTTTAATTTGATTAATTTGAAAAGGAATCTATTTAGAGTTTCTTTCAATAAATTAATAGTTTTTTCTTCCTTATCATTTTCTTTTTTATTTACTACTTTAAGAAGGAGATAAGCTCATTTAATCAGTTTTATTAAGTGCTAAATTTTATAAAATGATTTGGCTGTAGCCAGATAAATTATTAGAGAAATAATCTGAAACTCTAAAAATTTACCTTCGTTAGCTGTAGACTTAGGAGAATAAGCTGAAATATTCTCATTTTTTTAGTCACTCAATCTATTGATATTCAAATTATTGTAATTCTAAAACAAAAATTATATGTTTTTATAAAATAAATTTATATATGTAAAATGTTCAAATTGTTAATTTGATTAATTTTTCTCTTTTTATATGCTAATTTCCAGTTTATTATTAGGATTATTTGGTGAAGCCGCATTCTTCATCTACTCTTAGGCTATTTTGCCAATTTTCGAATATAGCTTAAAAAAAAAATCCAAAAAAGTCACCGATCTAAGACAATCTAGAAAATAAACTTCTGTTTTCCAAAGCTCCCTCCCTTCCTAAGTTCTGAATTTTGATGTTTGCAAAGAAAAACATTAGAAGGAGATCCTATTAAAGACAATATACAAGTCTGATTTTAACATCTACTTAACTATCATTCCAAACAGTTACAAGTTATTTAGAATGTCTTTGAGAAAAATAAATCTGAATCTAATGGATGAAACTCCCCTAAAGATAAGAACAATGATTTTAGGGTTAAAGTACTTGTCATGTTCATTTTTGAAGTGTTAATTACGATTACATTAAGTGCAAGAAGTAGAATGAACACAGGCCTTGCAGGAAAAGTGGCAAGGCTTACAACTAATTCTAGTTCAGTATTCATTACTAGTACAGGGTAATCTATCACATTAGAGATATTAAATATCAAGAAATTATAACCAAACTTTTAAAAACAAAAATGGGATAAAAATTATAAAAAAGTGAGATTCTCCTCATAGTCAAGTAGTAATATTGGTTATATCCTTAGTATTATTAAATTTAGTTTTTAAATTTTAGTAATTTGTTTTTTATTTTTAAATAGTGTAATAGCTTTAAATTTTATTATTCTGAAAATTAATATTATATTAATATGAATAATAGAAAACATGTTATTTCAATTTGGCAATATAATAACGAAAATATACATATATTATAATATTAATTATGATATAAGTTAATAAAAATAATAAAATTATTTATGTATTTAAATTATGATATTTTATGAGGAGTAATAAAATTATGATATTAATATTTTATGGAATAATGAATAAAAATGTATACATATTTTATTTTATTAATGATTAACAAATTCTTGAACCATTATTTAAAAATGAAGCTAGATTTGAGAGAGTTTATATAATTAAAATAATTATCTTAAAAGTAAAGATAAATCCATTAGCTATGAAATTATTTTATGGTTACAATTTAAATTAAAATTGAAATTTTCAAAATCTAAAAGTTAAAATAATAAAATACATTTTTATTTATTGAATTTAGTAATTTATTCGAGTGCATATTATTTTATCTTATTAAAATCAAAGTAATACAATAGAAAATATAAAAAAATATTTAATATTTAAAAAATAATTCTTTAAAATATTAATAAATTACAATTTGTACTTAATAATGTAATTACAATATTTAATATAATTATTAGTAATAAATAAGATATACCTTATATAAACAGTATAAAAATTAATATCATATATAATTACTTTAATAAGTGTATATTATATCATATATTTTTATTTAAAGAATACTTACTATATTTCAAAAAAATACATTATTTTTAATTCAATATTTAATATTAAAAAATTTAATAAATATAATAAAAAGATAGTTAATACAACATTTTTTTATTAATTAGAAATAAACCTATTATACATTTTAAAAATTATATTTCATTATAAAAAATAATTATAGTATATAATGTAATATTAATAATAACCATATATTGTGTTGCGAAAAAATTTAGATTTTTTAGTTTTTATTTCTTAACCTTCTAAATCTGTTTCAGATCTTGTAGGACTATCAAGAGATAAAATAGCATTGGAAGCTTAAGAAAAATTTTAGATTTTATTATATCTTCCATGAAAGTCGTATTCAATAAATTATGGAAGTATTCATTTAAATACCTATGGCTATTTTAGAATATTAAAAATTAGCTAAATGTTAAATATATTAGCTAAAGTAATTTATTTTTTATTTCCAAATTAAAAAAAAGAGTCTTTTATTTAAATAATATATTAATTCATTACATATTATAAATGTTATATTTCCTTTTCTCCCTTGTTAATTCATTTATTTTTCAAGAATAACCATTTTTTGTTTTAAATATATTTTAGGTTTTTAAATTTTTTGTAAAAACTATTACTATTTTTTGTTCAGCTGAGTGTTTACTTAATTTTAATTATGTAATATTTTGTTTATATATAATTTAAATTATATTTATAATATCATTTTACTGCAGCCAAATCAAGTTTTTCTTATATTATTTATAATGATTACTTGATAAAAGAGGTATTAGTTTTGAGAATATCTTAAAATTTAATTTAATTTAGCTTTTAATAATCGAAATTTGCCCTAATTATTGTACTTTGAAAGGTTGTAGTATTCTAATAAATAATTCTAATTTTAATTTCTCTATATTTTGGTAAATAGATATTTATTATATTTTCTAATTATGATCATAATTTAAATAATCAATAAGAGATATATAAAATAGCATTACATCAAAATTATTAGATTTTTTATTTTATTTGATGTACTCAGTAATTATTATATTAGGTACAAGCTTATATTGGGTGTATTGAGAAAATATGGAATGTTTTATATTAATAAATATTTCAAATTGTAACGATTAAATAAATATAATAGTAATATAAAATTTGAGCATATTTTATATTTATTAGATTATTTAACTTGTATATCATTTTAAAATAATGGAATTGTGTAATTTCTCAAAATTTATATTTTATTTATTAAGTTTTGTCAATAAATTATCTCTAATTAAAAGATAAATTTTTTTTTTTTTTCAATCTTATAATATTTGTATTTCCAATATAAAGAAAAAATAAAATTATTAAATTTTCTAAACCAATAATATAATCATAAAAATTAATTAATATATGTTAATCTATATAAAAAAATAAAAAAAATATACATATATAAATATTATAAATCTATAAATTTCTGATAATTTCTCAAGCGTCATTATTGTGTATCGTAAATTAAGAAAAGTTTGATATAGATCTAGTTGAAGCAGGTTCTCTTAGCTTTCTAATTTTTCTTCCCCTAGCCTTGGGAATAATTGAATTTGACGAAGGTAGCACGTGACGAGTACTTTCATCTCCAAAATCATTGTTCTTATCTTTAGGGGAGTTTGATCCATTAGATTCCGATTTTTCTTTCGCGAAATCATTCTAAGAAACATGGAAGCTGTCGGGAATAGTAGATAAGGGAATGTTAGAATCAGACTATTTTGAATAAAATAATAGTAAATAAAGAAAATAATAAATTTTTTAATATTAAGTGTAATGAATAAAGATAATTTGTACTTTAAAAGCATCGCCAGATTCTAATTTTTTTCTTTATAAATGTCCAAATTTAGAACTAAGAGAAGTAGCTTCGCTTTGGAAAACAGAAGCCTATTTTCCCTCTTTTCTTGACTGTCTTAGATCGGTGACTTTTTTAGATTTGTTTTTTTTGAGGCAGTATTCAATAATGGGCAAAATAACCTCAGAGTAGATGAAGAAAGCGGCGTGAACAAATAATCCTAATAATAAACTTGAAATTGCGAACCAACTGTACTTGAGTCTGAAATGCTCATCTTCAGATACATCATCCAACATATAGTACATGCATCCCAAACCCCCCAAGACGAAGGCTTCACTAATTATAAGTCTGTATTTGTCTCTAGATTCTTTGAATATTGTGAATTTGAAAAGACCTAAAATGACGACCAAGTGAATAAAGGCGAACATACTCAGCTAAACGGTTGGGTGTTCTTATAGGGTCAGTAAAACAATAGCGATGTAAATTTTTCTAAACACATAAACGTAATAGAAATAAGCTTTTCTTGGGTAATCTTCTAGTTTGTGAATAAAGTGCCAGATGTTTCTGAGTTTGAAGGTGGGATTTTTGTCCATTTTTTCAAGCAAAGGCATGTCTTCTACCACTTCATCCATTTCTTAGTTGTAAAGTAAGTTTTAGTTTCTCATCATGTGGATGAGAGTGAGTACGAAAAATCCGATGTAGAAGACTCCCATTCCAATTGCCAAAAAGAAATTGAGGGGGTCTTGCGTGTTTGTTAACTGCAAGAAAACGTAAATTAAAAGCACTCCAGCACTTGCCAACATCGAATCAAACCAAATTCCCCATTGGAAATAACCATATCTTAAATGGAAGAAGAATTTGTACATTTTGTTTTCTCCATTTCCTCTGTAAAGCTTTTTTTAACTGAGTAAAACAACTGTGAGATAAAGACCTACAAAGATTATGAATAATCCCATCAGAGATCCTATATTATTCAAAAATAGAGCTGTTTCTTTTTCCAAATCAAATTTCTAAAATAAGGTAATAATTAATTTTTATTTTTTATAATTATTTAACTTTTGGTTTACCTTAACTCCAGAGCTATAATCTTCAAATTCTCCGCTCGGGATATCTTTTTTAAAGAAGTTATACATATAGAAAGTGATGGTAGGTTTCAATTTTCTGAAGAATTTTATTCCATTTATGGGCCATCTGATATTGATGAATCTGTAGAAATATAGGATTTGGGTAATATCAATTACAAAGAATAAGATATAGAATCTGTTAAAGTGGTTTTTGTAATAAAATACATAGAAAGGCAATAAAACCATCATTCCTAAAACACCTAGCAAAAAAAAATATTAAACATAATTTTTAAACTAAAATAGCTACCAATAAACAGCCAGAATTCAAATATTTCTGTAGCTCGTCTTTCGGTTTTGTTGTAATAGAAGTATTCGTTGACATATTCTTTTTGAGGTGTTTAGCTATCCGACAAGTTGTTTCCCTTTCCGTCATCGAAAGCTGATTTGGGGAACAAGTCAATTTCCACATCTCTTTTTCTAATCGTAGCATTGCTTTAAATCTCAACTTCATATGAAGGACCCGAATCTTATTAGAGTTATCTACCCTTAATGGTTTATTTAGCTTTAATTTTGAATCCAGAAGTATTGAATCCAGGAATTTTGACAATAATAAAATCTTGCAAAGAAGTACCAGAAGGTAGGGTAAATTATTTGGTAAAATTGATAACACATTTCAGGGAAGCATTTTCCTCAATATTAAGATATTAGCTTTAGAAAAGGAAATTGACTGTAAATTCTATGGGTCTCCTGTCAACGCAAATATCGGCTCTAGTTTCATTACCGCCTGTGCACTAAATGTAATTAATTAATTTTATATTTATAATGCTTAATGAAGGAAAATGATAAACTATTTACATTGTATCCTTTTTCAATTTTACAGTCTGCACTACATCCATCACTGTCAATATTGTTACCATCGTCGCACTCAAACTATTTAGACACTCTAAGACCGTCTTTTGAGTAAAAAATTATTTTATAAATATTTGTATTAAAATTTAATTAAAGTTATTACCTCCACACTTTTCCACACAAGTTCCTTCAGGAGCTCCAGATTTCTGGTACATACCAACTATTTATTCACATTTAAGACATTAGAAATTGTGTAATACTTTTCCTTCGGGACATTTAGTACATTTATCTTTTTTTAGTTACATTCAACACAAGAACTATCACATTATTCACATTAATTTATCAAATAATTTCCGAATTATCCACTTGGGCAAGATTAGGTACATTTTCCATCTAAATGTAAAGTTAAAATTTTATAATTAATAAAGTTACTATTTTAAAATGTTAATTACTATTCATTAAATAGCTTCCACCACAAGTGTTACAGTTCGGAGGAGCCCATCCGACATCTTTACATACGATGCATTCAGTTTAAGATTTGCACAAAAAACAGGGTCCTCCACACGGATGACACTTTCCATCAGTTCCTTTGTAAGTGGTATCTCTGCATTATTCACAAGTTGATCCATTCGTACACACATTACAGTCTTTAATACATTGCGCACATTTATTGGAGCCAGTGACAGCATACCACTTGTAAGGACAGTTTTCAGAGGTGCAGGTAGGGAGTTTGAAGGCTGGGTTGTTTTTACACTAAATACATTCAGTTTAATTACATTAACCACATAAACTTCCATAGTGATTGGTACAGGAAGCACATTCCCCACCAGCAGTTTTGAAATGTCCTCCTTCGCATTAAGTACATCCTGAAGCTACTGTAAAATTACTTTTAATACAACTAGTACATTATAATGCAGAATTTTCACAAGCTAAACAGGGGGCTTAGCAAACAGGACAATCGTCATTCTTCAAGAAAGCTCCTTCAATACAGGTCGTACCTTTAATTAATATCAAGTAAATTTGAAATTTATTTTTTAATAAAAGATAAAGTCAAAAGACTGAACTTTACATTTATTCAAATCAATTAAATCACAAACACTACACTTGATTTCACAGTTTCTGCAGATTTTTCCATCTAATTTGTAATTTAAAGTAAATTTTACTGTTATTTTATAGATATTTATATTTACCCTAAACTTATCCATTATTGCAGGTAGTTTTTACACAATCAGGGTAGGTGAAAGTAGGGTCATTTTTGCAAGTAAGGCATTCAGTTGGGGTACAGGTTCCTTATTAAAAATAATATTAATTAAAACACACTTAATTAATATCAACTTTATTTTATAAGACTAAATTATTACCACAATTAAGGCTATAGGTTGTTGTACAATCTATACAAAGTCCATTTTTGAAGTGTTAATTACTTTCACATTAAGAACAAGAAGTAGAATGGACACATGCCTTACAGGTAGGATGGCAAGGCTTACAACTATTACCGGCTTGGTATTCTTTACTGGTACAGGGTGATCCATCACATCTGGGATATCTAGAATTTTTAAGAAATTATAGCCAAAATTTGATAATTAATATAAAGGGATAAAAATTACAAAAAAGTGGGGTTTGCCTTGCAAGTTAAGCAGTCATCTTTATTGCAAGTGGAACATTAGTTTTAAAATTTACTTTCACAGGTATGGCATACTCCATTCAAATATAAACCAGATTCACATGTTTCGCCTGGAATAATATTATATAATTTTATTTTTTTTTTTTATTCAACATTTATTAAGTATAGTTTTATAATTAATTAATTGAAAATAAATAATGTACAAGTTGTCCCATCAGTACAGGTCTTGCAACTACTATGACATCTAATACAATCTGCCTAGTTAGGAACGTTATAAAAACCAACTTTACAATTACAGGTGGGTGCATTTTCTCTGGTACCAGATGAGCAGGTTCTACATACATGAGCTTCTCTGTTACAGGATGCGCACTGATAATTACAATTTTTGCAAAGTCTTCCCTCTTAAAAATAAATTAGAAGTAAAATCAAACTCTTGTTTAATTTTTGTTTAGTATTTTTTCAGTTAATTAAATCAGTAATAATTATTTAAGTTGGAATTATAAATAATAAAAAAAATAAATAAAATCGATAAATATTTATCTATTTAGTTGGAATAAAAAAAATATTAACATATTATTCTTCTAAAATAAGAATTAAAATGATTAATTAATTTTTTTCAAAATTAAGTTACCTTAGTATTGATTAGTAGCACATGTTACATCGCATTTGTTATCACTTTAATAATAATATATTACTACTTGATTAAAATTAGAAATTAATAAAAAAAATAAAATCAATTATACGCGAGGCAACCAAAATTTTCTTTAGTCAATGGCTCTTTAGGGGAACCGTTTCTAGAAAATTATACAGAAAAATCTCCATCACAACACTTATCATTTCCTACAACTAATACAGTGTGAGTACCTGGAGTAAAATTATAGTTAAGTTTAAATACTCCATCACTACTCCAATTATAGGCCCACCTTAAAAATTTTTGTTATATTGTAAATTTAGAATTCTTTAAGAAATTTTATAATGATTTCTAATATAACAAATTAAATTGAATTATTTAATAAATACCAAAAATCTTTTTAGAATGCTCGATCATAGACTCCATTTACGAAGATAGCAGCTCCTCTATGAAAAATAAAATTTTATTTTAATATTTCATTTTATGTCATTTTATAGTTAAAAAAATGCATAGAATTCTAACAGTAATATTATCATGGTAGAATATAAATATAATTTCAGTTAATTAAATTTTACCCTCCAAAATCGGTTCCAAAATCTATTTCATAAACAGCAGTAAGGCTTTCTTAAAAAGTAAAACTCCATATATAACCAATATTTGTTGCTTTAGATACTCCATTTTTGTTACAATCCCTTCCATTTTTAATTGGATAAGAAGGATTATCTAAAGTGCAATATCCATTTGGTTTTGAACTATTTTCTACATAATTTTTAATTCTATTGGCAAATTATTAATCTGATCCACCAAATTATAATTCAGGTGAATATCTTGTATCTACCCTTACATCCATACCTCCTAGAACAATCCCCAAGCTTAAAATGATAAAAATTATTATCTTTATCATTACTTTATATTTCGTATTTCTTTTTTTATTAATTAATTTGTATTTTTTTTATTTATAAATTTCAAAAAGGCTTTAATTTTTATCATTTTGAGAAACAAATTTACCACTAATATGTGCAATAGTATGCATGCTTATTTCAATATGAATAATCATAAATTATTGTTATTATTGATTCTGACATTAATATGTTTAGAACAAAAATATAGAAATATTTTATTAAATATATAATTAAATTATAATAAACATCAAAAAATTTATTTGCATGTATACTATATGTCTGAATTATTTTCTAGTTGAATATTAATAGAATAATTATTATAGTTTTAATGATTTATTTAAAAACAAGATATACAATCAATATATTATATTATAAATATATAATTTATTAATATTAATTATAGATAAATAATAAATTTATAAATTCATATTTTTATTTGTTAGAAGCAATATTTTATTAAAATAATTAATGATAATGAAATTTGTTAATATAATAATAGAAAATAATATATATTTTTATAAAATTTATCATAATGACTTTTATATAATTTGATAAAAATGATTAATTAATCATGTATAAAAGTTTTGAGATTATATAAGGAATAATAAAATTATTATATTAATATTTTATGGAATAATGAATAAAAATGTATCGTATTTTTCCTTTTTAATTAATTAGAAAATATCAAAAAATATTAAATATATAAAAAATAGTTCCTCTAAAATAGTAATAATTTATAATATTAAATAATAAATATATAAAAAGATAGTTCCTCTAAAATAGTAATAATTTATAATTTTCTTAATAACATAAATACAATACCTAATTATTATTAGTTATAAATAGGTAAAACTATATATAAAAACAATACATGTATATAAATTAATATCATATATAATTATATAAATAAGTCTTTAACATATATCATTTATTTTATTTAAAAAACACTATATTTCTATAAAAATATATTATATATTTTTTTTATTCTATTTTATTATTAAAAAATTCTAATATATAAAATAAAAAGATAGTTAGCTAGATAAAGTAATACTATACTAAAATAACAAATTTTATTAAATAGATATAAAGCTATTATATACTTTAAAAATAATACTAATTAATAATATAATTTTATTCATTATAATAAATAATTACAATATTAAAGTATATTATATAATATTAATTATTAATCATATATTGTGTTGTGAAGCAAACTAAGATTTTTTAGTTTTTTATTCTATACATCTTTTTTCAGTATCAAAACTTGTTGGACTATCTAGAGAAATAGTATCGTTAGAACCTTGGTCGAAATTCTATATGTTTGTATATCTTCCATCAAAGTCGTATAATGTTTTCCCCTTTCTTTTCCTGGCTTACAAAGATGATGTGGTTGCAGAAGGAGTAAAGTTTCCAGTGTTTACTTAGAAATCATTTTGAGTTTTATTGGGAATTGAATTTTAATCCTCAACCGAGAAAAAGTCATTCATTGTTTATTTTAGTCTTATATTACTTTGGGAGATGCCAGTTACGATGTACATTCAGCATTTTATTTTTTTATTACTAGTTAAATTGATTTTTACTTTTATTAAATCAATATATCTATATAAATATTTATTTATTTGATTACTAATTAAGAATCTGTATTTTTGCGATTAATTTTTTTACTTAAATCTTTAAATTTGCTTTTTGTTTTTTGAAATCTATAAGAATTATTATTTTCTAGTATAACTGTTGATCCTTCTTTTCTATATTACCTTAAATCAACAACCTTTTTACTTTTTTTCTACTTAAACTACATTCTATAATAGGTATAATAAATTCTTAATAGCAAAAGAATGCACCATGAATGAAAAGACCCATCAATAATGACCCGATTGTAAACCAACTGTATTTTAATCTAAAGTGCTCATCTTCAGAGGCACCATCTAACATAAATACATGCATCCAACACCACCCAATACAAAACCTTCACTAAGAATTAATCTAATCTTTTCTCTTCTTTCTTTAAAAATCGTAAATTTGAATAGTCCTAAAATAATAACAAGATGGGCAAAAGCAATCATGCTAAGTTATACTGTGGGATGTTCTTGCAATGTAAGCAAAACAATAGCGAGATAAATCTTTCTTAATACATAAAAGTAATAGAAAGAGGCTTTTCGAGGATAATCTTCCAATTTATGAATAAAGTGCCATATATTTCTTAGCTTGAAAGTAGGATTTTTTTGCATTTTTTCAAACAAAGGCATATCCTCTATAATTTCATCCATTTCTTTGTTGTATAGATAGTTTTAATTTTTTTTCATATAAATCAATGTAGCTAAGAAAAATTCAAAGTAAAATACAGCCATTCCAATAGCGAGGAAGAAGTTTAAACCATCTTTTTAATTTAATACCTATGACTATTTTAGAATATTAAAAATTAGCTAATTATTTAATATATTAGCTAAAGCAATTTATTTTTTATTTAAAATTTTTAAAAAAAATGCCTTTTATTTAAATTATATATTAATTCATTACATATAAAATATTATATTTCCTTTTCTTCCTTATTAATTTTTCATTTTTCAAGAATAACCATTTTTTTGTTTTAAATATATATTAGGTTTTTATATTTTATGTAAAAATTATTACTAAAACAATTAATTTTGTTCAATTGAGAGTGTACTTAATTTTAATTATTTAATATATTGTTTATATAGAATTTAAATTATATTTATAATATCATTTTTTCTGCAGCCAAATCAAGTTTTTCTTATATTATATACAATGATTACTTTATAAAAAAGGTAGTACTTTTGAGTATATCTTAAATTTTAATTTAATATCTCTTTTAATAATCAAAATTAGCCCTAATTATTATGATTTGAAAAAGCTGTAGTATTCTAATAAATAATTCAAATTTAAATTTCTTTATATTTTAATAAATAGATATTTATAATATTTATTAGTTAATCATAATTTAAATAATTTAATAATGAATTTATAATATAATATTACATAACAATTATTAGATTTTTATTTCTTTTGATGTACTCAGTAATTAATATAATAGGTATCTGCCTTTATTGGATGTATTGAGAAAATAAGGAATGTTTATATGCTAATAGATATTACAAATTGTAATGATTAAATTAATATAATAGTAATAATAAAATTTGAACATATTTTTGATTTATTAGATTTTTTATCAATTATAATATATTATTTATTTCAATAATAAAATAATGGAATTGTCTAATTAAGATAATTATTATTTTTTTTTTTTTTCCATCTGATCCCTTAAAACATGTTTTTCCAATATAAGTAGAAATTAAAATTACTAAATATTCTAAACTTAATAAGTGTTAATCTATATAAAAATAAAATAAAAATAAAATATATATCAATATAAATATTATAAATCTATAAATTTCTGATAATTTTTCAAGCATCTTTATTGTGAACAGTAAACTGATTATAGTTTGATAATGATGTATATGAAGCAGCTACTTTTAAGTTTCTAATTTTTATTCCTCTAATCTTGGAAGTATTTGAATGTGAAGAAGGTAGCACATGACGAGTAGTTTCATCTCCATAATCATTACCTATATCTTTAGGGGAATTTTATCTATTAGATTCAGATTTTTCTTTTGCGATATCATTTAAAGAAACACGGAAACTGTCGGGAATAGTAGATAAACGACTGTTAGTATCGGGCTATTTTGAATAAAATTATAGTTAAATAATAAATTTTTTTAATATTAAGTGTAATGAATAAAGATAATTTGTACTTTAAAAACATCGCCAGATTCTAATTTTTTACTTTACAAATTTCCAAATTTAGAACTAAGAGTAGTAGCTTCGCTTTGGAAAGCTGAAGTTTATTTTCCCTCTTTTCTTTATTGTCTTAGATCGGTGACTTTTTTGGATTTGTTTTTTTTGAGACAATATTCGATAATGGGCAAAATAACCTCAGAATAGATGAAGAATGCGGCGTGAACAAATAATCCTAATAATAAACAGGAAATTACTAACCAACTGTATTTGAGTCTGAAATGTTCATCTTCAGATACATCATCTAGCATATAGTACATAGATACCAAGCCCCCCAAGACGAAGGCTTCACTAATTATAAGTCTGTATTTGTCTCTAGATTCTTTGAATATTGTGAATTTGAAAAGGCCCAAAATGAAGACCAGGTGAATAGAGGTTAACATACTCAGCTAAACAGTGGGTTGTTCTTACATGATAAATAAGAAAATAGCGATGTAAATTTTTCTAAACATATAAACGTAATAGAAATAAGCTTTTCTTGGGTAATCTTCTAGTTTGTAAATAAAGTGCCAGATATTTCTGAGTTTGAAGGTGGGATTTTTTTTCATTTTTTCAATTAAAGGCATGTCTTCTACCACTTCATCCATTTCTTAGTTGTAAAGTAAGTTTTAGTTTCTCTAAATGTGGATGAGAGTGAGTACGAAAAATCCAAAGTAGAAGACTCCCATTCCAATAGCCAAAAAGAAATTGAGGGAGTCATGCGTGTTGGATAGCTGTAAGAAAATGTAAATTAAAAACACTCCAGCACTTGCCAACATCAAATCAAACAAAATTCCCCATTGGAAATAACCATATCTTAAATGGAAGAAGAATTTGCACATTTTGTTTTCTCCATTTCCTTGGTAAAGCCTTTTCTAACTGAGTAAAACAACTGTGAGATAAAGACCTACAAAGATTATGAATAATCCCATCAGAGATCCTATATTATTCAAAAATAGAGCTGTTTCTTTTTCCAAATCAAATTTCTAAAATAAGGTAATAATTAATTTGAATTTTTTAACATTATTTAACTTATGGTTTACCTTAACTCCAGAACTATAATCTTCAAATTCTCCACTCGGGATATCTTTTTTAAAGAAGTTATACATATAGAAGGTGATGGTAGGTTTCAATTTTCTGAAGAATTTGATTCCATTTATAGGCCATCTAATATTGATGAATCTGTAGAAATATAGGATTTGGGTAATATCAATTACAAAAAATAAGATATAGAATCTGTTAAAGTGGTTTTTGTAGTAAAATACATAGAAAGGCAATAAAACCATCATTCCTAAAACACCTAGCAAAAAAAAATATTAAACAATATTAAATATATTTTTTAAACTAAAATAACTACCAATAAACAGCCAGAATTCAAATATTTCTGTAGCTCGTCTTTCAGTTTTGTTGTAATAGAAGTATTCGTTGACATATTCTTTTTGAGGTGTTTAGCTATCCGACAAGTTGTTTCCCTTTCCGTCATCGAAAGCTGATTTGGGGTACAAGTCAATTTCCATATCTCTTTTTCTAATCGTAGCATTGCTCTAAATCTCAACTTCATATGAAGGACCCGAATCTTATTAGAGTTGTCTACCCTTATCTGTTTATTTAGCTTTAACTTTGAATCCAGAAGTATTGAATCCAGGAATTTTGACAATAATAAAATCTTGCAAAGAAGTCCCAGAAGGTAGGGTAAATTATTTGGTAAAATTGATGACGCATTTCAGGGGAGCATTTTCCTTAATATTAAGATATTGGTTTTAGAAAAGGAAATTGACTGTAAATTATATGGGTCTTATGTCAACGCATATATCTGCTCTAGTTTCACTACCACCTGTGCACTAAAGATAATCAATTATAATATTTATAATGTTTAATGAAGGAAAATAATAAACTATTTACATTGTATCCTTTTTCAATTTTACAGTCTGCACTACATCCGTCACCGTCAATATTGTTACCATCGTCGCACTCAAACTATTTAGACACTCTAAGACCGTCTTTTGAGTAAAAAATTATTTTATAAATATTTGCATTAAAATTTAATAAAATTTATTACCTCCACACTTTTCCACACAAGTTCCTTCAGGAGCTCCTGGTTTCTGGTACATACCAACTATTTATTCACATTTAAGACATTAGAAATTATGTAGTACTTTTCCTTCGGGACATTTAGTACATTTATCTTTTTTTTAGTTACATTCAACGCAAAAACTGTCACATTATTCACATTAATTTATCAAATAATTTCCGAATTATCCACTTGGGCAAGATTAGGTACATTTTCCATCTAAATGTAAAGTTAAAATTTTATAATTAATAAAGTTACTATTTTAAAATGTTAATTACTATTCATTAAATAGCTTCCACCACAAGTGTTACAGTTCGGAGGAGCCCATCCGACATCTTTACATACGATGCATTCAGTTTAAGATTTGCACAAAAAACAGGGTCCTCCACACGGATGACACTTTCCATCAGTTCCTTTGTAAGTGGTATCTCTGCATTATTCACAAGTTGATCCATTCGTACACACATTACAGTCTTAAATACATTGCGCACATTTATTGAAGCTAGTGACAGCATACCATTTGTATGGACATTTTTCAGAGATACAGGTAGGGAGTTAGAAGGCTGGGTTGTTTTTACATTAAGTGCATTCAGTTTAATTGCATTCGCCACATAAACTTCCATAGTAATTGGTACATGAAGCACATTCCCCTCCAGCAGTTTTGAAATGTCCTCCTTCACATTAAGTACATCCTGAAGCTACTGTAAAATTACTTTTAATACAACTAGTACATTATAATGCAGAATTTTCACAAGTTAAACAAGGGGCTTAGCAAACAGGACAATCGTCATTCTTCAAGAAAGCTCCTTTTACACAGGTTGTACCTTTAATTAATATTCAATATTTTAATAATTTATTTTTTAATAAAAGATAAAGTTAAAAAGGATTTTACATTTATTCAAATCAATTAAATCACAGACACTACACTTAATTTCACAGTCTCTACAGATTTATCCATCTAATTTTAATTTAAAGTAAATTTTACTGTTATAGATATTTATATTTACCCTAAACTTATCCATTATTGCAGGTAGTTTTTAAACAATCAGGATAGGTGAAAGTAGGGTCATTTTTGCAAGTAAGGCATTCATTAGGGGTACATGTTCCTTTTTAAAAATAATATTAATTAATACAAACTTAATTAATATTAACTTTATTTTATAAGACTTATTTATTACCACATTTATCGTTATAGGTTGTTGTACAATCTACACAAAGTCCATTTTTGAAGTGTTAATTACTTTCACATTAAGTACAAGAAGTAGAATGGACACATGCCTTACAGGAAGGATGACAAGGCTTACAACTATTTCCAGCTTGGTATTCTTTACTGGTACAGGGTGATCCATCACATCTGGGATATCTAGTATTTTTAAGTAATTATAGACAAAATTTGATTATTATTACATTTTCAGAAATTATTTTAAGAATTAAAATTTTTTACCAAAACTCAAAATTACAAAATAAATTATTCTTATTTTTAAAATAAATAAAATACTATCATTAAAATATTAATAAAATATAAAAAATCGTTATTTTTATAATATTTTTATTTTTTTATTATTTATTCTTTCAGAACATCACTTTATTTTTATAATATATAAAAATCAATTTTAATTTCAAAAAATGAGATTTAATACTAAAAAAATAAAAATAAAAATACATATATATTTAATGTATTTAATTAAAATCAATATTTTTTTTAAAAAACACTTAATAAGTTTAAAATAAAAGCATTTTATTAATTAAAAATAAAAATTACTATAGCATAAAATAAAAATTAATAGCAAAACAAAAATAAATTTGTAAAAAAATATATATATTAGGAAATTAAATTTTTTAAATTGTCTAAGCATACTTTTAATTTTATAATAAAATTCTAAAAATATTTTTTATTAATTTTATTTAATAATATACGTATGAAAAAATTTTCATTCTTAAAAAAATACTGAAAATGTAATAATATAGTGGGATAAAAATTACAAAAAAGTGGGGTTTGCCTTGCAACTTAAGCAATCATCTTTATTGCAAGTCGCACATTATTATTTGAATTTATTTTCACAGGTGTAACAAATTCCATTCAAATATAAACCAGATTCACATGTTTAGCCTGATAAAGTATTATAATTTTATAGATATTTTTTTTATACATTACTTATTTAATATATTTTTATAATTAATTAATTGATAATAAATGGCGTACAAGTTGTTCCATCAGTACAGGTCTTGCAACTACTATGACATCTAATACAATCTGCCTAGTTAGGAACGTTATAAAAACCAACTTTACAACCACAGGTGGGAGCATTTTCTCTGGTACTAGATGAGCAGGTTCTACATACATGAGCTTCTCTGTTACAAGATTCGCACTGATAACTACAATTTTTACAAAGTCTTCCCTCTTATAATTAAATTAGAATTTTAGCCAAACTCTTGTATAAGTTTTGTTAAGATATATTGTTTATTTTTTCAAAATTAAATTAAATCAACAATAATTAATCAAATTGGAATTTTAAATAATAAAATAAAAAAACAAAATCGATAAAAATTCTCCTAATATAAGAATTAGAAAGACTATTTAATTTTATTATAAGTTTATTTACCTTAGTATTGATTGGTAGCACATTTAACATCGCATTTATTATCACTTTAACAAAAAATATTACTACTTAATTAAAATATAGAAATTAACAAATTAAATTATACGCAAGGCAGCCGAAATTATCTTTGGTTAATGGTTCTTTAGGGGAACCGTTTCTAGAAAATTATACAGAAAAATTTCCATCACAACACTTATCATTTCCAACAACCAAAACAGTGTGAGTACCTGGAGTAAAATTATAGTTAAGTTTAAATACATCAGCATGCTCCCAATTATTATCCCACCTTAAAAATTTTGTTATATTGTAAATTTAGAATTTTTTAAGAAATATTTTGTTGATTTATAATATAATAAAATATATTAAATTATTTAATAAATACCACATAGCTTTTTAGAATGCTCGATCATAGACTCCATCTACAAAGATAGCAGCTCCTCTATAAAAAATTTTAATATTTCATTTTAAGTCATTTTGTAATTAAAAATATAGATAAAATTCTAACAGTAATATTATCATGGTAGAATTAGTAATATATTTTCAGTAAATTAAATTTACCCTCCAAAATCGGTTCCAAAATCTATTTCATATGTGGCAGAAAGGTTTTCTTAAAATGTAAATGTACATATATATCCAATATCTGTTGTTTTTGATACTCCATTTTTTTTACAATTTTTTCCATTTGTAATTGGATAGGAAGGATTATCTAAAACGCAATAACCATCTGGTTATGAACTTTTTTCTACATAATTTTTTATTCTATTGGCAAATTATTAATCTGATCCACCAAATTATACATCAGGCGAATATCTTGTATCTACTCTTACATCCATGTCACTTAGAACAATCCCAAAGCTTAAAATTATAAAAATGATTAGCTTTATCATTTTTTAATTTTAGTAATTCTTTTTTTATTAATTAATTAATATGTTTTTTTTTTTTATATAAATTTCGAAAAGGCTTTAATTTTTATCATTTTGAAAAACTAATATAACCACTGATAGTGCAATAATTAAAATGCTTATTTCGGTATGGGTATCATAGATTTTTGTTGTTATTGACTCTGACATTGATATGTTCATAAAAAAAATAATTCTAAAATTTCTTAAATATATAATTTAATCGTTATAAATATTGAAAAATTTATTTGCATGTATAATTAAATGTCTATTTATAGAATAATTATAGTAGCCCTACTAATTTTTTTTAGAGCTGGATATACAACCCATGTACTATATTATAAATATATTTCATAATTATGAAATATAGACAGATATCAAATTTTTAAATTAATATTTCTATTTTTTAGAATCAATATTTTATTAAAATAATTATTTAGAATAAAATTGGTTAAGATAATTATGAAAGAATCTATATACTTTTATAAATTTATTAATAATGACTTTGATATTATTGTATAAAATGATTGATTATTCATGTATTTAAGTTATTAGATTAATGAAGGTATAATAAATTATGATATTGATCTTATATGGAAATATATATTTATATTACTTTAATAATGATTTGATATTAGAATAATTAAACTATTTTTTAAGAATGAAGAAAAATTTGAGATAGAGGATAAAAATTAAAATTATTATCTCAAAATTAAAGAAAAGTAAATTAGCTATGAGATTTATTTTATTGTTACTATATAAATTTGAAAAATAGAAGTTTAAATAATACATTTATATTTATTGAATATAGTAATTTATCAAGTACATACTATTTTAAAATATTAGAATCTAAGTAATTACACAGAAAATATAAAAAAACATTTAAAATATCAAAAAATAATTCTTTTAAAATAGTAGTAAATTATAATTTTACTTAATAACGAAATGATTATTAATAATAGGCAATACCTTAAATAAAAACAATACATATAAATTATTTATATATACTTAAAGAATATTATATTTCTATAAAAATATATTATTTATTATTTATATTCAATTAATATTATTAAAATATTATTAATATACATTTAAAAAGATAGTTATATAGATAAAATAATACGATACTAATAAAAAAAAAATTTTATTAATTAGAAATAAACCTATTATATATTTTAAAAATAATACTAATTAATGATTTAATTCATTATAATAAATAATAACATATATTATAGTATATTATGTAATATTAATAATAATCATATATTGTGTTGTGAAGCAAACTTAGATTTTTTAGTTATTATTTCTTTACCTTCTAAATCTGTTTCAGATCTTGTAGGACTATCAAGAGACATAATAGCGTTGGAAGCTTAAGAAAAATTTTAAATATTATTATATCTTCCATCAAAGCTGTATTATTTTTTCCCCTTTCTTTTCCTGGCCTACAAAGATGATGTGGTAGCAGAAGGAGTAAAGTTTCCAGCATTTACTTAGAAATCATTTTGTGTTTTATTGGTAATTGAATTTAAATCTTCAACTGAGAAAAAGTCATTCATTGTTTATTTTTAATCTTAATTAACCTTGGGAGATGTTTATTCAGATGCACATTCAGCATTTTTATTTTATTATTACTAGTTAAATAGGTTTTTATTTATATTTAATCAATATATCTATATAAATAATTTAAATTGATTTACTGATAATATATCTGTATTTTTGCGATTCATTTTTCTACTTAAATCTTTAAATCTGCTTTGAGTTGTTTTTAGTCTATAGGAACTAGTTTCTTCTAGTATAACTGTCGATCCTTCTTATTTTCCTTCTTTTCTATATTACCTTAAATCAATAACCTTTTTACTTTTTTTTCTACTTAAACAATAATCTATAATAGGTATAATAAATTCTTAATAGCAAAAGAATGCACCATGAATGAAAAGACCCATCAATAATGACCCGATTGCAAACCAACTGTATTTTAATCTAAAGTGCTCATCTTCAGAGGCATCATCTAACATAAAGAACATGCATCCAACACCACCCAATACTAAACCTTCACTAAGAATTAATCTAATCTTTTCTCTTCTTTCTTTAAAAATCGTAAATTTGAATAGTCCTAAAATAATAACAAGATGGGCATAAGCGATCATGCTGACTTACACTGTGGGATGTTCTTACAATGTAAGCAAAACAATAGCGAGATAAATCTTTCTTAATACATAAAAGTAATAGAAATAGGCTTTTCGAGGATAATCTTCCAATTTATGAATAAAGTGCCATATATTTCTTAGCTTGAAAGTAGGGTTTTTTTGCATTTTTTCAAACAAAGGCATATCCTCTACAATTTCATCCATTTCTTTGTTGTATAGATAGTTTTAATTTTTTTTCATATAAATCAATGCGGCTAAGAAAAATCCAAAGTAAAATACAGCCATTCCAATAGCGAGGAAGAAGTTAAAACCATTATTAGCATTAGTCATTTGTAAGAAAATATATATAATGAAAACTCCGGAACTGGCCAACATTGAATCAAACCAAATTCCCCACTAGAAATATCCAAATCTTAGGTGGAAGAAGAATTTATAAATCCTTGATTCTTCTTTCTTCTTACAGTAAAGTTATTTTTAGCTTAAAACAACTACAAATAGATAAAGTCCGATAAATATGATGACAAGTGTAAGAAGGGAGCCGACATTATTGAGGAACAAAGCTGATTCCTTCTCCAAATCAAATTTCTTTTGTTTTAATTATATTAGTATTTATTTAATAAATATAAATATATTATATATAAAAATAAATTACCTTGACTCCTGAACTATATTCACCAAACTGATTAGAAGGGATATCTGTTTTATAGAAATTCCACATATAAAAACTGATGGTAGGTCTGAGTTTTCTAAAGAACTTGATACCATTAATAGGCCATCTTATATTAATAAATCTGTAAAAATATAATAGTTATGTTATATCTATAACAAAGAACAGGGCATAGAATTTATTGAAGTGATTTTTGTAATAGAAAACGTAGAAAGGTAAAAATACCATCATTGCTAAAACACCTAAAAAATTAATAATATTAATTTAACATTATATTATAGAATTATTAATTAAAGCCAAAAAAATTACCTATTTGTAACCAAAATTCAAAGTAAGCAGTACCTTATCTTTCTTATTTATTGTAGTAATAGTACTCCTTAACAGGGGCTTTCTAGGGGTTTTCACTCTCAGCTAAGGTATTTCCATTTCCATCATCAAATGCAGACTTGGGATACAAATCAATTTCAAGCTCTCGCTTTTTTAATGTTAAATCACTATTTATAGTAACATCATATTCAGGGCCGCTATTGGAAGACGTTAAGCCTCTTCTTCCTACTCTTTCTTTTACGTTTATTTTAAATCCACTTGTATCCCTTCCAGCTATTTTTAAGACTATGAAATCTTTCAATGAAGATCCTGAGGGAAGAGTGAATTATTTAGTAAATTTAATTAAGCATTTGAGAGGGGCATTTTCTTCAACATTCAGATATAAATCATCGAAAAAGAAGTCAACTGAAAACTTGATATGTCTTTTATCAGCACAAATATCCGGACTAGAGCTACTTCCACCAGAGCACTTAATTTATTAATCTGTTTTAGTATATAAACTATTTAAAGTTAAATATAAATGTTTACAATCCATCCTTCTTCTATTTCACATTTAGAACTACATCCATCTCCATCACTATTATTTCCATCGTCGCAAGCAAATTGGTTAGAAACTCTCAATCCGTCTCCACATTTTTCCAAACATGTACCCTCAGGGGCTCCAGGCTTTTGATAGAATCCTTTTATTTCATTGCAAGTAACGCATTTTGCATCATGTAAGACTTTCCCTGTTGGACATTTGGTGCAAGTATCTGATTATTTGGTACATTCTACACACTAAGAACTGCATTGTCTACACTCATTTCTCAGATAGTCAGCATACCAACCACTAGGGCATGTGAGGATGCACTCATTTTCATACATCAGATATCTTCCTTCACACTTACTGCAATCAGGAGGAGCTCTTCCAATAACCTTACATATTGTACACACATTCTAGCTACTGCATAAGAAACAAGGTCCTGTACAAGCATGACATTGCTTGTCAGCTCCTAAATAAGTCAAATCTTTACATTGATCGCATGTGGTTCCATTACTGCAAGATGTGCATTCTGGTTTACATGCTCTGCAAATATTTCCATCTTTGTAGAATTTTTGGGGACAAGTGGTAGTAGTGCAGGTGGGAAGAGTGAATGAAGGATTATTTCTACATTCAGTACATTCAGTTTTATTACATTACCCACATATTTATCCATAATATTAACTGCAAGGAGCGCACTCAAGCTATTTAGTTTTGAAATATCTACTTATACAATTAATGCACCCAGTGGATACTTCATAATTATTTTTGACACAAGAAGTACAATTAGTAGCACTATTTACACAAGTTTTGCATGGTGATTAGCAAAGAGGACAATCTTTATTTTTTAAATATGCTCTTTATGCACATTTTGTACATGTAACTGTATCAACTAAGCATTCATCACAATTAGCTTCACAATTTCTACAAAGCGTTCCATCTAATTTTTAAATTATAATTATTTATATTATAATATAAAAAATCCAAATGAAATTAGTAAACCTGCAGTTTATCCAACATCGCATGTTTCTTTTTAACAAAGAGGCAATTTAAAAGCTGGATTGACTTTGCAAGTATTGCATCTATATTAATCACAAGTACCTTATTTATTATATTTTAAATTTTAAATAAAATATTTATTAATTTAATATTTGATATCATTTTTAATTATTTAATACCACATTTATTTCCATATTTAATTTCACAAGAATGGCATAATCCATCTTTCATGAATTAATTAGCTTCACATTAGGTACATTTATTCGATTCAACACATGCTTTGCAGGATACATGACAAGGTTTACATATTTATCCAACTTTAAATTCATTTAAATTGCATGTAGTATTATTACATCTTGGTAATCTTTTTTTATAGAATTTTAATTGATTCATAATCTTACATAATATATCTATAAATATATAAATACGTAAATGAAGGATTATTTTTGCAAGTTAAGCATTCTATTTTATTGCATGTTCCACACAAGCCTTGGTATTTGTCTGTACAGGATTTACATATTCCTTCTAAATATTAATTTGATTCACAAGTATCACCTAAATTACATATATTTTAATCAAATTTATAAAAATTACCCAAATTATTAATTTACATGAAGAAGAATTAGAACAACTTTTGCAAGAAGAATGGCAACTTCCACAATGGGCCTAGTTTATAATGTCATAATATTTAGGTTTACAATTGCATTATGATACTCCTTCTCTAGTCGCTGAAGAACATTAGATGCAAGTTGTTGCTTGCTTATTACACTTAGCGCACTTATAACTGCAATTAAAGCAGTTTCTTCCAACTATATAAATATAAATTTATATTTATTAATAATTTTATCTTTAATAATTATGGCTATATTCCAAATTTTATTAATTCTATAATAATTAATCTCTTTATTTTTAATATACTATCAAATTAATTAGAAATACCTTAATACTGATTTGATGTGCAATTAACAGGACATTGATTAGAACTTATAAAAGAATTTAAAGTATATTATTCATAATATAATGCAAAATAATATATTAATTCTTATTACGCTTGACATCCTAAATTTTCAGGAGTTAGAGGTTCTTTGGGTTGAGAATTTCTTGAAAATTGAACCACCATATCTCCATCACAACAATATTCTTATCCTATTACTAAGACTACATGACGCCCAGCTTTGAAATTATAATTCATTTTAAAGACTCCTTCACTGCTCCAATTCTTTTCCCACCTATATTAATTTTAAATCATAACAAATAAGTTAGAAGAAAGTATGTAATGAATAATTAATTAATTCTAAAATCCATAATTCACAGAATAAATAAACAAACAAAGGACATATTAAAATTCTTTAATTTACCAAAAATCTTTTTGAAATGCCCTGTCAAATACTCCATCAACCCAAATTGCTGATCCACTATTTATAAAAAATTATGATAAAAAATCATATACACATATATATATTTTTAATTTTTTCTTAATTATAGAATTTTCAATTATGATAAATTAAATATTGAATTGTTACCCTCCAAAATCTGTACCAAAATCGATTTCATAATTGGCATCTTCTGCATCATCAAAGGTGAAAGTCCATATCCATCCTATATTCTTGTCAGATCCACACATATTTTTATTTCTGATCGGATAAGCAGGGTTGTGCTTAACACAATATCCACTAGGTTATGAGCTAGCTAAAACATAAGCCCTCATTCTATTGGCAAAATCTTGATTCGATCCCCCAACTAAAACTAAGTGCAGTGTCTTGTATCAATTTTAATATTCATACCCGCAAGGATTATAGCGATTAAAACTGCTAATAGTAAGATGGTTTTAAGCATTTAGTACTTTTTACAAATTGTTTCTTTAATTTTTTTTTTATTATTTTGTTTTTTATTTTTTATTTTTTGTTGATTTTTGTTAAATAATAATACCCTTTATAAATATTTAAATGTAATATAATTCATATAAATAAAAAATATAAAATTTACTTATATCCATTTTAATTTATTGTGAAAATTATGATATTATTAGCAAATTGATAATTAGTTATTATTTTTATTATGAACAAATATTGTTATATTAATAAGGAAATAATACTGTAATATAATTCCTAAGTTCAAAACTTTAGGATTTTAGAAATTTTAATCAAGGTCTTTTAACCTTTGATATACATTAGAAAATATATAGTTGAAAAATAATTTACTTATTAACTAAATTACGATTTTAAAGTATTATCGACTAAAAATATAATATTTTTTTAACTAAATTATTATTCAATTTAAAATAATTATCTTATTTAACTATTTGTTATTTACTTGTTTAATATAGAAATAATGATTATTAAAATTGAAGAAATAAATTCATAATATATGCCTTATAATATTAAGTATTGTGATTCCTTCTTATAAATTATACTTAGAATCACAAAATTACCCCTTAATACTTTTAGCTTTATTATCAAAATATTTATTAGGTTTTATATAAAACTAATGATTTAAATGCTTATTATTTCTATATTAATAAGTAAATTTTTAAATCTAAAAGTTTTTTTTATTTCTACTTAGCTAATAAATAAAGTTATTGTTTAAACTTCTTATTATTACAATAATTATTTATCTTCAGTATTAAAAATCTTTTTAAATAATATAGAATATCTATGATAAAGAATTATTATATATAAAATAATTTTAAATACTAAAAATTAATACATAGTCAATAAATTGATATTTAGAAAATATTATAATTATAATACGAAAATATTTGATACTTATGAATAAATTAATATTATAATAAAATATGAATTTAATTATCAAAATTATAAATATGATTTATTTTTTTAATAAAATAGATAAATGCTTATTTATTTAAAAAAATAGAAAATTCTTTTCATATTTATAACTAATAAGATAAAGTAGTAGTAAGTTATAATTTTAATTCTATAAAAAAGAAATTTATTATCTAACATCATAATATGATCATAATTGAATATATATATATGATATATGACTAATGTATTAAATTTCTAAATTATATAGACAAAATAATTAATTAAAAATTATTACTTATACTGAAATTTTATAATAGCCAGTTATATATATATATTCAAAGGAGCGATAAATTACAGAATATAAAATTATTAATAAATTAAAAATATTTTGATAAGCCATATAATATACTTAATTATAATCATTGAAAATAAACAGCAAATAATTTGAATTATTGTTTAATTTTATAAGAAAATAATTTTTTATTAGACTATATATAATTAAAATAATTCTATTAATTCAGAAATTATTTAGTATGAAGGAGAAAATTAGGATTAAAAAGAATTTATAATTAAGCTCATTATTTAAATAAAAAAATAATCATTATTATAATTATCAATTTAATACGAATAATAAGACAATAAACAAAAAGATTCAGTTTTAAAAACAAAAGCCATGTATATAAATATATCTTAAGATAAATTATAAATAAATATAAATAGATTTCTAATATTTATTCTTCATTATTAACTAAATATTGATTTCTAATTTGATACATTTGAAAAACCAGATGTTTAAGAGTTTCTTCTATTGAATGAATAGTTCTTTTTTCCTTATCTTTTTCTTTTTTATTAACTACTTTATGATGGAGTAAAGCTCATCTAGCCAGTTTCATTAAGTGCTAAATTTTTCTAAAATGATTTGCTGAAGTGAGATAGATTATCATCTACAGAGAAAAAATCTGTGACTGTAGAAATTTTGTCTTTGCTAGATGTAGACTTAGGAGAATTAGAAGGAGAATTCTCATTTTTTTAGTCATGTAATCCATTGATATTCAAATTATTGGAACTCTACAAAAAAATTAAATAAATTATTAAAAAAATTATATTTTTATATATTATAATTTTTTATACATAAAACGTCTCATTATTAAGATGATTAATTTTTCTTTTTTAAGTGCTAAATTTGCTTGTTACAGTAGATTTAAATCTATAAGAACTATTATCGTCTATAATGGTTGCTTCTTATTTTCCTTCTTTTCTATATTATCTTAAATCAATAACCTTTTTACTTTTTTTTCTATTTAAACAATATTCTATAATAGGTATAATAAATTCTTAATAGCAAAAGAATGCACCATGAATGAAAAGACCCATCAATAATGACCCGATTGCAAACCAACTGTATTTTAATCTAAAGTGCTCATCTTCAGAGACATCATCTAACATAAAGAACATGCATCCTATACCACCCAATACAAAAATTTCACTAAGAATTAATCTGATCTTTTCTCTTCTTTCTTTAAAAATTGTAAATTTGAATTGTCCCAAAATAATAACAAGATGGGCAAAAACAATCATGCTAAGTTATACTGTGGGATGTTCTTACAATGTAAGCAAAACAATAGCGAGATAAATCTTTCTTAATACATAAAAGTAATAGAAATAGGCTTTTCGAGGATAATCTTCCAATTTATGAATAAAATGCCATATATTTCTTAGTTTAAAAGTAGGGTTTTTTTGCATTTTTTCAAACAAAGGCATATCCTCAATAATTTCATCAATTTCTTTGTTATAAAGATAGTTTTAATTTTTTTTCATATAAATCAATGTGGCTAAGAAAAATCCAAAGTAAAATACAGCCATTCCTATAGCGAGGAAGAAGTTTAAACCATTATTAGCATTAGTCATTTGTAAGAAAATATATATTATGAATACTCCAGAACTGGCCAGCATAGAATCAAACCAAATTCCCCACTAGAAATATCCAAATCTCAGGTGGAAGAAGAATTTATAAATCCTTGATTCTTCTTTCTTCTTACAGTAAAGTTATTTTTAGCTTAAAACAACTACAAATAGATAAAGTCCGATAAATATGATGACAAGTGTAAGAAGGGAGCCGACATTATTGAGGAACAAAGCTGATTCCTTCTCCAAATCGAATTTCTTTTGTTTTAATTGTATCATTAGTATTTATTTAATAAATCTAAATATATTATATACAATAATAAATTACCTTGACTCCAGAACTATATTCACTAAACTGATTAGAAGTGATATCTGTTTTATAGAAATTCCACATATAAAAACTGATGGTAGGTCTAAGTTTTCTAAAGAACTTGATACCATTAATAGGCCATCTTATATTAATAAATCTGTAAAAATATAATAATTATGTTATATCTATAACAAAGAACAGGGCATAGAATTTATTGAAGTGATTTTTGTAATAGAATACGTAGAAAGGTAAAAATACCATCATTGCTAAAACACCTAAAAAAGTAATAATATTAATTTAAAATTATATATTATAGAATTATTGATTAAAGCCAAATAAATTACCTATTTGTAACCAAAATTCAAAGTAAGCAGTACCCTATCTTTCTTATTTATTGTAGTAATAGTACTCCTTAACAGGGGCTTTCTAGGGGTTTTCACTCTCAGCTAAGGTATTTCCATTTCCATCATCAAATGCAGACTTAGGATACAAATCAATTTCAAGCTCTCGCTTTTTTAATGTTAAGTCACTATTTATAGTAACATCATATTCAGGACCCCTATTCGAAGACGTTAAGCCTCTTCTTCCAACTCTTTCCTTTATGTTTATTTTGAATCCGCTTGTATCCCTTCCAGCTATTTTTAAGACTATGAAATCTTTCAAAGAAGTTCCTGAGGGAAGAGTGAATTATTTAGAAAATTTAATTAAGCATTTGAGAGGGGCATTTTCTTCGACATTCAAATATAAATCATCGAAAAAGAAGTCAACTGAAAACTTGATAGGTCTTTTATCAGCACAAATATCCGGACTAGAACTACTTCCACCAGAGCACTAGATTGATTAATCATTATTTATAAATATTTTATAAAACTATAAATATTTACAATCCATCCTTCTTCTATTTCACATTTGGAACTACATCCATCTCCATCAATATTGTTTCCATCGTCACATGCAAATTGGTTAGAAACTCTCAATCCGTCTCCACATTTTTCCAAACATGTACCCTCAGGGGCTCCAGGCTTTTGATAGAATCCTTTGATTTCATCACAAGTAACGCATTTTGCTTCATGCAAAACTTTCCCTGTTGGACATTTGGTGCAAGTATCTGATTATTTGGTACATTCTACACACTAAGAACTGCATTGTCTACATTCATTTCTTAGATAGTCAGCGTACCATCCACTTGGGCATGAGATGATGCACTCGTTTTCATACATCAGATATCTTCCTTCACACTTACTACAGTCAGGAGGAGCTCTTCCAATAACCTTACATATTGTGCACACATTCTAGCTACTGCATAAGAAACAAGGTCCTGTACAAGCATGACATTGCTTGTCAGCTCCTAAATAAGTCAAATCTTTGCATTAATCGCATGTGGTTCCATTACTGCAAGATGTGCATTCTGGTTTACATGCTCTGCAAATATTTCCATCTTTGTAATATTTTTGGGGACAAGTGGTAGTAGTACAGGTGGGAAGAGTGAATGAAGGATTATTTCTACATTCAGTACATTCAGTTTTATTACATTACCCACATATTTATCCATAATATTCTTCACACGAAGCACATTCTTGAGAATTAGTTTTGAAATATCTATTAATACAATTGAAGCATCCGCTAGATATTTCATAATTATTTTTCACGCAAGATGTGCAATTGGTAGCACTATTTACACAAGTTTAACAAGGAGACTAACAGAGAGGACAATTAGCATTATTTAAATATGATCCGGCAGCACATTTAGTACATGTTGTTGTGTCTACTAGGCATGTTTCACAATTAGTTTCACAGTTTCTACACAAAGTTCCATCTATAAAATGTAATATAAATTTAAATTATAAAAATAAAAAATAAAAAATAAATATTTAAAATACCTGCAATTTATCCAATATCGCATGTTTCTTTTTCACAGAGAGGTAGTTTAAAAGCAGAATTAACTTTGCATGTAAAACATTTGTATTAATTGCATGTTCCTAAGATATTTATGTTATTATAATTTAGGTATAATTTATTAAATTTTTATATGATATTTACCACATTTATTTCCATAAGTACTTTCACATGATACACAAAGCCCATTTTTTAAATATTCATTAGCCTCGCATTAGGTGCACTAATTAGACTAGACACAAGCTTTACATGAAGAATGACATGGTTTACATACCTATCCAACTCTAAACTCATTTTAGTAACACGATGTATTGTTACATCTAGGTAATCTAATATTTGATGATAATTAAGTATTTTTTAAATGCATACTTTAAAATAAAATTCCAATATAAAATGTTATGCTTGTTTTTTAAGAAATAATTATATTATTATCTTTAATTTAATTATTATTATATTTATTTATTTTTTTTATATATACATAATTTATGATTATTAATTTTAAAAAATACTTATATTTTTCCAAAAAAAAACAGATTAAATAGTAATATTTATTATTTATGTATGGATTTATTATGTTTTTTAGAAAAAATAATTAATTATTATTAATATATAAAAGAATAATATGTTTAAAAAAATAATAAATAAAGAGCAAATTAATAAATTTTAAAATTGCCAAATAAAACAAAATCTAATTTTTTAAAATCTTGTATTTGATTTGAAATTTTATTTCTATTAATTTTTTATTAATAAATATATTATTACGTGTAACTAGAGTTATTTTTGCAGGTAATACAAGAATTTTTATTGCATGTTCCACATAAACTTCCATGTCTACTTGTACAAGATTTGCAAGTTCCATCTAAGTATTAATTTTATTCACAAGAATCGCATGAATTTCCATTTGAGCAGGATTTACAAGAAGAGTGACAAGCTCCACAATGAGCCTGGTTTACTATATTATAGTATTTAGGTTTACAATTACACTATGATACTCCTTCTCTTGTAGCAGAAGAACATTCAGTGCATGTTTCAGGTTTTTTATTACATTTTGCACATTTATAGCTACAGTTATGACACTCTCTTCCCACTTTAAAATTTAAAATTTATGTTAATTTTTTAAATATATTTTATTTTTTAATATATTTAAAAAATAACTATTATTATTTTATACCTTAATATTAATTAGATTGACAGTCTGCAGGACATTTATTTTATCTATTTTTATAAGATCAAAATAAATTATTTAAATAAATATATTATTTTATTAGTTTATTTTACGATTAACAGTCAAAGTTTTCAGGAGTTAGTTCTTCAGGAGGCTGGCTATTTTTAGAAAATCTTACCACCATATCTCCATCACAACATGCTTCTTATCCTATTATTGTTACTTCATGAAACCCCTTTTTGAAATCGTAATCTAGTCTAAATACACCCTAACTACTCCAATTATAGCCCCACCTATTTATCTACAATTAATATTTCGGAAAATATTAAATTTAATTACCAAAAATCTTTTTGAAAAGCTTCATCTAACACATCGTCAACCCATATGGCTGATCCTCTAATTAAATTTATAATGAGAATTTTTATATGTTTAATTTGTTTATTTTAATTAATTACCCTCCAAAATCTGTTCCAAATTCAATTTTGATATTTGAATCATCAGGTTCTTCAAATTTAAATCTTATTATCCATCCTATATCTCTATCAGATCCACATATATTTTTATTTCTTACAGGATAACTGGGATTAACTTTTTTACAATAACCACTCTTTTCTTCGCATTCATCATACACATAGTTCTTCATTCTTTCTGCAAATTATGCATCTGTTCCTCCTAATTAAAATTAAGTGCAATGCTTAGTCTAAAATATCACAGTAGTTTGGGTGAATATAAAAATAAAGAAGTTTATCAGTATATATAATTATTTAATATTTATCATATTTATATATATTTTTCTATTTATTTTCTACTTTTTATGTTTTATATTTTTTTTTTTATTTTTACTTTTTTAATATAGAACTATACTTTTAAATTAGTGATATTAGATATAATATATTAAATGTTAACATTACTGCTCGAATATTTCTTGTTCTAAGGTATTCTCTCAATTATTAAAAAATGCAATCATCATAGAATAGAATAATTATTGATTCCTTGTCTAATCGAATAATCTGGTTAAAATATGAATACTATTAAATTAAATCAAATTTGCTACTGTTTGATTTTGATAATAATTATGTACAAGTTTGTTTGTACTATGGAACATCATATTTAAATAGTTTAAATTAATAGATTCAAAATACAAAATACCTTACATTCTAACAAGCTGTAAAGTATGACATTATTAAAAACTTATAAGGTAGTTATAATTTATAATAATTGTATGAAAATTTATCAAAATTTAATAATATTATCCAGCCAGAAATAATAAAAAATGGACTACATTAAATCTAAATAGGGCATTTATTTTAAATGATGTTTTATTTATTTTTCTATAAGTCTATTTTAATAATATTTGGTAATTAGTTAAAGTTTAAGTTTTATAGAATAATAGAAATAAATTACCTCAATGATATATCAAAGAATAATATTAATTAATAAAAAGACAGTGAATTTATATAAAATTATACTTAAATAGTTTCCATTAATTATTTTACAATTAAATAAGATTAATATACTTATTTTGCAAAAGCTTTATCAAAATATTCCTGAAATATTAATTATTCAGTTAAAAATTCAATAAAAAATCCTTATTTTCTGTAAAAGTTTAACTTTTATTAACTAAATATTAATTATTAAATAACAAATATAAAATTTCTTTAAGGTATATTTTATTAATTTAAATATAAGTTATTCTATGAATACATTTAAATACTGGAATATTATGTTCATTGAAATAAATATAAATTAAAAGCATATTAACTAAAACGTATATTTTTATTTTACAATTGTGTTTTTTATAATTTAATTAAATATGTATTGAAATGAATAATGTATACGATTTTTATAACTGATTTGATTGCAATCTCTGATTAGTTTTTTTGAATAGAGTAAATAATAAAAATAAGTTGATATATTTTTATATTCTAAAATAAAATACTGTATATTTAATATTTTATATTCTATATAAACTATCATCTTTAATTGTATATATTTAATTCCTATGTTCTAATTAAATTATCTTTATTAAAAAACACCCTAACTTATAAACAATATTCTAATGTTTGAATTTATTATATTAAAAATAAAAAAGATTATATTAATTGGATATTATAACTTTAAAATTATAATCGATGGTATTAGATAATTTAGAAATTTTAATATTTTTAGCTACACATATATTTATATTATAAAATGTAAAACAATTTATAGATATGCACTTATATATAGAATCATATACGCACTTATTGAAAATAATTTTATTTTAAAATTATATCAAATTTCTTAATTATTTAATATAGCTATGGTTTTATTTCTTTTTTATCTTTTTTTAAATTTATTAACAGAGTTTTAAGAGGAGTTTTAAGTAGAAAATGATTATTTAGTTTAATCAAATTATGAATTAAGATTTTTTGAAGATGAAATAATTTCTTCATTAACTGTTAATTCAGATATAGATTAGAGGTTATCATTTTTTGGTATATAAGTTGGAGAAATATTTTTTTCATTGCTATCCTCTAGTTAATCAATTACTGTTTTTCTGAAACTCTATATTTATAAAATTTTAATAAAAATAACATAAATATTCAACAAAAATATTAAATTACTGATAGTCTGCTGGAAGATCTAGATTAAAAACGCTATAGTTTACTAAACTTACTACTATTCATTGATGTGATTCTAGAAGAGGCAAAATCATCAATTATTGTTGTTTCTTATTTTCCTTCTCTTCTAAAATCCCTTAAGCTTATTACTTTTCTTTATTATTTTCTATTTAAACAATATTCTAATATTGGTAATACGAATTCTTGGTAGATAAAAAAAGCCCCATGAATAAATAAACCCATCAATAATGATCCTATTGTAAACCAACTGTATTTTAATCTAAAATGTTCATCTTCAGAGGCATCATCTAACATAAAGAACATGCATCCTATACCACCCAATACAAAAGATTCACTAAGAATTAATCTGATCTTTTCTCTTCTTTCTTTAAAAATCGTAAATTTGAATAGTCCTAAAATAACAACAAGATGGGCAAAAGCAATCATGCTAAGTTATACTGTGGGATGTTCTTACAATGTAAGCAAAACAATAGCGAGATAAATCTTTCTTAATACATAAAAGTAATAGAAATAGGCTTTTCGAGGATAATCTTCCAATTTATGAATAAAATGCCATATATTTCTTAGCTTGAAAGTAGGGTTTTTTGTATTTTTTCAAATAAGGGCATATCCTCTACAATTTCATCCATTTCTTTGTTGTATAGATAGTTTTAATTTTTTTTCATATAAATCAATGTGGCTAAGAAAAATCCAAAGTAAAATACAGCCATTCCAATAGCGAGGAAGAAGTTTAAACCATCTTTAGAATTAGTCATTTGTAAGAAAATATATATTATGAATACTCCAGAACTGGCCAGCATAGAATCAAACCAAATTCCCCACTAAAAATATCCAAATCTCAAGTGGAAGAAGAATTTATAAATCCTGGATTCTTCCTTCTTCTTACAGTAAAGTTATTTTTAGCTTAAAACAACTACAAATAGATAAAGTCCGATAAATATGATGACAAGTGTAAGAAGGGAACCAACATTATTGAGGAACAAAGCTGATTCCTTCTCCAAATCAAATTTCTTTTGTTTTAATTGTATCATTAGTATTTATTTAATAAATCTAAATATATTATATACAAAAATAAATTACTTTAACTCCTGAACTATATTCACTAAACTGATTAGAAGGGATATCTGTTTTATAGAAATTCCACATATAAAAACTGATGGTAGGTCTGAGTTTTCTAAAGAACTTGATACCATTAATTGGCCATCTTATATTAATAAATCTGTAAAAATATAATAATTATGTTATATCTATAACAAAGAACAGGGCATAGAATTTATTGAAGTGATTTTTGTAATAGAAAACGTAGAAAGGTAAAAAGACCATCATTGCTAAAACACCTAAAAAATAATAATATTAATTTAAAATTATATATTATAGAATTATTAATTAAAGCCTAAAAAATTACCTATTTATAACCAAAATTCAAAGTAAGCAGTACCTTATCTTTCTTATTTATTGTAGTAATAGTACTCCTTAACAGGGGCTTTCTAGGGGTTTTCACTCTCAGCTAAGGTATTTCCATTTCCATCATCAAATGCAGACTTAGGATACAAATCAATTTCAAGCTCTCGCTTTTTAATGTTAAATCACTATTTATAGTAACATCATATTCAGGGCCGCTATTGGAAGACGTTAAGCCTCTTCTTCTAACTCTTTCCTTTACGCTTATTTTGAATCCACTTGCATCCCTTCCCGCTATTTTTAAGACTATGAAATCTTTCAAAGAAGTTCCTGAGGGAAGAGTGAATTATTTAGTAAATTTAATTAAGCATTTAAGAGGGGCATTTTCTTCAACATTCAGATATAAATCATCGAAAAAGAAGTCAACTGAAAACTTGATATGTCTTTTATCAGCACAAATATCCGGACTAGAGCTACTTCCACCAGAGCACTTAATTTATTAATCTGTTTTAGTATATAAACTATTTAAAGTTAAATATAAATGTTTACAATCCATCCTTCTTCTATTTCACATTTGGAACCACATCCGTCTCCATCACTATTATTTCCATCGTCGCAAGCAAATTGGTTAGAAACTCTCAATCCGTCTCCACATTTTTCCAAACATGTACCCTCAGAGGCTCCAGGCTTTTGATAGAATCCTTTGATTTCATCACAAGTAACGCACTTTGCATCATGTAAGACTTTCCCTGTTGGACATTTGGTGCAAGTATCTGATTATTTGGTACATTCTACACACTAAGAACTGCATTGTCTACACTCATTTCTCAAATAGTCAGCGTAAAATCCACTTGGGCATGAGATGATGCACTCGTTTTCATGCATCAGATATCTTCCTTCACATTTACTACAGTCAGGAGGAGCTCTTCCTATAACCTTACATATTGTGCACACATTCTAGCTACTGCACAAGAAACAAGGTCCTGTACAAGCGTGGCATTGCTTGTCAGCTCCTAAATAAGTCAAATCTTTGCATTAATCGCATGTGGTTCCATTACTGCAAGATGTGCATTCTGGTTTACATGCTCTGCAAATATTTCCATCTTTGTAGAATTTTTGGGGACAAGTGGTAGTAGTGCAGGTGGGAAGAGTGAATGAAGGATTATTTCTACATTCAGTACATTCAGTTTTATTACATTACCCACATATTTATCCATAATATTCTTCACACGAAGCACATTCTTCAGAATTAGTTTTGAAATATCTATTAATACAATTGAAGCATCCACTAGATACTTCATAATTATTTTTCACACAAGAAGTACAATTTGTAGCACTATTTACACAAGTTTGACAAGGAGACTAACATAGAGGACAATTAGCATTATTTAAATATGATCCGGCAGCACATTTAGTACATGTTGTTGTGTCTACTAGGCATGTTTCACAATTAGTTTCACAGTTTCTACACAAAGTTCCATCTATAAAATGTAATATAAATTTAAATTATAAAAATAAAAAATAAATATTTAAAATACCTGCAATTTATCCAATATCGCATGTTTCTTTTTCACAGAGAGGTAGTTTAAAAGCAGAATTAACTTTGCATGTAAAACATTTGTATTAATTGCATGTTCCTAAGATATTTATGTTATTATATTTTTTGTATAATTTATTAAATTTTTATATTATAATTACCACATTTATTTCCATAAGTACTTTCACATGATACACAAAGTCCATTTTTTAAATATTCATTAACCTCGCATTAGGTGCACTAATTAGATTAGACACAAGCTTTACATGAAGAATGACATGGTTTACAGACTTGTCCTACTCTAAATTCTTTTTAATTGCATTAATTATTGATGCATCGTGGAAATCTATCAATAATTTAATTGTATTTTAATTTAATTTATTTATTTTTTATTTACGTGAAAGTTGGATTATTTTTGCATGTTAAGCATTCTTAAGTATTGCAAGTTCCGCAAAGATTTCCATATGATGCTGTACATTTTTTACAAATTCCATCTAAGTACTCATCTTATTCACAGCTATCACCTAATGAAGAATTTTAAAAATTAATTATTGGGTTTAATTCTCTCCAATTGAGATTAACTTACATGTATTAGAACTAGAGCATGATTTACAAGAAGAATGACAGGCTCCACAATTGGCTTGATTCTTTATGTCATAATATTTAGCTTTGCAATTACATGAAGGTGTTTACTCCCTTGTGGCTGATGAACATTTTGTGCATAATTCAGCTTTTTTATTACATTCAGCACATTTGTAGCTACAATTAAGGCAATTTCTTCCAACTATTTCATTGTTTTAATTTAACAATTAATTTATCTGCTTGATACTATATTTGTTTACCTTGAAATTAATTACTTTCACAGTTTACAGGACATTAATTTAAACTGGAAAAAATTGTAAATATTAAATTAAAAAATACTTTTTTTTAATATAAAATATATTTTACGCTTAGCATCCTAAGTTTTCGGGAGTCAATAGTTCTGGAGGTTGATTATTTCTAGAAAATTAAACAACCATATCTCCATCACAGCATTTATCTTACCCTATTACTTATACAACGTGCTTTCCAGCTGAAAAATCGTAATTCATTCTAAATACTCCAGAACTATTCCAATTTAGACCCCACCTTTTATTTAGGTATATTTATATATATTTATTTATATTAGAATAAAAAATTAAACATTTTTGCTCTAAAATTAATATGTTTAAATGGTATTAAATTAGTTTATATTTAATTTAATTTAATTTAAGTACCAAAAATCTTATTAGAAGCCTCTTTCATATACTCCATCAACAAATATTGCAGACCCTCTTTATAAATTGTATTTTAATTATATAGTTAAAAATTTATGCATAAAAAATGAATTGTTTATAATATACCCTCCAAAATCGGTTCCGAAATCTATTTTGTAATTGGCATTTTCTTAATCATCAAAAGTAAAAGTCCATATCCAACCTATATCTGCATAAGTGTTAGACCCACACATTTATCGATTTGTTATGGGATAGGATGGATTATCTCGAGCACAATATCCTTTTGGCTAAGGACAATTTTAAACATGGTTTTTTATTCTATTAGCGAACTCTTTGTTTGTTCCTCCCAATTAAAACACTGTACAATATCTTGTATCTACTCTAATATTCATTCCTGCCATTGCTATTGACATAATTATAGCAAAAATTATTATTTATTTTTACTGCATTTTATTTTCTATTTTATAGATAATTTATATTTAAAATTTTTTATCCTAAATTTATATTATTATTATTAGAAATACTATACAGATACCCTGCTTAGATTTTATATTAGTCTTATATAATAATACTTTAATCTTATTTTATTAGCATATAATTATAATGCTATCTTCTATCAAATTCTAATTATAAAGTATATATATTTATTATTTTAAATTATTTACAAACTTTTAATTACTAAATTTTGTAAAAACTATTTTTATTTCTTTTAGAAATGATAGTAATTTTTTTTTTTTTTTAGAAATTTTCTATGTTATTAAAAATTCCAATACTAAAAATCTATATAACTAATAAGTATTTTATATTATTTTTATCACTAAAAGATACTATAAAACATGCAATTATATTTTTATATAGTAATAAAAAAATAATTATTTCTATAATTTTTTTTTTTTGGGATAATATTAGAATATATAAGTTTATATAAACAAAAATGCCATTAAAGAAAAATAATAATTTAATGCACACATAAAATATTTTAAAATATGGTCTAATGCGTAGTAATAAAAATAACAAAAAAAAGTTTATAAACAAAACTATTTTCTTATATTTATCTACAAATAAATAATATAATAAAAAATTATGACTATACAAGAAGTACATTTAATCTACTTAAAGTTATTATATCAGTGATATTTATAAATAAAAATTAATAATATTATACTAAATAATTAATTACAAAATTACTACAATGAAAAACATTAAAATTAAGTTCTAATAATATTTTAATAAGAGAATCGAAATAAGCTTTTAACATCAGTACTTTAAAATTTTAAATAACAAATATTTGCTTAAATAATCCTTTTATTATATATAAATTATAATCTAATAAATGATTTTTGTAATTTTTCGATTTATATTGAATAACTCTGTTTAAATTTGCATAAAAAATAATTTATATTTAATATCACCATTATTATTTATTATGAAAAAATTCCAGTATGATTATTAAAATTGTTCTTTTTAAATTTTTTTATTATTAATGGAAATCTATTATTATATGGGAATTTATGCAGATAACCAACATTAAGGTTTATAAATTTGTATAGTTAAATTAATATGAGGGTTATAATTAAATTAAATAATTAACTTAATATCTGATATATATTACTAAAACAATTTGAAAACTTCTAATATTTTGATCAATATAAATATACTTAAATTTAATATTTTTTAGGTTGACATTTTCATAATATTAATAATATAATGACACAGACTTTATAAATAAACTTGTGTATATTATACAATATACTATAAATATATATAATTGAATTATAGACTTGATAATTAGTGGTAGGAGCCAAAAGTAGCAGAGTAAAATTGGTCATAAATTTTAAAAAATAAATTTATTTTTATCTCTGAAGTATATTCTCAATGTTTTTTATTTTAGAGTTATTAAAAACTACTATTTATACCAAAAAATTTTGTCTTTACATCAACCTATTTAAATATATTATTAAATCATTAAAATATAAAAATATTACTATCATAAAATAAAAATTATATATATGAAAATTTCAAAAATTTGATTCGTGATTATTTGTTTTCCTGTCTATTTTTTGAAGCATTAATACTTATATTTATTTTATTAATCAAAAATAACAAATAATTTCATAAATTAAATGCATATAGTATAAATACAAAAGACAATTATATATTTTATTTTATTTTATTTTATTAGAAATGCTCATATTATTAATATATAATTAAATATATTGATAAATAACAAAAATAATTTTAAAAATAAATCAAATTTTGGATAACAATATTTTCCTATAAATATACCTTAAAATATTAATTTAAAAAATTTCATCTTATTTAAAAAGGGATTAATTTTAAAATATATTAAAACTATAATTATAATATCATATATTTTATATTTCATTTTATGGTTTGCTCTGCGAAAATTAGGATAGGTTTGATTGTTATAAATTTTATTAAATTTATTTCTATCTCTTTCTTCTATTCGATTATACCGATTTATCATCACTTTTTTAGACTTAATAGTAAGAATCATTACTATGGATAGTATCAGATATTGAATAGAAATTAGAAGCAGAAGAATTTTTATTTTATTAAGAACTAGTTGAAGCTAAATCATATTGGGAAATTTAAGTTTTCTATTAAATTAAATAAAAATAATTATTAAAATTAGAAATATAACCAAAATAATATAATTTACTTCCAAATTTTTTAGTTTTTATTTTAAAATATTTTATTTTTAATATGAAAATTTAGACGAGTGTGTCGATTAAAATCTCTATGAGCTATTTTCACTAAATTCAGTTGCTTCTTATTTTCCCTCCTATCTATATTGTCTTAAGTCTATAACTTTTCTTTACTTTTTCCTATTTAAACAAAACTATACCAATGGTAAAATGAATTCTTAATAGCAAAAGAATGCTCCGTGAATAAATAATCCAGCTAATAAAGACCCCATTACAAACCAACTATATTTTAATCTAAAGTGCTCGTCTTCTGAGGAATCGTTGAGCATAAAATACATACACCCTACTCCTCCCAACACAAAACACTCACTAAGAACTAATCGAATTTTTTCTCTATTTTCTTTAAAAATAGTATATTTACATAATCCAAAAATAATCACAATATGACTTAAAGCTATCATACTAATTTAAACAGTTGGGTAAGATTATAAGGTAATCAAAATAATAGCTAGATAAATTTTTCTGAATATATAAACAAAATAGAAATATGCTTTTTGTGGCCCATCTTCTAATTTATGAATAAAATGCCATATATTCCTTAATTTGAAGGTAGGATTTTTTTGGATTTTTTCAAGCAAGGGCATGTCTTCTACAACTTCATCCATTTCTTTGTTATAAAGAATACTCTAATTTTTTTTTATGTAAATCAAAGTGGCTAAGAAAAATCCAAAGTAAAATACAGCCATTCCGATAGCGAGGAAGAAATTAAGGCCATCGTTAGCATTCGTTATTTGTAAGAAAATATAAATAATGAAAACTCCCGATGTTGCCAGCATAAAATCAAATAGTATTCCCCATTAAAAATATCCAAATCTAAGGTGGAAGAAGAACTTATAAATTTTAGATTTTTCTTTCTGTTTGTAGTATATCTATTTTTAACTTAAGATGACTATTAGGAAGTACAAGCCTATAAACAAGAAGAAAATAGTAAGTAAAGAACCAACATTATTAAGGAATAGTGCAGATTCTTTTTCTAAATCGAACTTCTACACGAATTAAATAAAGGTTACCAATTATTATATTTCTTTATTATATAATAAAATTAATTACCTCTAACCCAGAGCTATACTAACTAAATTTGTCTGAAGGAATATCTTTTTTATACAAATTCATCATAAAAAACTTATGCTAGGTTTGAGCGTTTTAAATAACATAATTCCATTTATAGGCCATCTAATATTAATAAATCTGTAGAAATATAATAACTACATTATATCAATTACAAAGAATAAAGCGTAGAATTTATTAAAGTGATTTTTGTAATAGAAAACATAGAAGGGAATAAATATCATCATCGCCAATACTCCTATAAAATAAATAAATTTTTATAAAATGATCAATTAAACAAGGATTTAATTTATTATCTTTACCAATATAAATCATTAATTCAATTATTTTCGTATATCTCCTTTCATTCTAGTTATAGTAATAATATTCTTATACATTTGTTTTCTAAGGTTTTTCATTTTCAACCAATATATTTCCATTACCATCATCAAAAGCTGATTTCGGATATAAATCTATTTCAAGTTCTCTATTTCTTAATGTCAAGTCACTTTTTAAAATAATTTCATATTCAAATCCCTAACTAGATTCCTATAAAACCCTATTTTTAATCCTTTCTTTTACAGTAATTTAAAAACCTGATGTGTCTTTTCCGGCAATTTTTATGACAATAAAATTTTTTAAAGTAGTTCCGATAGGCAATTAAAATTATTTGCTAAACTTAATTACTGCCTTAATAGGAACATTTTATTCTATATTGAGATATTATTTTTCAACATAGAAATCAACTGAAAATCTGATAGGCCTTTTGTCAAAACAGTTATCAGTACTCTAAGTACTTCCACCAGAACACTATTTTAATTAATCATTGTTTTTAAACTATTTATTATAAACATTAAATATTTACAATCCATCCTTCTTCTATTTCACATTTGGAACTACATCCATCTCCATCAATATTGTTTCCATCGTCACATGCAAATTGGTTAGAAACTCTCAATCCGTCTCCACATTTTTCCAAACATGTACCCTCAGGGGCTCCAGGATTTTGATAGAATCCTTTGATTTCATCACAAGTAACGCATTTTGCTTCATGTAAAACTTTCCCTGTTGGACATTTAGTGCAAATATCAGATTTTTATGTACATTCTACACACTAAGAACTGCATTGTCTACACTCATTTCTCAGATAGTCAGCGTAAAATCCACTTGGGCATGCAATGAGGCACTCGTTTTCATGCATCAGATATCTTCCTTCACACCTACTGCAATCAGGAGGAGCTCTTCCAATAACCTTACATATAGTACACACATTCTAGCTACTGCACAAGAAACAAGGCCCTGTACAAGCATGGCATTGTTTGTCAGCTCCTAAATAAGTCTAATCTTTGCATTAATCGCATGTGGTTCCATTACTGCAAGATGTGCATTCTGATTTACATGTTCTGCAAATATTTCCATCTTTGTAGAATTTTTGGGGACAAGTGGTAGAAGTGCAGGTTGGAAGCGCAAATGAAGGATTATTTTTACATTCAGTACATTCAGTTTTATTACATTACCCACATATTTATCCATAATATTCTTCACACGAAGCACATTCTTCAGTATTAGTTTTGAAATATCTATTAATGCAATTAATGCATCCAGTGGATATTTCATAATTATTTTTCACACAAGAAGTGCAATTGGTAGCATTATTTACACAAGTTTTACAAGGGGATTAACATAATGGACAATTGGCATTATTTAAATATGATCCGGCAGCACATTTAGTGCAAGTTGTTGTATCTACTAAACATTCATCACAATTTGCTTCACAATCTCTGCATAAATTTCCATCTATAAATATTATATAATAATTATTTAAAAATGTAAGTATAAACTTTTATCTGTGGTTTTATGGGTATTTATATATATATAATATGTTTACTAAATAAAATTAATATATGTATGAATTAATACTAATTAAATGTTTTCAAATTATTAAGGTCATGTCATTTTTTAAATGAATTAAAATATTGAACCATTTATATATCTATTAAAATTTCCTTTGGTAATATTATCATACAGGATTAAAACCGCTCCTTATAAATTTATGTATTGTTAGAACAAAGTTATATTACCTGTTGTTTATCCAAGATTACATACTTCACTTTCACAAAGGGGGAGTTTAAATGCTGGATTGACTTTGCAAGTTAAACATTTAAATTAATCACAAGTTCCTTACATAATTTTCAGAAATATAAATAGATTAATATAGTATTAGTAAATAATTTGTTATGTACCACATTTGTTTCCATAGGTTTATTCGCACGAAACACAAAGACCATTATTCAAATATTTATTTGATTCACATTAAGTGCATTAGTTAGATTAAACACAAGCCTTACATGAAGAATGACATTGCTTACAGATTTATCCTACTCTATATTCTTTTTATAAGCATGATGAATTATTACATCGAGGCAATCTATAATTCATTAGGAAATTTTTATTAATAATTAAAATATATAAATATAATAGGTAATACGTAAAGTTTAGATTATTGCTACAAGTCAAGCACTCTTCCTTTGAGCATGTTCCACATATGTTGGTAAATTTAGATTAACAAGATTTGCAAATACCTTCCAAATACTATCCTGATTCACAAGTATCACCTTATTTTAAAATTTTAATTATAATAATAATTTATTAATAATATAAATTCTAACATTATTAGTTTCAAAATTTATAATATTTTTTTTTACATGATGAAGAATTAGAACATGTTTTGCAAGATGAATGACAGGCTCCACAATTTGCTTAGTTTGGAATATCATAATATTTTTATTTACAATTACATTCTGATATACTTTCTCTTGTAGCTGATGAACATTCTGTGCATGTTGTGGCCTTTTTTTCACATTTTGCACATTTATAGGAACAATCAAAGCAATTTCGACCAGCTTTGTAAATTTGTTTATATATTATATAAAAAATTATATATTATACAATTTCCAATTTTAATACCTTGATATTGATTTTCTGTACAATCAGCAGGACATTGATTGGATCTATTCAAAAATATAATATAAAAATTAATTTATTTAATAAATCATTTTAAACTGATTACGCTTAACATCCCAGATTTTCCTCTGTTAAAGGTTCTCTAGGCAGGTCATTTCTAGAAAATTGTACTGACATTCCAGCATCACAACAATCTTCCTATCCTATCACAAGTACGGTATGATTTCCTGCTGCGAAATTATAATTTAAAAAAAACACTCCTCCTACAGTTTCCCAATCATGATCCCACCTATATATTATCACTTGTCCATTGAAAAATATTTAAATAGTTTATTTTTTACCATAAATCTCTTTGATAAGCATTTTCATACACTCCATCAACAAATATAGCAGCTCCCCTAAATGAACATTTGTAATTAAATCTTAGAAATTTATTATATTTTTAAGTGGGCTTTTAATTTATACCATCCAAAATCAGTTCCGAAATCAATTTGATAGTTAGCATCCTCTTCATCTTCAAAAGTAAAAGTCCAAATATATCCCATAGTTCTTTTTTTACCATGCCCACATATATATCTACTTCTAAGTGGGTAACTTGGATTCTCAAAAGAGCAAAAGCCGAGAGGTTAAGGGCTAGCTATGACATAATCCCTCAATCGTACAGCAAATTATTCATCAGTTCCTCCAAATTAATTTTAAGGACAATACCTAGTTTCCACATGTATTTTTACTGTTCCTAAAACGAAATTGGCAAAAATTGAAAAAATTATTAGTGCTAAAATTATCATATTTTTTTTTTTTTTTTTAATTTTTAATTTTTAATTTTTAATTTTATTGATTATTATTTCTATATGTTTTCAAAAATAAAGTTTAGTGTTGTTTAGTAATCAATTATCACAATATATTCCCTGATTAAAAAATTAGAAGATTAGATTACAAATTATATTTAATTATTATTACGATATGATAATTTATGTATATTAGACTATTTAATAATAATAACTAGGTTTTTCAGTTTAAATCAATTTATATAAATTATTTTAGAATAATAATTATTAAATATTATTTTTTTGTATGTTATATTATACTAATTTAAATATTATTAATAATATATGTTTTACTTTTTATTTAGTTCTAAGCAATATATTTGAAAAATTTATATGAACATATAGATAGCTATTTTACGTGGTTATAAAGAGTATTATTCAACTTAATTATTATTATAAAAACCTTAAAAACATATATATAATATATAATTTATTATTTAAATATTTTACAATAAAAATATTAATATTTTAAAATGTTAAATGCTTATTAAAACGAAATATTAGATTTTTATTACAATGTTTTTAGAAATAATATCACTTTAAATATTTTTTATTTCAGTAGTTTATTTATTAATCAGATTATGTTAAACTAATGTATTGTATGATTTTAAATTGAGATTAATAGAATAAACAATTATTATGATAGCTGATAAAAAAAAGTATTTAGTAGATAAATTTAAAATGCAATATTCTTATTAAAGTTTAAATTAATTGTTGCTGGTTATAAGAATATATATTATTTAAAATTAGTAATCTAGAAGGAAAAATAATTAAATATATTACCTTTATAAATAATAATAGTTTAGAAATCATGGGTGCTAGAAAAAAATTTAACTATATTTGATAATTTAATCTATTTCTTAGAATATAATTAAATATTGTTTTAATAATATTTAAATAATTTTATTTTATTAAAATTAAGTAAATATTAAAAGTTTTTATTTAACATTTAAACAGTGTATTTTTTAAAAAACATTTATAATCTTTGATAAATTAATTCTTAAATATAAATTTTTAATAAATTTGAAATAATTTTTTTTAAAACATAGATAAGTATAAAGTAATTTTAAGAATTAAATGAATTGGAATGAAAAATAATATTAATAAAATAATGGAAAAAAAAACTATTAACATTGGGATATAATACTTTAAGTTTAATAAACTTATTTTATAGTTTAATTTATATTTAGAAATACTAACATAAATAAAAACTGGGATTTATTTTTTATATTTATTCGAAAAGAAAAACATTAATTAAAAAATAAAAGAAATATAATTGTAATTGAGATTTTAATCAATTTTAATATTTTTATTGATTTTTTAAATAATTAATGTATAAATACCCCAAAAATAAAAATAATGATAAAATCTATTATATTTAATTATTTAATAATTGTTAAATTAGGATTAAGTTTTAGAAAAGCAATAAACAAAAACTCTAATTAATTTACTTATCTATGATTATAAAGTTAGTATAAAATAAAAATAATTCTAAAATATAAATTACAATCGAATATATATGTTAAAAAAAAAATAATTTTGATTTTAATCTACAGATTTTAAAAAAATATAATCAAATATTTTTCATAGATTGTCCTTATTCTTTAAAGAATTTAGATTTGGTAAACTTATCTGAATTTTTATCATTCTCTTCATTATCTTCCAAATTAGGTTGAGTTAGAGCTTATCCTCCCATGAGAATTTGCTCTCCATCACTATCATTGTCTCCTAAATCGTAATCTTTCAAACTTTTGGTGTCAGTAATTTTCTTATGTCTTCTTCTTTATTTTGTATGAATTCCAGATGAAGATACGACTGAGCCTGCGTCATCATTATCTTTATTTAATTTAAATTTGTCTGTAGTTGCTGCAAATTCATTTTTAAAGAAGTCATCCTAACTTTCTTGGTTATTTTTCTTCTCAAAATTGGGAGAGTCTAATGCGATGCTGGTGTTCTTCAGTATGTCTAAGTTGCTATAGATTTAATCTTTTCCTTCAGGTAGCTCAGTTTTTGTTTTCTAAAGTTAAAAATCGTATATATATAATAATAATAATGAACCATTTTTAAATAAAAATTCTAATAATTATTACCATCATTTATTCTTTTCTGGTTTTTAGCCCTAGATGCTGGGTGCTTCCGGTTATAGAATTAGAAATAGTCGTTCCAAATCTATCTTTATAAGAACTACAGTCATCTATAATGGTATTTTCTTGTTTTCCCTATTTTCTAAAGTTTCTTAAATCCACTACTTTTTTTTATTGTTTTCTTCTCAAGCAATATTCGATAATTGGAAGTATTACTTCTTAATAAAAGAAAAACAAAGCGTGTACGAAGAGTCCAAATAAGAAAAATGCAATAACGAACCAACTGTACTTTTGTCTAAAATGTTCGTCTTCAGTATCATCAGCAACCATGTAAAAAAGACATCCCAGGGACCCGATGACTGACGCTTCACTTACAACAAGTCTGGCGGTTTATCTTGATTCTTTGAATATTGTGAATTTTAAAAGTCCGAAAATGATCACAAGGTGTGAAAAGGCTAGCATGCTCACCTAAACCAGAGGAAAATCTTATAAAGTAAGTAGTACGATGGCAATGTAAATTTTTCTGATAACGTAAGCAAAATAGAAAAGAGATTTCTTAGGGTAGTCCTCTAATTTGTGAATGAAATGCCAGATATTTCTAAATTTGAAAGATTTGCTTTTTTCCAGTTTTTCTACTAAAGGGATGTCTTCGACCTATTCGTCCATTTCTTTGTTGTATAATATGTTCAAATTTCTCTTTGTAAATATGAGAGTAACGGCAAAGAATCCAAAATACCAGACAGCCATTCCGATTGCCAAGAAAAAGTTTAACGGATCTTTAGCATTCGATAGTTGCAAAAATATATAAATTATGAAGACTCCAGAACTTGCCAGCATAGAATCAAACCAAATTCCCCATTCGAAATAACCGTGTCTTAAATGGAAAAACAGTTTGTACATTTTGTTTTATTCATTTCCCCTGTATAACTTTTTTATACTTAGCAAGACTACGATGAGGTAGAGACCCACGAAAATGATAAATAAGGTTAAAAGCGATCCAACATTGTTTAAGAACAAGGATGATTCCTTTTCAAGGTCAAATTTCTAAAAAATTCAAAAAATTCAAATCAATAATGAAAATCACGAATTATAAAATAAATCGTTTTAATTACTTCAACACCAGAGCTGTAATCTTTAAATTCTGTATCAGAAATTTCTTTTTCATAGAAATTATACATATAAAAACTGATCGTAGGTCTGAGTTTTCTAAAGAATTTGATTCCATTGATTGGCCATCTAATATTGATAAATCTGTAGAAATATAATAACTAGGTAATATCTATAGCAAAGAATAAGATATAAAATCTATTGAAGTGGTTTTTGTAATAGAAAACATAGAAAGGCAAGAAAATCATCATTAGCATTACTCCTGTTGAAATAATATGTAATTATTATTATTAAAAAATAAGGTAAAAATTTAGATATTTATTTACCAACCATCAGCCAGAATTCAAACCTTGAAGTTTCATACCTTTCCTAGTCATTGTAGTAATAATATTCCTTTACTGTTGAATTTGGGGTTTATTCATTTTCTTCTAATGAATTTCCATTACCGTCATCAAAGGCCGATTTAGGGTATAAATCAACTGATAATTCTCTATTTTTCATTGTAATGTCAGAGTAAATGGTAAGATCATATTCTGGAGTTCCACTGGCTAAACTTCTTCTGTTAATTCTTTCCTTTACTTTAATTTTAAATCCAGAAGTGTCTCTACCTTTAACCTTAATAACGACATAGTCAGCCAGATTTGTGTTTTAGGGCAGAGTGAAGGGTTTAGTAAATTTCATAATACACTTTAAAGGAGCATTTTCTTCAATATTGAGATATTGACTGTCGAAAAAGAATTCTACAGTAAATTTGATCGGCCTCTTATCACTGCATATATCTTTAGAGTTTTCACTCCCTCCTGAGCACTAATAATATAGTTTAATTAATGATTTAACAATAATAATAATAATTAAGCATTAAATTTTAAAATGAAATTTTTACAATCCACCCATCTTCTATCTTACAATTGGCACTGCAACCATCTCCATCAACATTATTTCCATCGTCACATTAAAACTATGTGGAAACTCTTAATCCATCTGAAAATAATATGTAATTAATTAATTTTTAATACACACACACATATATATATATTTATTTTTACCTCCACAATGTTCTTCACAAGTTCCGGCAGGAGCTCCTGGTTTTTAGTAAAATCCTTTAATTTGATTGCAATCTAAACATTAAAAATTGTGTAGAACTTTTCCTGTAGGGCATACTGTGCATTTGTCAGCCCCTCCAAAACATTCTACACAAGGGGAGTTACACTATTTGCATTAATTAACTAAGTAATCTCCATACCATCCAATCGGACAGGTTTATATGCAGTCTCCATCTTTGTTTTTGATAAATTATAATATTATAATATATATTATAGATGTATAAGTAATATACTATGCATTAAAAATCTTCCTTCACAAGTGGTACAATTAGGTGGAGCCCATCCCAATTTGTCACAAAGGGTACACACAGTTTAACTTGTACATAAAAAGCAGGGAGCCTGACAATTATAGCAAAGGTTATCAGCTCCTTTATACATCAAATCTTGACAAACATCACATGTTGTGGAATTACTACAAGAAATGCAATTGGCCACACAGGGTCTACAGATATTTCCATCTTTATTTATAGTAATTTTATAAAATAGTAATTTAAATTTGATTAATAATATTTATTTCTTTTCCCCTTGGTAAAAATATATTATTACCTTTCCAATATCTGGCAGGACATCCTGTTCCAGTGCAGGTTGGAAGAGTAAAAGTGGGATTATTGAAACATTCAGTACATTCTGTAGTATTACATTTACCTAAATATAATGAAATTAATTATTCTTTGTTTAAAATAACAATAAAGAAATAATTAAAAAATACCACACAAACTTCCATAATATTATTCGCAAGAAGCACAGTCATTTGAGGCAGTTTTAAAATATCTTGCTATGCAATTTACACACCCTCCTGAAACATCATAATTATTTTTAACACATGCTGTACAATTAGAAGCACTTCCTACACATTTTAAGCAAGGAGATTGACATTGAGGACAGTCTGCATTTAATAAATAAGATCCAGCTATACAAGTGGTGCACGTGGTAGAATTATCGCAAACATCACATCTAGCCTCACAGTCTCTACAGGTATTTCCATCTTATTTTGATGAATTATTTGTTAAAATTCCGTTTTAATAATAAAAATAATAAAATACCAGCAAATTAAGTAGGAGGACATGTTGTAGAAGTACAATCGGGTAATTTATTTGCAGGATCATTTTTACACTCCAGACACTAAGTGGCATTACATTTTCCTATTAAAATATATTTTTTATTTAAATTATGTTTTAATATTTGCATAACAAATTGCTGTTAATTACCACAATTAGCATAATAGGTAACTGAACATTTAACACACAAACCATTCTATAAATGCTCATCAGCTTAGCATTGAGTACAAGTCAGAGAGTCAACGCAGGCGGTACATGAAGAATGGCAAGGGTTACAAATTAATCCGGTTTTAAATTCATTTAACTAACATGTAGTGTTTTCACATCTTGGAAGACTATTTTGTTTTATATATATATAATATAAATGTAAATATTATATTAAATAAACGATTAATTAATTAATAAATAAAAATATAATAGCATTATTATTAATAAAAATAAATTACGTAAAAGTTGGATCATTTTTGCAAGTCAGGCATTTTTAAGCATTACAAGTACCACAAATAGCTCCATATTTGCTTTCGCAAGTATAACATAAAGTATTTAAATAGTATCCAGATTCACAGGTTTCGCCTAAATAAAATTTTTTTTTTTTAAAATAAAGCAAATTATTTTAGATATTTAAAATTATACAGGAAGAACCATTAGAACAGGTTTTGCAAGTAGAATCACAAACATTGCAATGGGCTTATCCGTTAACGTCATAATATTTCGGTTTACAATTACAATCAGTTAGTCCTTCTCTAGTTGATGAAGAACATTGAGTGCAAGTAGTTGCAGAGTTTTGACAGCTGAAACATTTATAACTACAATTTACACAGGTTCTTCCAACTGATTAAAAAAAAAATTTGTTGAAGTTTTTTTAATTAAAGGGTTATTCAGAATTATTTTTTTATATTAGTATTAATTTTATATTAGTGATAATTGAAATTTCTAAATTGATAATTAGAATAAAAGTAAAGTACAAAAGACGTAATTAATTTATGGATTAATTTACCTTAATATTAACTTGCTGTACAACTGACGGGGCATTTATTTTCACTAAATATAGTAATTATTAATATTTTAAAATAATTTATATTAAAATAAGTAGAAAGTATACGCCCAACAGTCGAAATTTTCTTTAGTCAATGGTTCCTTAGGTCCTCCGTTTTTACTGAATTACACTCTCATATCTCCATCACAACAATACTCCTATCCAACCATTAAAACTACATGAGTTCCAGGTGTAAAATTATAATTCATTGTAAAAACGTCAGGATTATTCCAGTCCTTACCCCACCTTTAGTTAAAAAGTATAAAAATTTCTTAGATATTATTTTTTATATAACCAATATTCAATTTTTAAATAAATAAAATATTAACAAATAATAATAAACAAATAATACCAAAAGTCTTTTTGCCAAGCAATATCATACACTCCATCTACGAATATAGCTGATCCTCTTAGATTAAAAAGATAGTTATTAATGATAAAAAGGTGTTTTAATTAATTTATTTTTCAAATGAATTATAGATATTATAATATATGAATATAATCTGCTTTATTACCCTCCGAAATCAGTTCCGTAATCTATTTCGTAATTTGCGGGCGAATTGTCTGTAAATGTCATGGTCCAAATCCATCCAATATTTTTATTCGCTCCACAAAGCTAAGCATTATGAATAGGGTAGGCGGGATTATAAGTTACGCAGTAGCCTGAATTCTGAGGACAAGAATGAACATAGTCCTTCATTCTGTTGGCATATTGTTCATTGCTTCCACCAAACTAAAAAGTATCGCAAAAACGAGTATCAATTTTAATATCCAAAGCTGAATTCACTCTATTTATTGAGAGAATACATAAAACCAGTACCAGGAAACAGTTAAATTTATAATTTTTAGCTTAAAATATATTCATTTTATAGTATTTTTTTTTTTTTTTTCCCCTATTTATTTTGTTTCAGATTTTATATTATTGCATTATTATTTTTTGCTTTTCTTCATGCTTAAATATTAACACATTTTATATATACTAATAAGAAATTGAAGAAAGAAAAAGAAAAAAATTTACTTTATCACTGTATTTAAATGACGAATTGATTCATTCTATTTTCGATAGAGAGACTGGAATATATTATTTTTTTTACTTGTAATTAATGAATAAATTTTTCATATATTTTAGGAAGAAATCTTTATATTAATACAAATGCTATAATAAAGCAGAAAATCCCATTATTTTTATAAACTAACTTTATTTTAAATATTCAAATTATCAATTTTTTGTAAGTAAAGTGCATTAATTTTTCAATGCTAGGTTATATATTATATCTTCTAATCTAATATTTCTATTTTGTTGAAGTAGTAAAAAATCAATTAAATAAAGTAAAAGGAAAATTTTGTTATATACTATATTATAATTTAATTTTTATTTTAATTTATATATATACTTATATAATTTTTTATTTCAAATAAAATATTTTTCACTGACTTTTATTTTCAAAGAAAACATTATTGTTATTATTTCTTTATTATTGTATTTATTTATCATATGAATCTGATGGTTATAAGGTTTGTTAATTTTTAACCTGTATTTATTATTAATTTATTTCCTGTTTTGGTAATTATCGAAGTGATTATTAACCTTTCAGGTATTATTGCAAATGTTTTTTGCAAATATGCCTAGCAGATTTCTATTACTTAAGCAGAACTTATTCTTTTACATTCAAATCTTGAGCTATTGTGATATGGGGAGAAGGACTTAATTTTTTACTTTTCGCATTGTTAGTTTAGTGGAAATTCATATTTATATTTTATTACTGTTTCGGAGAAAAAGCAGTGTTGGAACGAGTTCTTTAGTTTTAACTTAACGGATTAATCTGTTGGTTTTCATCTAAAAAAATGGAAAGGGAAATTTTTATTAAAAATAAAATTTATTAGCTTGAATTATTAAATTATAGAATTTATCATTTTTGGTTAATATACTTGTCTATAAAAGAGGGGACGTATTTTTAAATTAAATTAAAAGTATTACTGATTAAATTTTGAAAGTATATAAAGATAAAATAAAGTTTAATGATATAAACTATTTCTTTAATTTTTTATATTTACTATTACCTTTGATTGCCTGTTTTATCGGCTTGTATAGCTTTTAAATTAGTTCAATTACATCTGAACATAAAGGATCTGTAAAGAACTTTTGGTATATTTACAAAATTCCTACTTCAAATGTTTCGAATTATTGCAAAATAGCCGCAATTCTTGATATATATTGACCTTTCAGTTGGTGATATTTATCTTTTAAATGATTCATTTAGTTCAAAGATATTTATTTCTATTATGAATTCTATTAAAAAATTTCAGACAGTTTTTCATTTAACTATTGGATTAATTTTTCCTTGTTGCACGAGCATTCATTATTTCTTTGATTTTTGTGGTCCTTTTGCTTTGATTGACTCGTCTGAATTTCTTAGTTTAGCACTGGAATTTTTATTTCTTAATTCGTATTACCTTAGAGTTATGATTAATTTTAAATTAATAAATTGCTAATTTCATTATTATGATCACTAAAGGATAAATTATTAATACGGCTGTGCTTTAATTTTTTATTAGAATTTTTATTTTGAATTAATTCTTACTGAAAATTTTATCCTTCATAATTTTATTATTTTATACAATTATACTACTGTTAATTTTGTACATTTTTAGCAGTCCTCTATTATTACATATCTTAATTTTTATTTTAAAATTGATTGCATTACAATTTGGGGGAAGAGCTTTTAGTTTTCTTGTCGCTTTTATTTTAATTATTAACGCAATCTCCTTCAAATCTGGCAGTCTCGATTTCTTCTTATTCCTCTTCTTCGTCATCTGTAACTAGTTTTTCATTTTGTATTCCGCCTCTTTAAAATTCCTGATTTAGTTACTGTTATTAGAGAGATAAATCCTAAAACAATTGAGTTTGAGTCTCCATATTTACACAATTGTGATGCATTATATCATATTTCTTAAGATATAAGGCTAATAAATTTCTAATATTTTTGGAGTGGAAAGTTTATTCAAATTCTATGGCCCTGTCTTAATTATTTTTATATTGCTAATAGAGCCGCTACTCTTCTTAATTAATTTTATTTAATAGCTCAATCAAATTGATTTTTAGTTCCGTAAGTTTTGCAAAATCCTATGAAAATTACCAATTATTGATCGCAATCTAACAATATTAAAAAAAAAATACCATCTTTTGATTGTCGTAGTCCTTTTTCTACCTTCTTTACCTGTATTTTTTATATTATTTTTAAATTTTTGTTGCGCATCTAGCCAATAAATCGACTGAAATAACTTAATTTGTTTTGTTTTTTAAGCTTCGCCTCTCTCAGATGGTCCCTCTTCAAATTTTAAATTTTTATTACAATGAGAAAGATCTAAATTTTGAAATTCTTTTCTTTTCTGAATGTTTTGATTTATCTGGTTAACTTCTCTAAATTTTATCCATTTTTTTTTCAAAGAATTGGGAGAAACCTGTTAATTTAATTTCCATTTTTGCTGCGTTGGAGACACCAATCGCTCCGTACTGTTGTTATTTTATTTCTCTATTTTGTGTTAGACATTGATAAAAGTGCTTCTTCCCTGAGGAGATAAGGACGGAAAAAGACCCTGTTGATCCTTTTTTTTTAAAATACCCTTACTTTCATTTAAAATCACATTATTTCTAATTTATCTCGGCTCAACTTTTACTTAATATTATTAGTCCGATTCTTCTTTTCCCAACTGCTTTTGTTTTGCTTTGATATTGAGAGGGGAGGGAAGTGTATTAAATAATTTGCTATTTTTCGCAGAGATGCTATCATTGTTGTTTTATGGGGATATTTTTAATTTTTATTGCTATTATTGCTATTTTTATGTTTCGTTACTTAAGCAGCTATTAATTTTAAAATTTTAATTTTGAGGAGAAATATGACTTTCATAAAACTTCAGCAACTGTTCTTTGCTTTTCACTTTTTCAATAGATTTGCTGGTGTTTGAATTGGACAATGAGGAAGAAGGGATAGAATTAGATTATACTCCACTAGAAAATTTTTGAATAATTTACATTTCATTAACATTATTCAACAAGCTATTCCACCGATTTACAGTTCGCAAATGGTCTTACTTTTCCTACGCAAGTTCATTTTCTTCAAAAACTTTATTGTTTCTCAACTGATCAATGCTTAAATTCTAATGATTTTCTTCTTCTTCTTCTTTTTAGAAATTTTTAATCATTTATTGTTCTTCTTTTTCATTCTAATCTTACTTATCTTCTAAATTATGAAAGCTTTATAGTTTATCGTAAGAATTTTCAGCCAAATTATTCTGATATTCTTAAGATTCAATTTGAAATTATTTGGACCTTTCCAACTAATCTAGCAATTTCTGATGAACCTAAACATTTAATTTAATTTAATAATTTTTTCTTAAATATATTGATTATAATAAAAGACTTAAAAAAATAAATGTATTTATTTTTGTACATCTGTCATCTTTATTTCGCTATTTTACGGTTTTTTGAATTATAATTCTGATTACACTTTCAAGGAATTTTCTTCTTTTTAAAAGGACAAACTATTTTATCTGTTAGTCTCATTATTGGCTGAAAAACTAATTTCACTTTTAATCTATGAAGTATATTCGTTTTATTGTTACTATTATTTTAATCTATAGTTTTACTCTTCCTTATTTTTATAGAAATAAATTTTTTTAAGGTATTATTGGAAAATCGCTTATTAAATTTATATTTATTTACTTTTAACTTTTACTCTAAATACAACTTATAGGTTTTTTAAGCCAAAAATCTTCGAATATGACTTTGCAGAAATGTAATAATGGGATTGTGATTTTCATTTTCTTTTATTACTAAAATTGATTAATTTTAGTATTACTGAAATCATTTTATTATATCATTACTTTATATAAATAAAAATTTTTGTTTTTCGCTTTAGGTAGTTAATAATAATATTAATTATTATAAATTACTGTTTAGTTATAGTATTATATAAAAATGTTAAAAATTATTATAAATATTAATATTAATTTTTCAAAAAATATGAGTTAAATATTCTTTTAAATATAAAAATTGATCTTAAACAAATAAATAAATATCTAAAAAATTTATATATTAATTATATATTCTAAATAATAATAAAAAAAAAATTATATGTATAATATTTATATTATTAATTTTTATAGGTAGATATTTGTATAATAGTAGTGAGGTTTCATATATTCATTCATCATTGATCATTATTGGAAATGAAGAATTTGGATTTCATCGTACTCGATTATAGGGGAGACTTATCTCTATTAGGAGAGCCATATTTCGAGGGAGACATATTTTTCAAAGGAGAGTTATCTTCAGGTTATGAATGATTTCCCGAAGTATCTATTGAGTAGTTTTTGCTTTCAGACTATTTTTTAATTCTTCTTTGAGATCCACTTGCCGGTCTCTAAGGACTTCTCGCAATTTAGCTCATGGGGTTATTGCTTGAAGTGGTGGTGGTATTGAAATCTTCGCTGAAAAATTCTCCCATTCCGGCTCCTGGAGACCCTAAATCCGAGGCCCTTTCTTCTCCACTTCCACTGCTTCTTTTCGCAGGCGTTTCCAGATCATCAACTAGTTCATCCTTCTATGAAAATGCAAGCAAAAAATTATTAATTAAAATTAATTTTTTAAAAAGGCAAAATATAATAAAAAGGTACCTTCAATATAGGCGTCAACCCGGACTTTTTGATATAACTGACTTGCGAACTTCCCATGATGGAGACGGAATTCGAGCCCAATCGGTCAGTTTTTCCCTCATCGATCGAACTAATTTCTTATTTTCCATATTTTCTATGTTCTCTAAGTCCGACGACCTTTTATTGTTTCCTCTTTTTACAGCAGAGATTGAACAAAGGAACGATGATTTCTTGCCAGGTGAAGAACATTCCGTGGACGAATAGCGAAAACATCATTAGAGAAATGGCAATCCAGCAGTACTTCATTCTGAATTCTTCGTCTTCCGAATTGTCGTCGAGGAGGAAGTACATGCACCCGACAGACATGACCATGGCGGCTTCACTTGTTATAATTCTGACGATTTCTTTTTTTCTTTGAAGATTTTGAACTTAAGGAGTCCGAAAATGATGATCAAATGCGAAAACGCGAGCATGCAAAGCATAATGGTTTCGTGATCCTGCATAGTTATCAGAATTAAAGCAATATAGATTTTTCTGAAAACGTACACGAAGAAGAACATGGCCTTCTTGGGGTAGTCTTCGAGTTTGAGAATGAAGTGCCAGATGTTTCGCAGCTTGAAGGTGGGGTTTTTCTCCAATTTTTCAAATAGAAGCATTCCCTCCACCTCTTCGTCCATTTCTTTGCAGTACAACACCTTGAGATTTCGCCAGGTGTAGATGAAGGTAGCCAAGAAAAAGCCTAAATAGAAAATCGCGAATCCGACGGCCAATAAGAAATTCAAATGGTCAGTGTAGTTGGTAAATTGAAGGAATATGTAAATTATGAACACTCCAGAAGAGGCCATCATGGAGTCGAACCAAATTCCCCACTCGAAGTATCCATATCTCAATTGGTGGAAAAATTTGTGCACTTTGCTGTTTTGCTTTCCACAGTACAGCTTCTTCCAACTCATCAGAACGACAAACAGGTACAGCCCGATGAAGATTGCGACTAAAGACAAAATACCTCCGACATTGTTAAGGAAAAGAGCTGATTCTTTTTCAACGTCAAATTTCTTTTTTATAAATGTAAAATGTGTTGAATTATTAAAGAAAAATTGAATTATTAAAACATATTAAATTAAAAATTATTTACAGCTAAACCCGTGCTATATTTGGAAAATTCACTGTCAGAAATGGGCGTTTCATATAAATTGGGCATGTAAAAGCTGACAGAGGGTTTAACTTTTCTGAAGAAAAACACTCCGTTGATTGGCCACCTCAAATTGATAAATCTGTAGAAATACATAATTTGAGATATATCAATCACAAAGAAAAGTACGTAGAATCTGTTGAAGTGGTTTTTGTAAACAAAAATGTAAAAGGGAAGGAAAACCATCATGCACCATACCCCTATAAAAGAATGAAAATAATTTTTAAAATTTTAATTTTCGACTAAAAATACAATTAATCAATTTTTACCTATTTCTAAAAAGAATTCAAATTGACTGGTACTGTATCTTTATTCTTCACTGTAGTAGTAGTATTCTTTGACCTCTTATTTAGGGGGCTCCTCTTCGGCCAGTGTATTTCCAGATCCGTCATCAAAGGCCGATTTTGGATACAAGTCTACAACTATGGCTTTTCTCTTGATTGTGGTGTCTGTAGTGATATCTATATCAAATCCAGGAGTGGGGGGAGGAGATCCTGCCAACTGTCTTTTCCCAGCATTAGGGTCCACTTTTTCTTTAACTTTTAGTTTAAATCCAGAAGTATCCTTTCCCTCTACAGAAATGATGATATAGTCTGAAAGAGAAGTTCCTTAAGGCAAGGTGAACGTTTTGTTGAAGGTCATTACACATTTCAAAGGATTGTTTTTGTCAATGTTTAGGTATTAATCGTTAAATAAAAATTCTACTTTGAACCCGATTGGTCTTTTGTCGACACATTTGGAAGGACTATTCCAACTTCCCCCAGTACAATGCCACCCCTCTTCAATTTAACAAGTCGAACTGCATCCATCATAGTCGTCTTTGTTTCCGTCATCGCACTAGAATTCTTTCGAAACTGTTTCTCCATCTATATATAATAAAAATAAATTAAAACAAATTTTATTTATTTGCTTTTTTTAATAAGTTAATTACCTCCACATATCTCAACACAATTGCCTACCTTTTCCCCGGGTCTTTAGATAAATCCTGGAATATCATTACAGGTTTAGCACTTTCCTCTGTATAAAACAAGTCCTTCAGGACAACTAGTGCATGTGGTGGCTTCATAGGCACAAGTTACACATTGACTTGAACATTATTTACACACATTATCTGTTAAATCACCGTATTATCCTATGGGACATTCCTAAACACATTCTCCATCTAATATTATAATTATTTATATTAAATTTATAATATATATTTATTTATATTTTTATTACTTAACATAAAGAAATTTCCTCCACATGTAAGACAGGAGGGAGGGGCGAAACCTAATTTGTCGCAAATTATGCATTAGGTTGCAGAACTACAAAGGAAACACGGCGAAACACAGTTATGGCATTAGTTGTCTGTTCCCACATACATAGGGTCTTTGCAAAGCAAGCAAGTTGTTCCATTTAAGCATTCTAAACAATTATTCAAGCAGGGTCTGCAAACATTTAAATCTTTCCAGTGTGCTAAAGGACAGTAAATTCCAGTACAGCTGGGAAGACTGACATATAAATAAATAAACATTAATTATTTACTGCTTTATTTTAAGGTTAACATTTATTTACGCATAGGTAGGATTTACAAGGCATTCTGTACACTCAGTAGAATTACATTTTCCACACTTATTTCCGTAAAAATCTGTGCATTTTAAACAGTCATTATTGGCATTTTTGAAGTGTCCTAAAAATTTTATTTATTTTTTAAGATTATTAATATATTTAATAAAAATTATAATTTTACCATTTAAACAATTAATACAGCCTGATGCAACATCGTAATTCACTTTCTAACAAGATAAACATGTTGTTGCGTTCGTTTAGCAGGTCACACAGGGAGATTGACAAGGTAGACAGGAGGTTCCCGATAAATATGCACCAGAAACACAAGATTGACAAATATTTTAATTAGAAATATCACAAGTCATACATTTCTAAGCACAAGTACGACAAGTCATTCCATCTAAAAATGTGAAATGGTTTAAATATTTGTTTTTATTAAACAAAATTTATTAAAAGTAATAATAATACCTTATACTTCTCCTGGTAAACAAGAAGTCGATGTACATAATGGTAAACTAAACAAATTTTTTATGTAAATATTATTGGATTTATTTTATAAAAAAGAATTTTACACATAAGAAGCATTATTAGCACAAGTAAGACATTACACTTTATTACAAGTTCCACAACTAGCTCCATAAGTATCGGAACAATTAACACATAAACCATTACTCAAATATTAGTTTGCTTAACAGGTTAAGCATGTCTATGAATCAGCGCAGGTAGTACATGATGCATGGCAAGGGAAACAGTTATTTCTAGCTTCATATTCATTAGAAATACATGGATTTCCGTCGCATCTCGGCAATCTTAAATAAATTAAAAAAAATTTATTAATTAGCAAATTTTTATTATTAATAATTAAAATAAATTTACAAATAACTAGCATTGCTTTTGCAAGTGTAACAAATAGCTTTAGAACAAGTTGCGCAGTGAGGTCCGTGAGTAACAGAACAAGAATAGCAAATATTATCTAAGTAATGTTCGGCAGGGCAAGTTTTACCTTTTGAAATTTTAAAAATGGTTACAATTTGATTTTAATGCAAAAATAATTTATTACAGGAAGTTCCATTAACACATGTAGCACAAGAAGTATGACACTAGTTGCAATGGGCTTGGTTAGCTACCTCATAATATTTGTCTTTACATTAGCAATCGGGGATAGAAACTCTGGTTGCTGAATTACAGGAGTGACAAGAAGTTCCCTGAGTACCATAATAATCTCTTTCTTTCTTTCCATCTTTGTGTAAAAGTAAAATTCATCTTCTGAATTACTCACAGTTTTTTCACTTCCACTACCATTACTATTACTTTTTTCTTTCTTAACTTTTTAATACATTTTATGCTTTGAGCTTACCTGGCAGGTATAGCATCTGAAGTAGCAAGGTTAACAGGTATTTCCTCCTATTAATTAATTTTATATTTATTTATTTATTTATTTATTTATTTATTTATTTATTTATTTTTATTTATTTATTTATTTATTTATTTATTTATTTATTTATTTATTTATTTATTTATTTATCTGTTTATTATATATATATAAATATTAACTATTATTTTACTTTAATATTCATTAGGTTAGCATTTAGTGTCTTTACAATTATTATGTCTAAATAAATAAATTAAAAATAATGTCAGGTTAGAACGGCACTTATAAAATCAAAATTATTAAGCTATATAAATTACTATTAACAATTAAAGTTATCATGAGTTAATTCTTGTTTAGGAAGTTCATTTCTACTGAATTTTACAACCATATCTCCATCACAACAATGCTCTTATCCGTACACTACTATTTTATTTTAACCGGCTGGAAATTTATGTTTCATATTCATAACTGCGATATCGTTCCAATTATGGTTCCACCTAAAAATAAATAATAATTAGCTGAATACAACTCTATTTTTTCAAAAATTACCATAAATCTTGTTGCCAGGCTTTTAAAAAAACATCATTCACAAAAATTGCAGCTCCACTTTTAAATTTAAAATTTTTTAATTATAAATTTATCAATAAAAATGTTATATCCACTTACCCTCCGAAATCCGTGGCAAAATCTAATTCATATAAGGTTTCCTAGTCTTCATCAAATTCAAATGTCCAGATCCATCCAATATCTGTCCCAGACCCACATATATCCTCATTTTAAAGAGGATATTTAGGGTTAACTTTTATACAATATCCACTTGGTTAGGGTCGGGATTCAACATATGCTTTAATTCTGGCACCAAATTCAGCATCGGTTCCTAAAGAAATAGTAAGACTTTAATTTTTATAAAACAAATTATCGGTTCATTAATTATTACCTCCCCATTGAAATTGAGTTGCATATCTTGTATCTACAGTAACTTTCATTGCTCCCTGTATTTAAGCGATTACTAAGCACAATAAAATTAGGATTTCCAAAGTTTTAGCTGTTCTCATGAGCATATACTAGTTTGACTATTTGGTTTTTATGTTTATATATATATTAATATTTTTTTTTTTTTTTTGTTAATTTTTTCGAAATTCGCTAAAATTTATGCTCTTTATATTAAATTTTTAATTAATATTATTATAGTCTTATGATGATAAGCTTCGATATTTAAATTCTTAGTGATTCAGCACTTTTAAAAAGCTTTACTTAGTTCTTAATACCTACTGGATAATAATCGTGATAACCATACAAAAACAAAGAAAGATTAAAGTATTCAGTACAAATATTCCTACTGGAAAATGAAAATATGTATATAAATATTATAATAAATATATTTGATAAAATTATAAATATTAATCCCTAAATCGTATCTTTCAAACCTTTTCTATATATATTTTTAATTGTGTTTAAAATTATAATAATATAAAAAGAATTTAGTAGTTTTGATTCTCTATTCCAAAATTACTTTTAAAATATTCCAATTTATTGTTGAAAACCTTAAATTTTTTGAAAAGTAATTTATTTTTATGTATTTTTAAATAAATCCAATTGATTTAATCATGAAAAACAGAGAATAGGTATTTTTAATAAACTTAATAGATGGTATTTTATTAGTTTAATTTTTTAATTTTACCTGATACCATTTAATTTATTGAAAAATTGAATATTATTAGGAAAAGTAAAATTAAAATAAACACCATAATGGGATAATTATTAAAGAACAAATAAATTATTTACTTATTAATTAAATATAATCAATAATTACAAAAATATTGTGAAATAATTAATAAAATATTAATGAGTTTTATTTTAATATATATTGTTTAATAAATATTACGCATTATTATGAAATTTAAATTTTATAATATTTGTATACTTATAAATTACTCCATTATTGTTTGTATAGAAAATAATAAAATAATATTAAGAAAATATATATATATTAACTACAATTGTTTATATATATATTAAATAAATTTTACTATAATTATATGAAAAATTATATATATAATTAAAATAAAGGTATTATATACTATATTTAGCTATCATATTAATATATATTACTTAAAAAAAATATTGTTTAAATAAATATGCAACAAAAATGGAAATTATTATATTATGTGTTAGCATAATTACATAATGCTTATACATTTTATAAAGCTATATTTAAAAATATATAGCCTCCCTTTTAAAAGGGGTAAAATTTTATTATATAGTCTCCCTTATAGAGGGGTTTTATATATAGGTCTCCCTTTTAAAGGGGTAATTTATTTTATATATAGTCTCCCTTATAGAGGGGTATTTTATAATTTTTATATATATGAGCGAGCGATGAGCGAGTCAATGAGAGAAATTCATTTTATAATTTATAATTTTTATATTTTTGCCTTTGAGAAATTCATTTTTTTTTTTATATATATAGAAAAGAGAGTTTTTTGAGAATAAGAGTATTTGTTTTTTTCATACTTTTCTGTGCTTATATTAGATAGTGAAAGACATTTTTGTCAATGACAACATATTTGTTTGCTTTATGTTAAAGGTATGTGAAAATTTTTAAGGGGTAAAATCACAACCTCTTTTTCTGGTTTTAAAAACTAACAAACAAGAATATATCATCATCCTTCAGATAAAGTTGGTTCGAAAGTTAGTGCGTTGAAAAGTAGAATTGAGTCATTGCGACAATAAGTCTATCAATACAAGACCTTTTTATGTCTATATGATTCCTCAATCTTCTCTTAATTCTCTATCCTTTTATTCCACTACGAGCATTTTCTTAGAGCATGATTATGAGCTGAGCTTATTCCTTTAATTTAATTTTATTTGATTTAATGAGCTATTTAAAAGCTTTAATTTTAATTTATTTTATTTTAATTTATATATGCTAGCTTATAATTTTTTTATATGTTTTATATTTTTCATTATTTGTTAACTTTATTGTTAGTTTGAAAAAAAAAAATAATATATTGAAATTTTGATAATTTTGAAAGAATTTTTATTAGAAAACACTGTTATTTATTTTGTTATTATTATGAGCACTTTAATTTTATTTTTTCGTAGGACACCAACACAAAAGGGACATTGAAGAAGAGACTTATTTTTCGTAGGAACACCACAATAAGGGGCAAACATACACTTTTCCCGATAAAACAACGAACATATCATTTTTATTTTTTTTATTTTATTTCTATTTTTTTATTTTTATTTTTTAATTTTTTATTTTTTTTTATTTTAAATATTTTTTTTTGATTTTTGATTTTTGATTTTTGATTTTTGATTTTTGATTTTATTTTTTTATTTATATTTTTTAATTTTTTAATATTTTTTTTAATTTTGATATGTTGTTGTTTAAATACACCTGAGGCTAAATGAGCTGTATAATATGGGACACAAACACAAACACGGGACATTTTCTCAAATTAATTGAGAATCCTTCATTTCTATTAAAAAATAATATATTAAATAATATTAAGTTATATTTATATATAAAGAATAAAGAATAAAAAAGTTAGCCATTAAGGTGATATCTGGTACAGGATAGAACAGGAACTTTAAACTCAAAAACAGACCATTCCGAAGGGGATAAGTGTTGGTTCGGTATGATTTAAAAACTGTTCCTTTAAAAAACTAAAATTGAATTTTCTGATTTCTGAGTTAATTTCCATCTGTTAATCCTGAATCTCTTCCGAATCTTCCGAATTGTCGTCATCGTCAACCTTCTTAAATTCTTAAAACTGATTTTAAATGTTCTATAATAAATAAAAAATATTAAATTTCCGGTTACAAAATGCCATCACAGATGCTTCCGAAATCTATCGTCGCCAAACCAAGGGACATTAATAATAAAATAATATATATAATGAAAAAAATTAAAAATAAATTATATTATATAAATTTAAAAATATTTATAAATCAATCATACTTCATTTTTTATGAGAAGTGGGCATAGCAAAAAAAAATTTAAAATTTTTAATTAATAATCCTATTTTTAAAAATTTATTAATAAAATAGTGTACTTACCTAAGAGAGAAAAGAGCTGCCTTAGCTTTTTAAAGCTGAAGCTTGAAACAAGCTTGTTAGCCAAAGGGAGTATAAAAGCTATTTTACTCCTTGAAAGCATTTTGCACTAGCCTGGGAAAAGAGAGCTGAGTTTATGATCAAATATTTTTTGGGGGGGAATTTGGGGGGATTTTATCCGTATTATATAAAAAAAAAATATTTATATTATATATATATTTCACCGATTTTCTTCTAGTCTTTAAGAGAGATAATAGTAGAAGCCAAGGCTGTGGTTTCAAGCTAGTACTATTTTTTTTTCTCTCTTTTTTGGTTTGGTTTCTAAATACAATATTTAAATTTAGTTAATACAGAATTAAATTATAGTATACTATTAAATCAATATATGTGAAATAAAAATATTTATTTACCTTCTTTTTATGGTTATTCACCCTACCAAGCAAAAGCGTAGAAAAGATTCTTCACCACCCTAGACAACACCGGCTAGGCAGATTGCATGGTATGTCCTCAGAAATTTTTAACGCACTGGGATCTAATTAATTTCTCGGCAAATCCATAACCATAAGGACTGTCCATGCTGTTTGCCTGAGCTAGAGCTTTTTTCGAGGTTCATCTACAAGTCTATAGAAGTGACGATGACTTGGTATTTTCGACTAGGAACTTTGAAAATACCAAATTACCTAGCTTTCATATGCAATGTGGGGTCTCACGTCACATGCATACTACGGCCATAAATACCTTTAACTCAACCTGAATAGGGGGGGTCTCACGTCCCCTATCCTATAACCACCTGGAGTCATACCCTGGCGACCCCTGTGTCACTCAATAGACTTTTTTCGAATTCCCCCTAATTCCAGTTACTCTAATGTCTAGTTCAGTTTAGAATTTTTCTTTCTTTTGCCATTTTTAGTATTTTATTACTATGTATTTGCTTGTTTGTTTTAATATTAATTAATATTACTTTGATTTGTTTTTATTAATTTTTAATAAATTCCCCTTTGTTTTTCATTAATTTTGAATTATTAGATTAACACACTATTATGTATTACCTCTCTTTTCAAATTTGAAATTATTAATAAGATTAAACAAATATTTTGCTTTTCATTTAATTAATTATTCATGTATATATATTTAATATATATGTTATAGATCTCACATTGATAAGAGCATTATTAATAAAATTTATTTATTTATTCATACTAAATACTAAAAAGAAACATATTTGATTTTATTGAAAAGTAGGACTTTAATTACCACCATAATTTTAATATACTTCTTAAAATTAAGATATTGTGGATTAATAAGATATGAAGGATAAAATATTAAATCAATCAAATATTAAAACTTAATAATAAAATTTATTGGTTAATTAAATAATAATCCTACATAAAGAATATTATTATTTTTCCGTTAAAAAACTTCTACCAATATAAATAATTTTTCTATAAAATACTTACAATTTTTCTTAAATATGGTTTATATTAAAATTATTAAATATAAATCAGTTAGTAAATTTATATGAGTATTTTAGTTTAAATATTAATGCTCATTATAGTACTATAATAACTTTACTATTTTATTTATTTACTATAAACTACAGTATAAATTTATCATTTCAATATATTACTTATTTTTAATTATCAAGGGGAAATTTTTTATCCAATTTTAAGAAGTTAATTAACAACTTTAAGGTACGCACCAAAATTTAATCATTTAAACTAATCACTATCTACACTCCAAATTATAAAAATTCAAAGAAACCCGGAAAAACTGCATATTTAATATCTAGTTTCAAATACCACTGGCTCAATTTCTTAAGTTTCCATAAAATAAACCAATCAATATGAAACCATAAGTCAATGACGATTCAATTCAAGTTATGGTAAGAGTGAGAGGCTTAAATGAAAAAGAAAAAGCTGTAAACTCAACTTCATGTCTAATCCATCAATAAAATAATCATGAATCTTTAATACTAGATTCTAAACCTTTACCTAAACAATTCAATTTTGATCATATTTTCCATCCGGACTCTACTTAAGATGATGTTTTCTAAAAAATCGGAGTCAAGCTTGTAGAGCAATGTCTTCAGGGTAACACAAATCGATTAACTGTCATATAATTTATTTTTTAAAGAGATTTATCTAAAATTATAATACTACATAATATTCCACAATTGTACTTAATATTAAAATATTTTTAATTTCTAAAGGATATAACTCATGCATTCTAGCTTATGGACAAACAGGTAGCACACACTAATAATTTTTTCACAAACATTTTTATTTTATGTTAATTTCCATATTTAGCAATATTAGTTTTTATTTTATTTTCTTTTTTTGATAATTTTTTCTTTACAGGAGCTGGAAAAACATATACAATGCAGGGAAAAGGCTTTGAAAACATCTCTTCAGAAGACTTTAAAAAACACAAAGGAATATAACCGAGAGTATTTGAATATCTTTATAATCAACTAAGTTAATCTAAAAATTCTGAATGTTTGGTATAATGCAGCTATTTTGAGATATATAATGAACAAATTTTCGATTTACTAAGTGAAGACCTTTACAAAAAATGCCAAATCAGAGAATCAATTTAAAAGGGTGTTTATATAGAAAATATAACTGAAAAAATGGCCTAAAATACCATATAAGCTCTAAAATTACTGAATAACGGGTAGTAAATTAGGTAACATATTTAATTTTGTTTTTAAATATAAAAAACAATTCAAACATAAATGTGCAATAAAATTAATATTTAATATATATTCGTACAAAATACTTTTTTAATGTAATTTTAAATATATTCCATTAAATAATTAGACATACTTGTTCTACTTAAATGAATGCGGAAAGTTCCAGATCTCATTCTGTTTTTCTATGATGATTGGAATAAAAACGCTGTGTAATGGAATATATCATGTAAAATAATCTCAACTTCACTTTGTGGACTTAGCAGGGTCAGAAAGATAGAGCAAAACTTAAGTATAATTGTTATATATAAAAAAAAAGTTATAAAAATACCAAATTTTTTTGTTTTTTCTATATTTTTGTCGTGTTTTTTATTTTATTAATAATATTAAGTTGATATATATTTGTTTTTGTTTCAAAGACTTCAGGAGAGAGATTAAAAGAAGCTAATAACATTAATAAATCTCTGACTGTTTTAGGAATAGTTATTAATTGTTTAGTGGAATCATCTAATGGAAAGTAAAGACATATTCCGTATAGAGATAGTAAATTAACCCATATTCTTAAAAGTAACAATATATCAATATAAAATTCTTAAAAATATAATAAATTATAAATAAAAATGTGTTTTGTATAAGATTCATTAGGAGGAAATTCTAAAACCTATATGGTAGCTGCTATAAGTGAAGTAAATTTTAATAATTTATTTTTATTTATATCCTTACTTTACTATAATTTATTTTTTACTTAGTCTTCTCTTCAGTTTTAAGAAACTTTATCAACATTAAAATTTGCTTAAAGAGCCAAATTAATCAAAAATAAGGCAATCATTAATGAAGAAAAGTCAGGAACCATTCAGAGTTTAAAATAAGAAATAATAAGGTTGGAAACCTAACTTTCTCAGATTAAATCGTAATAATAGTAAGGAATTTTCTAAAATAGTCAATTTAGTGACGAAGAACAAAATTTTAATGTATTCTATATATAATAAATTATTATTTATATAAGAATTCGTCAACTACAAATTTAAAAATCATTAAATATATTAAATAATTAAACAGAAAGTAATAGGATTTATCACAGATTGGAATTCTAAAATTTAAGATATTGAGTATTTTATTAAAGGATAACTCAAAGACCTATAAGTAATTTATCAATAATAAGAGTAGTTTAATAGTCAAACACAGAATATAGAAAATAATATCTCCAATAAGTTAGAAATATCCAGCTTAAAATTAAGTAAATTAATAGAAATAAAAAATGATATAGAAGATAAACTTAAATCTTCAGAAATATTATCTCATTCTCACATTTATGAAAACTAAGAAAATTCTATTAATTAAGAGCAAATATAAGAGTATTATAAAAACTATATAAAAATAAATTATGAACTAGAAATAATATAAAATTTAATTTATAAATTTAAGTCTGGAGAATATTTAATATTTCACGCCTAAAAAACAACCTTTAAGAGAAATTAACTAAAATAGTGGAAGTAATTAGAAATATAGAAACTCTGATAGATTACTATCGAAAATAATTAAAGGGTAACTATATAATTTATTATATATTATTTATTAATTATATTATCATTAAAAGAATAGGAAAGATATCTGCAGATAAGAATGATTATTTAATATAATAAAAGCAAAATATTGAAGAAAATAATCAATAAATTAAACTTTAATAAGAGGCTTTTTAAAAACAACTGTAAGAATTATAATAAAAACTGGCTGTATAAAAGGAAGAAGTAGCTACCTACAAACAAAGGGAAGAAACCTCTAATCTAGAAAAAAATAACTAAATACTTTGAATGTGAAGTTGAAAGAAACTTTATTAACATAAAGTCTAAATTTTGAATATCAAATGAAAACGAAGTGCCAGTAATTATCTGAAATGCTTTAAGAAGAGCAAGTTTAAAATACAAAACTTTAATAAGAAAAGTAGGCTTTATAGCAGGTACATACATCCCATATTTTATAAAATAACTAATAAATAATGGTATTTTTGATAAACTAAAGGAATTTGAAACACTTGAAGAGTTAAAAGATCATTGGAACAAATAATATGAAGAAGAACACAAAAGATATATTGTAAGATAATTGCATACAAAAATAAAAATACTTATGTCTAATTTATCATCATTTTTTCAAGTTTAATTACAACCAAGTGAAGGAAAATATGAAAGAAATAAATGATTTAAAAAAATAGATATCTAAAATGAAAGATAAAAATAAACACTATAAATAATAGGTCAAAGAAGAGAATATATTTGAATAAATTAATAATAGTCACAAACATAGTAAAATATCTCTAAGTACTATATCTGAGTCCAGCCAGAGCAACGAAAGTACTAAAGAGACATCTGGGAAATAGAGTACTGCTAAAAAGAGTAAAGGATAAATGCAATAATCTAGTAATGGGTACTCCTTCTCCAAATCTGGTAGAAATAGCATAATAATAAATATAGAAACAGTATCACGATTAAAATCGTAGTCAATAAATCAGAGTGCAGGCAAAAGAAAAAGTAATATAAATATAGAAAGTTAGATTAAAAATTTCGATATTAATCCTAAAAAACTAAAATTAAGTTGAAACAACTTTTCAAGATAAATAATAAATTTTAAGTTGTTGTTTAATTTTTGTTTTTTATAATAAGGAAATATCCAGAGATATTTTCTTTATTATTATACAATATATTATATATGATATAAAAAAGATCAATTTTATTATTTATTTTGTAATTTATATTTGTATTTATATAATAAAATATTAATCAAAAAATGTTGATTACTACTACTATTAATTAAATTAAATTTACAATTATTTAGTAATATAAAATTATTAATTCAATTATTTTTGATATACTATATATATAATAAAGTGATATTTACTATTTCATAAACTTAATAATTCAATTCAATTATACAAATAATTATAGAAAATTATATTTAGGCTGATTAGTAAAAAAGTAAATTATTTGGTGAATTTTTTCACTAAATTATAAATTAAATTGCAAATTAATTAACAAATAAATACTTGAAAGAAAAAAAGAAAAATAGTTGTATTTAATAAATAAATGGATACATCTACGAATTCCGAATTCAATATATCAATAGTAAAAAATACCTTTTATCTAGATTTAAAATAAACTTTAGTAAAACATCCTTTGAGATTATCACAGTTATGGAATAATAGTAATAATTTTGATGATATAGCATTGGAATATCATTTAAATACTCACAACACCGTTAAAGGAAGTGGCAAACCATTTAATTATAATAATTGGCTAAAAAATGAGAGTAGAAACAGTTCAGTTAGTATGGAATTTTCTCCGAGTAGCGAAATAAATTTAAATACAAGTTAGTCATATAAAGTTAATTAGCCGGAGTATACCTAAAATATAATAAATTATTCTAATAATCTAATTAGTAGTGGTATTCATCCAAAGCCAGATCAGACAGAAAAGTTCCGTATATATTTATGTACAGATATAGTAAATATATATAAATTATATTATAATTTATATTAAAAAATATATTCATATTTATAGTTTAATTATATAAATAATGTTAATATTTATAATTAAATAATTACTATACAAAAATGAGTTTATTACTGCTATTTAATTTTTAATATTTACTAATAAAATCTCTAAATTATTGAATAATAAGATATTTATTTGTTACTTAGGGTTTAGTATAGGGAGTTTTAACTTTAACGAAAAATTTATTGATTTTCGATCCTGATATAAAAATTTTCATGGAAACATATCCCTAATTTTATAAGTCTAATAAAAATTATAATGGAGAAAAATCAATAACAGATTTTGAAATTTCGCTTGAGTTAAATGATTTGTTTACATTTTACATATCGTAAGATATACATGATGCGTATGGTAATACTTATGATGTATATTTTCACATTTTTTTGGAAGAATTAGAGCATGAAAAATCCCCCATTGTAAAAAAAATTATAAATCATTTGTTTTTTGAGAAAATTAATTTATTTTTATTCTGACCAGACAGATGAGTTTGGCAATTTATATGTACTCAGAATAGATTTTAGATCTATTGATTAATTTAAAAGTTAAAGTAACGAGTCTGATGATATAGGCAAAACTTATATCCACTACATTGCTAAAAAATTGTTATATAATACAGTTAAATAGCCTAAAATTTCAAACACTTATCTTTCAAACAGCAAGGCTAAATGCTATGAAAAAGTAAATATATTATAACTCGAATAAAGTATTAAAAAAAATCGAGAACTTAAGAAAAGTATGAATAACAATTTATTCTGCCTAAAATAAGAAATGAAACGAGAATATTTGAAGGTTTAAAATTGATGGTTATAGAAAAATCTTGTGAAGAAGATGAAGTCGAAATTATTAGTTTAAAATCGCCATACGAATAATAGAATTCCTTTTTAATCGACAGTTCTTTGTCATTGAATGAAAAATAATATAATCAATCAGCTCCTTAAATATAATAAAATTTCTCTTTAACAGAGCAAATTGCTAGTGGCTCACCAAATAATTCTAATAATAATAAAGATAATAATGAAAATTTGTAATAATAATTTATAAATATTGAAGACTAAGAAGAAGATTGTGACTTTAATGTTGGGAGCGAAACAATAGGTCAGAGTATTGCATTAGCATTAAAAATTAATAAAATGTCTAGAAAGAGTATAAAAAGTCACAAAATTATTTTTAATAAAACTAATCGCCTATAAAAAGTGTATATCCCCCATTTCAAAACTAGTTTCAACCAAAATATAATAAATAGCTTCTTCTTGCAAAATAAAAATAATAAGAAAATTAGCAATAAAGTTCTCCAAATTTAAATAAAATTAAAAATAATATACCATAGTAAGCGTAAAATTAACCTTCCTTACTTAAAAATGTCGATAATAATAATGATTAAATTAACTAAGAATAATAGTAAAAGTTAAATTAACCCCAGAAAACCTTTTTTACAGATCCGGTTCAAGAATGTGAAGGAACTTCAACTATAAACAATGAATAATTTTTGGATTAAATGTAAAGCAAACTTTCAGAAATTCACAGATCAAATAGCGAAGGATAAGATCAATTATAGAATATTTAAAATTTGCAAAAATTCAAATCAGAAAGTATCCTATAAAGTAAATATAATACAGATTCTATGGAAAAAAACACTGGCATATTAAATAATCATATGTAAGGAAATAACAAGCTATAATAATTTATGAAGTCTTTTGGGAATCCTAAATACGAATATAAGTTAGGTGAAGAGGGTTAATACTAATTTAGAAGCATTGTATTAGCTCTGCCTTAGATATATTATTCAAAAGATTGGTACCTTGTATACAGTCCTAATTAGCATGGATTTAGCTATGAAGAGTTTTTAAGAAGGAATCAATCACTTGGATCTCACATTCTGTATTACAAATTAAATTTTTAGATTAAATATAATATTATTTTTAAATACTAGCTTAGTTAAAGACAATTAAAAAACTGTTTTCGGAGCATTTGTAGGACAGGGTTGGAAAATTTCGAATAAAAGCTACGGGTCAGGGGAAAGTTTTTTGTTTACCTTCAAAAAGGGATAAATCATGACATTTGGATGGTGCTAAAAAGTAGAAGAACAGAACTTTCAGTATTGTGATTACAATGGTATATACATAGGAATGGGAGAAGGAACTGGATTATATGTAAAATCAGACTTTTATAAAGGTCTTTCTTAATAATCGAGTACATATAGCAATTAGCCTCTATCGAAAAAGGAGCATTTTAATATATAAGAAATCGAAATTTGGAGTTTTGAAAATCATGAAAAACCCAATAGAGATATCTTGAATGTAAATAACTATTGAAAAATAGATTATGTAATTTTAAAAATATAATTTTATGTATATATAATTAAAAAATAATATATAAATTTAATAATTACTATCAAAATATATAAGTATATATATAATATTAATTTATTTTTTAGAACTACTAAGAATTAATAAATACTTTTTACATTATTAAATAGCTATGTTTTATTTATTTACTTTAATATAAACAAATTAATTTAGTTATTTATTAATTATATTATTTTATTTAAACATAATAAAAGACTAGATTTTCTTTAATTTTTTATTTAATTAAAAAGAGATTACAAAATAAAAATATTAAAGTTAGAATAAGGAATAGTGAATAATTTCTGATAATAAAATCCAAATAAAAATATAAAATAATTCATATTAAAATATATATTATTATAATACTCAATTATTTTCAAAAATGGAAGAGAATTATGAAGAAGATAACTGGGACATAGAAGACTTAGACTAAGCAGACAATAATGATAAAAAATAGGAGAGCAGCTTAAAATAAGAAGAAGATGTGATAAATAATGATTATAATGATCCAGAGTTAAATAATGCACAACTTGATATAAATGAAGAAGAGCATGAACAGGGTTTAAATAATTAAATTCCTGTAATTGGTATGGAAGAATCTCCACACAAAAATATAGCATAAGATTAGGTTGAAGTAATAGAGAAATAGGAATAAAATGAAAATCAAGAATAATAAAAATAAAATAAGGGATTAAATGGATTAATAACTAAATTTGCCAGCGCAGCAAACAATAGTTAAGTAAATTAGCAATAGTTAGATGATGATGATGATGATGATAATAATAATAGCGACTAGTATAAAGAATAAAACAATATTTCAAAAAATAGCCTAGAACAATATGAGAACTAAGAAAGAACAAGTTTATAAAATGAGCAATAATAAGATGATGAAATGGAATAATTTAATTAATAAGAAAAAGTAATAAATCACTCCACAATATAGTATTAAAGGTAATCTCAATCTAATTAAGATTTTAATAATGATGATCATGGATAGACGAATGAGAATTTTGAACAAGAACAATCAATGAATAAATATAATTAAGATTAAGAAGTAACAGAAAAAGGTTATTCTTCCAAGGTTGATCTTACTTTTGCTACGAATATCAAAGATGACGGTTTAGACAATAATAAAATAGATGTAAAAGCTTAAATTAATAAGATATATTAACTAAATTAAAATAAAAAATATTATATAAAAGGCCGAAAGATTTCAAGCTTATTTGGATAAAACTGGGTTAGGGTTTTCATTTTAGTGTATTTTCGCCGAAATTATGTCAAAAAAAATAAAATAAAGTCATGTATTTTCCTATACAGTAATGCGTTTAAGACAAATAGGCTCTGATTTAGATGCTATAAAAGAAGTATTTTTAAAATTATTTATAATACGAATAATTACTAAAGTATATATTTTTTAAGGGTAAAAAATGAAAACGAATGCCATGTCTCACGGTTATTTATTTAATAATTTTACTAATTATATATAAGATTTAGAGTATAATAATTATATAATTTTTGTAAAATATTTTTATTTCTTTTTTTCTTATTTTTCATTTTTTAATCATTAAGCTGTGAAAGAAACGTTGCTTTTGCCACTTAAAATATCTTTTATGAAATTCTATTTTTTGTTTATAGCAGAAGTTGATAATTGGCAAATTTCTTTTAGCTCCAACATACTTACTTCTTTTTTTCCTGAAGATTTTAAAAAAATGCAATTTAATTAATCCTATTTAGATTATTCTCCTCCTTCTTCTTATTAAAATATGGGAACAATTGTATTAACGCAAAATGAAGCATATTTTTCTTCGTAAGAATTGGGATCAATTACTAATTAGGTATTTAAGATCTAGGCATATGTACTAGGAAAATGGAAATTTTAAATAGGTACTCGCAATTGGTTTCTGATTTTTTAATTAAGTGTGAAATTTTTCTTTTTATCAACTCCTCTATTATTTTAATTTTAGTTAATTTTTATTTCTCCTGCTTTTTAAACTTCTTCTCCTTATTGCTTACTTTTTAATTCAATTTTCGGTAAGGTAATTCCAAAAATAACTATTTGTGCTGCGAATAATAGAGAATCGAATATGTTTCCATCATTGTTTAAAATGCTTAAATTTATTGTAATAATCCATTAATGATTTTTGACTTCAGAACTTGTTAATAAAGATTCCATTTCTTTGTAGTTTTTTCTTTTTTTATTAAAATTATAATTTAAATAAATTCTCAATATTTTTTTTTTCAATATATGATTTACTCAAAAAACTGTTCTAAATATTCTTAGTAATACGATTCTGTTTTTCTTTTTTCTAAATTTGTTAATTCAGAATCATGACTATATCCTAAATCAATCCTTATTTCTGTGTATCAAAGAACAAAAATAATTAAAGAATTAATATTTAAAAAAATTAGATTTGTTACTTATCAGTTTTTCTTAATTTTTTAAAAGTAAATCTTATTTTTTTTCTTCTAAACTTACATTAAAAGTACTAGTTATAAGGGTATTTCCAATTCTTACCAAAGCATATGGGCTCTCTTTTTTTAAATTTTCTAATTTTTTGAAAATAAACTTCTTAACTTATTAAACTTATTTACAAATGAAAATTCTTTTTATGAATAATACCTGCATTTATAGATATAGCTCTGTGCTCTAGCATTTTTCTGCCATCATTTCTGATATTTTATTCTTTAAATCTACTCAAGTATTATTAAGGTAGAATTTCTTTGAATATTTCTAAAATCCACAAATATACATTAAAATACTAAAATTATAGACCAATAATTGCAAATTAAATTTTTACCTTCGTTCATATAATATGTGTAATTAATAATTTCTTTAGAATATGGATTCCTTCTCTTTTATATTATTTTATTATTAGATGCTTTTTATGAGATTATTAGTGTTTAATACACGGCTAGGAGTAAGTTTATATTGTAAGTATTAATTTTGATATTACTAAATAATAATTGTATTAAAATAATATGTGACTAATTTAATTAAAAAAATTTTGTTTCTTATAATTATATTCTTATATTACTATTATTAGTTTTTTGTAAAATTTTTAATCAATTATTCATTTAATCAGAATTTTAATAAGTATTTATTAGTTATTTTCAAAAACCGTCTTAAACATGTAAAAAAATACTAGTTAAATAAATAAAAACAACCAAATAAAAAGTAAGAGAATATAATTTAAATTAAACAGCTATGGGAAATTCTCATATTAGTATATAAGGAAACGTTTTACTAAGTGGGTATGAATATTTGAAAAGGAGAAGCTCATTTTATTAGTAAGAGTACGAGCCCAACCCTAAATAAGTGAATGATAACGATGATAATAACAACTAAAAAAAATTGGACTTTCTGTATAAGAAATTAATGATGCAGGTTTAAAATCACTAAAAACAAATTATTCGAAAATACAGGACGAATTAGTAAAGGAAGATTCTTAAAAATAAACATAAATTGCCTATTCCTATGTATATATATATGAATAATACACTTTATAATAAAAAATAATGATTTTATTTAATAAGGAATTGGAAGATATTTTTCAAGATGATGTTAAATACTTTAATTTTAAGTATATATCAAACCATGGGGATAAATCTTATTAAATGGAAATGCAAAAATAAGCGCAGCGTTCTCATATTAAAAAAAAATATACTGTAATACACATTTTTGGGCGTTGAGAAGGTAGGACTAAGAACTATACTAAATTTCTCTTTAGGCAATGCTGAAACAAATGTTTTTCGATTTCGTTATTTTTGTTATAGATATGTCTTATTAAGACTAAACAAAATATGCCATTGCAAATTTTTTATAACTTTTAACTCAAGAAGTAAAAATAAAATAGCTAAAAAAAAGCTTTCTATTATTTTAATATTTTATTATTAAGGAAATAAAAAAATCAATTGTAGGGTTATTGATATTTATTGATGATGAAATAAAAAAAGTACATGGACACAATACCTAAAATATATTAAAACAATTCCATTTAAATTTAACAGACGCTTCCATTATAAAACATATATAAATAATTGATATAACTGAGTTTGTTTTTGATGACAGAAACGTTGACATTATTGAAAAACTTCTTGATAAAATGATGATTAATTATGTAGAAAAACTAAATAATAGATTCTGAAAACTTAAATATATTACAAAATATTATTCTTTTTTTAAATAATCAAAATATATATATTTATTACAATCTATGCTATTTTTAATAGTGTTAGCAATTATGAATCAATGATAAAATGAAAAGAATTTTTTATTTGCTTAGCTAAAAATTTTAAATATTAGCATTATTTACTAAATATTATACTATCAAATATTAAAATTATTAAATTGTAAAAAAATAGAAAAATAATAAAATTATTAGTGTAAAAGAAAATAATAATAATAATGCAGTAGTAAGAGTTCTACGAAATTGATTACTTAAATGAATAACAAAGAAAGTTGATCGCATCTAAAGATATCTAAACATAGGGAACAACTATTATTAAATAATAGCCATTTGAAATAGCCGTTTTGCCATATATGAGAAGTAAAATTTGTAATTATTGCCTGGAAATTAAAGATTATGAACTATTAAAGTGCAGTCAATGCAATTTATTTTACTACTGTTCTCAATCATGCTAGAAAAAGGATTGGTAATAAATACATAAAAAGGAGTGCAAAATCTATAGTGAGATAAAAAAAAAAACTACAACATAACAAGTTAATTCATTATGCTGCTTAGAACTTATATAAAAAATGAGGGGAAAATATTAGAAGATTTCATTGTAAATAGAGACTAATTCCCAGAAAAAAATGTACAGTTTTATAAAGAGAGTGCCTATATGGTATTAAAGTTATTGGGTGAGTAAATGACTGAAGATAAAGTTGAAAATCTCATAATTTTAAACATGCAAATATATCTCAATGCGTTTACTATATAAGATCCCATGAGTTCATACGATGGATTTGCAATAGGTGATAGAAATTAAAATAGATAATCTTTTAAATTGGAATTAATATATTTTTATAATTAGGAATTTATCAATAGGCAAACTATATGAATCATAGCTGTATACCCAATTGTATATAAATTTTTTAAAACAGAACAATGCACATAAAGACTTTGAGACCAATTAAAAAGGGCGAAGAATTAGTGATATCTTACTTTGATGTTTGTAAAACAAAAGAAGAAAGATAAAAATTTACTTAAGAAAATTATTTATTCGAATGTAAATGTGAAAGGTGTCTGGGAGAGGAAAAACCTTTCTAAATTAAATGCCCCAAATGCAAAAAATTTAATTTAGATGGATTGACAAGAACCAAATGCTAAGAATGCTCTGCAGAAGTTTCGCAAGAAGATGTATAAACTGTTGAGAGAAAAATTAAAAAAATATAAGACAAAATCTAGATGGATATCCCTTACAACTAAAAAGTTGATTTAATTCTGGAAGCTAGAAATTGTATTGATATGACAGAACCTCAGTTCTAATCTATCATCTCCAATTTTATCATATTTTCAATTTAGAAAGAGCAATACAGAAATGCCTCCATTTTTTTAAAAATGTATGTTAAAAATTTCAATCATTGGTACGGACAGCCCTTGCCTATTCTGTTTGCTAAGTATAATGAGTTAAGCAAACTAAAGTTCTTTTAAGATAAACTATTGAAGGCTGAAGAATATACAAGAGAAGCTTTAAAACTGGCAAATAAGTTTTATGGTACTGATATCAATTTCTAGGAATTAAAAGATCTAAGATAAAGACATTAGGATATTTAACATGAAATAATGATGTAAAAAAAAATTGATTAAAAATTGATATGAACTTATTTTATTTTTTACAAAGACGGGTTATTTATATATTTATGAATTTAAAATTAAGTTAAGCTATATAGCTAAATAAACTATTACATTCGGATAACTCATTTTGTTTAATATATTTAATATTATAAATACAATATTTATTCTATTAGTTCATAAATTGAAATTACGATATCAATTAAAAAAAAAATAATATAAAAATGGAAACTTAAATAAGAAATATTAAAAAATCTTTATTTTTGTTTTATAATGTCATGAAATTAAAACTCGAAAAAATAATAGATAAACGAATAGTTTAATATTTATTTAATAACTATGTACCTTAAAAAGTAAATATCGATGTAAAGGATGATAAGGATTTGGATACATTTTATGTTATAAGTCAATTAAAATCAACAATAAATCTTACAGTCAATATGTCGTAATAATAATTGTTAGAGAATTGAAATAAATTTAATTTTATTTTTAAAAAATAAGCTAAAAACCATTTGGAGATAGAGGATGTTAGTTATTGGGCTGTAGTATTTACCCACTTAAAAATTTATAGATTTTAACATTGTATATAAGGTAAAAATAAAACAAAAATAGTGAAAATTAAATAAACAATTTTAAATAGTAACAGTGAAGTTACATCTAAGGGATGTTTTTATTTAGGAACAGCATTTTCTTAACTTTAAAAAATAACTTCTTTAGTCTTAGATTTATAGTAAGTTGAATTACTATTATAAAATATAAATACTAGTTTATCAACCGAATATACGATTTATTAAAAGTGGTAATAATATTCAGGATGAGGGATGCTAAAATATAGTTAATGGTATCATAAAAATGCAGAGAATTACCTAATTAGATTTAACATTAAAGTAATATAGTACCCATACAAATCAAATATAACCAATGTAAATAAAATAATTTTAAATAGCTAAAATAATATCAGAGATAGAGGATGTGAATAAATAGGAAAAATGATACTAAAGTTAAAGGATTTAAAATCCTTATATTTAAATTTAATGTAAAATAATTTATTTTTTTATATTTCAATAAAAATTTATCTTATTTTATTAAAAAAAGAGGAAATAAAATTGAGGCAAACGGATGTGTAGCACTATAATAATCTTTATTATAAATTTAGGAGTTGTCTACTTTGTAGATTTTTTTATAGTAATGCTAATTATATTTTATTAATACACATATAAATTTATATGTAAATTTTCATAGATAAAATAATATCCCAGAAGAAGTGAAAAACAATTTTGTTTAATAAGTTAAGCTAAAATAGCCTAATGCTAAAATTCACTGAATTTAAGTTTAGATATATTCATTATTTACTTACTTTGTTATTATTAGTTTGCTTATTAATATCAAATAAGTCTTCCTTTAGATTTACTTTAATTATTTTAATTTAAAAATCCTCTTTTTCCATTGCCATTTTTATCTGTTTTTATCTTTTTGGTAGAGCTTTATTTTCCAAATTCTTACAATATATTTACCGCATCCATTAAACTCATATTTTTTTTATTTTCAGATTGTTTTATAAATAATTCTACTAAATCAGAAATATATTTGTCTGAATAGTCAATTTCTTATTATTTTGTGGCACACTCCCAACTTTGAGGTACCTCAAAATCAGAAGTATTAAATAAAACTTCTTTTATTGGCTCTTTGGCAAATAATTTCACTTTTGAATTGGGAAACCACAGCTCAATAAACGCTAAATCCAAATTTTCTACTTTAAAATAAACCCACCCTATAAAATATTGATAGTTAAATATTTTAATACAAAATGATAGGTACCTAATTTATTTAATATTGAATACCTCTAGTATTTTTTATATTCAGCATATTAAAAATAGTGTCAATTTCAAATTTGTGATACTATTAACCACCTATATCAATTTTTCCTAAATAATATGCGATAAATCTCCATAAATCATTCATATTCATAGAATTCATTGTTGTAAGTGATGACTCAGATTTTGTTAGCTTTGGCATTAAAATATGTTAACAGGTATTGATTTAAGTATGGGAATAGGCATCAGTTTTATTCAAATCATATATCAGTGTGGCAAGTTCTAGACTATTTCCATAAGCATCCATATAACCTTTCTATAATAATACGATAAATTATAAATTAAAATTAGAAATATTATTATTATTTTTAATCTTTAAATTCTTAATTACTAGCTTCATTAACTATAATTATTGGGAATGAAATATTTTGAAAGAATACGTTTATAACTCTTTAGCCTCAGTTTAATTAGCCAAAGATAACCACACAGTAAAATTAGATGGAAAATATATTTAAGGAGCTTCTTTGTTTCCGAATATATTATCCCAAATATTTGCTCTACAGCATATTATCTGTATAATTATCGTTACAATAACTATAAAAAGTTTTGTATTAGAGTATTTGTTCATATATCTTAATGAAGATTAGTATAATATTTAGATAATATAAAGTAATGCTATTTTTGTTTTAAAATTATAGCTTTATTTTTTATAATAATTATAATTGAATTCTGTATATTCTTCTACTACTAATTAATTAAATTTATTAAAAAATAATTGATATAAGAATTAATATTATTATTGTATTATTATTCTAAATAATAATCAAGATGTTAAATAAGGTAGATAAATTTAATAATATTAAATTTTTCTTCTGTATAAAATCGATGTAAATATAAATATAAAGTTTATAATGAGTGTTTTTTAAAATCCCAAATCTTTATATTATAATGATTCTAGGTTATTGAATTGCTACTTTTAATGAGATTTTTATAAAAAATTATATTAATAATTAATAACAAGTCTTAAATTTAATATGTGGTAAATTTGATCATGCGATTTAATTGTTTCATAAGAATTTTATTACTTAAGAAAAACAATAATAAGCAATTATTTATATTCTTTAAAAATGATTTAACTAAATAAAGAAAGTTTCAAATAAGTTTTAAATTTATGTGCGCTAATAGTGCCTAAAAATCTAATTTCTGAAGTTAGAAAAGAAATTGGAGATGAACAATTCAATTTACCCAATTTTAAAAGTATATAACCTTACGAAAAAGATGAGGAAAAAAGATTAATTTTTTTAGAAAAATATTTTGTTTTCGAAAAATTCAATGACCAATGTCCTGAAGCTTTAAAATAAACAATAGACAAAAGAAATTTACAGTTAATTCAATAGCAAATTGAAATTGGATATGACAATATGTCATACACTGAAATCATGCAACAGATAATTCCATAAGAAATAGGGTATCCTACAAGCTTTGAAACAGTTGGAACTCTAGCTCATTTCAATTTGAAAGATACTTAAGTTCCCTATCAACATATTATTGGGCAAGTTTTGCTTGATAAAGTACCCAAGTTAAAAGTGGTCGTTAATAAAAAAGAAAAGTTAGACAACTAGTTCAGGTAATATTATTATATAAAAAAAGAAATAGAAATATATTATTATTTTTATACTAAATAAAATAGAACACCTGAATTAGAAGTAATGGCTGGAGAAAATAATCTGGATGTATCGGTCAATGAAGGAAAAGTCGTATTTTAATTTAATTTTTAAAAGGTTTATTGGAATTCGAGAAACTAGCATGAAAGAGATAGAACTTTAAGCATTATTTAGCCAAAAGATACAGTTTTAGATATGTTTTGCGTAAATTAAATGAAAAAAATAAAAAGAATATATAATTTATTAACAATTTTTATTTTTATCCCTAGGGAGTGGGACCTTTTGCTTTAAGAGCAGCGAAAATGGGTTGTAATGTAATAGCAAACGATTTAAATCCATTTTGTTACGAATATTTGGTGAAAAATGCCAAAAGCAACAAATTAACAAATAAAATTTTATGTCTGTGCGAAGATGCAAGAAAAGTTGTTCATAATTTTTTAAATAAGAATTATTTGATAGAAAATAAAATAGAGGAGCGATTTTGGCATTTTACACAGGTTTATATGAATTTACCTGTTGATAATATTGAATTTTTAGACTGTTTCAGAGGACTGTTGAAAATCGGAGACAAGGGTATTTGGAATAAGGATAATTTACCAATCATTCACTTGTATTGCTTTGTAAAGGGAAATACAGAGGAACAGTGTAGAAAATTAATAACTGAAAGAATCCAAATTTAGCTTCCAAATTTCTAAAGTGATGATATAACTCATTTTATTAACAATAAAGATATCAATTCTAATGTTAGAATGTATTGTCTTACTTTTAAATTGAGAGAATAAGATGCACTTTTAGACCCGATTTGCCTTGAATAATAATAAATTGTAGATGAATAGGATAAAGTTTAAAATAATAATGCTAATGATATATAATAAGACTTGGAATAAATAGATGATAATGCTGATTAATATGAAAAAATTGAAAAAAAAATAAAAAAAGAATGATTGAAACAAATTTATTTAAAAATATATTCATATATAGATATTTAATTAGTAAATAAAAAAATATATTTTATTAAATCAAAGTATTCTGCTTTTTCATTATTTGTTTAATTAATAATAGTTTTTAAATTAAAAAAATTTTTTGTGGATCTATTTAATATAATTATTGGCCACTCTATAATGAAATTTGTAGTACAATGAATTGGGATTCTATCCAACTTAATAATATTTTACGCGAATGAATAATTAAAGTATTATATATGCTATTAGTAAAATATAAGAAATAATCAAATATTATCTATAAAATAAAATATATAATTATGAAATAAAAAATAAATCAAAAACAATGGACCAATCAATTGATTCTTTAAGCGTAGTAATAAAATGAAATAAGCTAATAAAATAGCAAATAATTATTCATTTCAAGTTACAATTATGAAAATGGCCAGTCTATAAAATAAATAAAGATGGGTCAAAATAAGTAAAAATTGTCAGTCAAAAAATAATAGGAATAACCAACTGGTAATATAAATGTTCAAAAAAATGCAATCATTGATTTCAAGCAAATATAAAAGTTGAATGAGAATTAATAGTAAGTAACATAATATCAAAATAAAAATTAGCAATTGCAACTAATATACCAAAAAAATGGTTAAAATCCCTAAATAAGCGCAGGGAATGAACTACCATAATTTAATGTGAAATAGTATCCTTATCAAACAAGCAGTTTAAAAATTAAGTCAAAACTATTGAATAAGGAAAATATTCAATAACAATAATCAAAGGTTCCCAGATCAATATCTCCCGCTAAAAGAGGAGGTACACCTGTAACAACAAGTAACCGAATATAATATGGTCGAGAATTAAGAAAATTTTCCCCTAGTGCGAAAGATGATGTCACTAATATGGATTAAAATAAAAATACATAACTTTTAATAGAAAACCAGAGAACTTCTTAATCAGCTGAAAGGCCCTCATCAAAAATAAACTCATCTTCATTGTCCTAGGCGCAAGTAAATATGAGAGGGGTGAAATCAGAAAAGACTATATAAAAGATAGGAGGCTTTAAAATCAGTTCTAAAAAGCTTAATAATCAGATTAATTTAATGTCTCACAGACTTATTTAGTAGTAGTAGTAATAATCACAAAATAAAGCAAATTAAGTCAATGAAAATAACTATGAATAATTAATAATTTAATCGAAATCAAAACAGTAAACTACTTCAGGACCATAAAATATTGTTAAAAAAGTCAAGTACCCTGGTTAAAATATTTTCCATTAGTAATAATCAAACCATTAAATTCCACTTTCATAAATCTAAGAAAAAGAAAATAGCAGTAAAGAGAAATTGAAAACCCCATATTTAGAGGATACACAAACGAATTCCTTGCTAACTAAAAACAACACTAATTATACAGAAAAAACTCAGGTATCAACAATGAAAGAGCATAATTCAGATTGGAAAGTTAAGACATTTTAAAATTACAAAGATAACAAAGCGAATATTGCAATTACCAAGAAACCTAATACTGCTAATAGTCCCTATAAAAATAAAAATAATAGTAACGAACCATTTAAATAGAATTCTTAAATCAATATTCCTTATTCACTGGAAACTGCAAATTATGAGCAAATAAGTACAAATCATGATTTAACTCCTTAAGATGCGCAATAGGAAATCATGAATTTTTAAGAAAATTATCAAATTTCGTAAAATCTACCTACAGAAGAAAATAGCCAGATATCAAACTGCAAATAATTATAAATTATAAATAAACAGATAACTGATGATTGCTAAAAAATTCACCAAAAGTATGGAGGCAAAAATGAAAAAATCGTAGAAGAAGGAGAGGACTCAATATTGACATCTGAAAATTTAGAAAAGATAAAGAAATACAATGGCAACAATATTGGTACCAGTAATTATGTCGAAGGAAGTAATAATAATATAAGAAAAGGTAGCAATCTTAAAGCAATATAAAAAAATACTAAAAATGAAATAAATAGCCAACATGATTAAAATAGCAATGCATAAAATTCTTTGTCCCCTTTCGATCAAGAAGAAATTAATCATAGTAGTCATACAAATTAAGAAGAAGAAAAATTAAAATAATAACAATGCGACCAAGGAAAAAAATAAGAGCCCAAACTTATATTCTATTTGCTGAGAAGTTATTAAAATCTTCAACTCTTGCTTTCTTATTTTAAAGAAATTAAAATTTAATTATCTTCTACACTTTAGCATGTGATGGAAAATATTGAGAATTAGTAATTGGACAATCTAGACTCTCTATTCAAAGAAGAAAAAGTAAAAAAATGGTTAGATTGCAGCAAAATTTGGAACGCTTGGCCATTATATTTGTGATAATGACCAACCTAGAAAATGTTCACTAGGAACAAAATGCTACTAATTTAAAAAATGCACTGCAATACTTGAGTCAGAATTTGGTCGTGTTTATTCATTGTTTAGAAAAATAGCACGGCTAGCTATTAAAAGACGATACAAACTTTGTTACACAGTGGAAACCCATACTCAAAGCTAATTTAAACTAACTAAATTTGCAATAAAATCAGTTTAAAAGCGGAAATTTCGCAGTTATAAAACAAAACCAAGAAATAATAATAAATCTAATGAAAACTTCCTGTAAATTTGATAAAGATTTCAGTTCATTTTTCCACAATTTCATCAAAAATCAAGAAAAATACACTCTGAGAGAAAGCTACATTATTATTTTCACTCATCTAGCTGAATATCTCACAAATTTTGAAAACAAAAATGGATATGTTGGCCTTCCCTTCCTCACTGTAATTCCCTAACCTTATCTCCCTCCTCTTTAAAACGGGGGATTGGAAACCAATTGTTCAATACCTTAATTTAATACAACAAGCAGTAGTAGTAAGAGTAATAGTAGCAGCCGGGGAAGCAGTCCATAATCGGTTAAATCCAAATCATAAAAATTTTAAGTTTCTAGATTAAATTATAATAATATCAATTATCTAAATAAAGCTCCGAAAGAGTATTGTTTAGTTTTGGATTTGGATGAAACCTTAATACATTACGAATAAGTTAGTCCATAAAGTGGACAGTTTTAAATCAGGCCATACGTCCACTCTTTTTTGAAGGATATGGCGTAGTATTATGAAATAGTCATTTTTACAGCAGCAATGGAAGATTATGCGAATTGGGTCTTAGAAAATATGGACAAAGATAAAGTTATAAATTACAAACTTTTCAGATAACATTCGTATAGAACAGACGCAGTTCTTATAAAAGATTTGAGTAGGCTTGGTAGAGATTTAAGTAAATGCATAATTATTGATAATTCTCCTGAAAACTTTTAGCTTCAGCCTGAAAATGGAATTTTTATTAAACCTTGGTAATTCTATTTCTATAGTTCTTTATATTTTAATATATATATATAAATCAAATTTGTGTATAGGTTTTCCGATCCTAATGATAAAGCTTTAATTTATTTGGGGTAGTTATTAAAGCAAATAGCAGTAAACAAAGTCAATGATGTAAGAGAAGCGCTACGAAAATTTAAGTTTTAAATAGTTGACAATATAAATAAAGGGATTCCTAACCCTTAATAAGATTTATAATTGATATGATATAAGATCAATTTTTCTATTATAAATTGTTTATAAAAACTATATATATTATAACTGTTATATTAATGTAAATTATAATTTTTTATTATACAATTTATTTAAAATATAAAGTAACATATATAATAAATATTAACTATATAATTTATTCACTATTTTATTGCAAAATATTATATATTTAAATCCATCATTTAATATTAATTTAATTTATGCCAAATATATATTATTATTTTTTGCTTTATAAAGATGAATTTATATTTAAAATAAATATATTAAAGATTTGTTATCATTCAAATAAAATATCTTTCAAATTTTAAATAATTTTTTCAATAAATGATGGGTAGTATTATCTTCACTTAATTTTGAATATGTAAGAAAATAAATTCCATATTTTAAATCCATATATCCTTTGTTAAATTTATAAGTAAAATAAATTTGAACCATTAAAAAGATAATTAAATATGCTATATTTTCCAAAATAAATAATAAACTTAGATTAGTTATAAATTTAGATTTTCTATCCACTAAAAAGAGAGAAAATTCATTAATTATATTCTTAAGAGTAGTGATGACTATAGAATAAGCAACAGTATCCTCTTCAAAATCTCCATTTTCAAGATAGGTAGTGATCTCTTATAGTGTAAATTTTTAAAAATTATTATTTTTAAGGTTATTAAAGATATTTTTCAATGCTAATTGAAAACCTATTAGATTAAGGAAATTATAAATAAAATTATACCTTTTTGATTTTTTTGTTATATTACCTCTTTCGAATAGTTAATTTTGGTTAATTTAACAAACTTGTTAAATTTCAGGTTTTATTATATATGAATTGTTGCAGAGATTTTTTTTATTTACAGCATTTAGATAATCTATGAATTTTTAGTGTACTCTTTGGAAGTTATAAAATTATTGTAATCATCTGTAAAGAAGGTGGCACTTAATTTTTCAGCTGCTTAAAATTCTTTAATAAGTTCTGTTCGAAATTCAGTTTCAAATATTGAGGGCTAATTAGACAAAATATTTACTTAATCTAAGGCGAAAAGAGACTGAGAGCTAGAAGAAAAAGAAAACAAGGAAGAGGCCTTTATTATATCAGCGTAAGACTCAATTTATGGTAAAATGATAGAAGAAAATTGTTATTCAAATAAAAATACCTAATTTTTAAGGGTATTAAACTATATAAAAAATAATAATTATTTAACTTACTGCGATAAAGGTTGTGCAGCAAATTATATATAAAACAGCTTAAAAAATCCAGAATATTTTGATATTTAATTTTTGGTCTATTATTCTATCTCCTAAATTTTATTCCAATTGCTACTTATTTTTTGATTTTAATTTTTTCTTTACGATTTATTTTGACTAACATAATTGTCGACATTATAATTTGTGAAAGAACACTTCATGAATTTTTCACTGCTACTGTTGACTTGCTATATTATCAAGTAAATCACTTCAATTTCTAAACTTGCTTCTTTTTCAGTTTATCTAGAAATAATTTTACTTAATTTTTCTATTTTTATTCTTAGCTTCTAGAATGAATAGCAAATGAATAAAAACCTGTAATTTACATAAAATAAATAAAAGTGATGTTGAATTTTAATTTTTTTTTCTTTTTTAATAGTAAATCAATTTTTACGATAGTCCCGAGATAATAATGCAAATTAATGTCCCTACTATATTAACTAACTGCGTTTCTAATTATATATAATCTATATCTTTGAACATATAATCTATAATAGGGATTATTTTTTTCCTTAAATTTATTATGTTTCGATACAGAACAACATTGAAATCATGAAGAATGAATAGTTATTTTCTGATTTCTTTTTTATTGAGCTCGAACATATTTTAAATTATTAATTTTAAAAATTCTGTAAGACCCATCTCCACATCTATTCTTTTACCATTTCTTTATATCAACCATTCATTACTTTTTAAAGTAAGAAATTAAGTTTGACTTTTAAAAGAAATAGGCTATCTTAGGTAGTAATATAAATCATTATGAAATGATTCATAAGAAAGTTAGTATTGAAAAGTTATGAAATCATTAATTGTATCTTTTTTGATGTATCCCTGATTTCTCAAAGCTACCTAAGTATTTAAAATAATGCTCTAGTTAATTGGAAGAAGAGTTTAGGAAATTATTGGAATTTAATAAAGTAGCATGGTAAATTAATCATAAATATTTGTATATAAAAGAGATAAAACCACCATTAAGACTATATATAGTATAATATGCATAGCTACACTCTATTTCATTTTCTAATATTCTTCTTATAAAATAAATATATTTTATTATTAATAATAAAAAATAAATTTATAATTATCTACATGAATTGTGCTTGGTTGTAACTATTTGGTTTATCTATTATACCATTCCCGTATCGAGTCTATCTTATTATTAATTATCTCCTTAAAATAAAATTTCAATATCATTTCCTATACACTTATCGTTTTCTACCTCTTCCCCTTGATCTTCATCTAAACTGGTGCTATCATTATGCTTTTTTTAATTTCTCATTTTTATTTTCCTTTTTTATTTTACTCATTTTATTAAAACTGCTTATCTTGCTAATATTCTATATCAAAATATTAGTGAAAATAATTCTAAAATATGAAATTTTATTAATTTTTACCCATTTCTTCTTCATTTTAACTTTGCTAATGATTTGATATTTTTTCATTTTCTCCAGAATCATTTATATGCTAAATTTAATCATTACTTAGTTCACTTACTTCATTTTTTATTAAAGCTATAGGACTTTATATATTTTGATTTATATTGCCTGTTTCTTATTATGGTGTAAAGTTCGTATTCTATACTTATAAACTATTGATTTTATTTTAATCTTGCTGTCTTTAAGTTTCCTCTACCAAGTAAGATGGTTTATCAAATTAATCCCCAGAATCTAAATTATTAAATATATATATAAAATTATAATTCATCAGGATAGTGGAAGTTTAAAAATTTTCATTTACCTTGTAAATTTATATTTTACTCTTTGTTGTTCTAATCAGTGTCATTTTGCGTATCATATTTTGATTTTGAACTGAAACAGAATAAATAATAAAATAAAAACATAATTTTTATATTTTAGACAAACCATACCTAGCAAATGTGCTCGTAAATTGAGAAGTTATAATTATATTTTCAATTTCTATTAGATAATAATTAGCTTTTTGATCTCCTGCTAAATAAAATTAATCTTATACTATTGATGCAGTTATTTCCATACATATGGGCTATAGATATAAAAATACTAAGATAAATTTACAAGTTTAATATAAAATGAAATTATTATAGTTACACTTTCTGCACAATACATGGGTTTTTCTTACTCTAAAAATGTAGAAATAAGTTTATTTATCTTACTACACTTATCACTAGATTTTATTTATAGACTATATTTGCCAAAGCTATCTATATAATCTTACATATCTATCAGAAAATATAATTTTATATTTTAAAAAATTTCTCATTTGTAATAACTATTTTACATAGCTAATTAGGAAATTGCGTTAGTATTTTTAAAAATTATAATCGTTTTCAGAATCATAATTTTCTAATATTTGACCTATAGAAGGGAATAGTATTTGAATATACATATTCTTATATTAAGAAGCTCTTAGTTTATTACCCAATAAAAAATTAAATTCTTCATTTACACCTTCTATTTTCCCTCTACTGTCCACCAAAGCAAGCTTAGTATTATTCTATACCTTTAAAATTAACCCAGAGAAGGCAAATTCAGATGGAATTTAAAAGTAGTAATTAACATAAATCCTTAAAAAATAAAAAATAGTAATTCAAAATGATAATATGCTTAAAAATATAATTTACTATGTATCCATAATAAATCCACTATTTAATTATGATAATCCTCGTCTGTAGGTTCTCATAATTTTTGGTATTCCCGTTTATACAAGTCTATCAATAAACCCATCATGAATATCAGAAATACAGTCTGGAATTAGTTATTTAATAGAAGTTATTTATTAGAATTAATTATGATCGTATCCGAAAATTTCAGGCTTAAATTTGACATATTAATATTTTAATTTTTAACATTATATATTGATTTTTAACAATAAAGTATTACAATTCTTTTCGAATACTATAGTATTTTCCCTTTTTCTTAGCGAAAAGAAGCAATAATAGACCCTACATTTCCACTAAGCATAGTTAAAGAGCAAAATGAATTTTTGTCCAAAGATTAGTCTTTTCTTAGGATTGTTTGCATTTCTAGAATTAAAAAAAATATTTAATTTATTTTGCAAACGAATTTTCATTATTAATACCCTATTCTCTCATTCTTGAAAAGTAAGGACTGCTAAATAGTCTCGCTTTTAACAAACTAGATAGTTTTAAAAAATAAATATTACCAGGATTCTCTTCTAATTGTTAATTTATTTAAGAATCTATATCTTTTATTTAATTAATTAGTTGTAAAGTATTTTAGAAAAAAGAGTTCAAATTATCATATCCACTTATCAAATTTTCATACCACTAAACTTTTTTATCAAATGATTGAATTATTAGTGATTTTAGTTTGGAGATTGATTTCTAATAATATATGTATTACATTAATATAAAAAATAACTTAAATTTATATAATGTATTTTTTTTTACATCAGAATTAACAAATTTTTCAAATGCTATATACATTTTCACATTATCAGAGTCTTTTAATTTATAAGAATATAAAAAAGCCTTATCATTTTCTTTTATTTTATTTTCTATATTATATGTCAATGATCTTTCTATGATTTGTACATACAATGATGCATTTTTAACTCTTGAAACTCCTAATTTGCCCATTAGTAAGGCTTTTATATAATTATTTTTAGATTTTAATAGAAAATACCAATATCCTAAGCTAATATTCTTTTATTATAAAAAATTATTTTAATAATTAAACATTTATTATTTAAAGGGAAGTACTTAGTATAGGTCCCATTTAGCTTATTTTTATAAATCTTAAATTAACTTAATAAACTAAAAATCTATAAAATCTAAGATCCATTTCTAAAATAAGACCTCCTATCTAGATATCTCATATAAATAGTTTCCTTTTACTTTGATAGCTGTTTATATAAGAGCTTTTCTCTCTTTTTAATATATATTTTATAAATAAACTCATAAAATTTATAACATTTTATATTTAGTTAGTATTACCTATTTTTTCTTTTTCGCTAAGGTTAATTTATTCAGAATCATTTGCTTTTTCCACATATTAACCATTTTCAACTTAGCAAGGACAATGCTATTAGTCACAATTTATTTGATGAACAGATAAAATTCCCATTAAATCAATATAACTCACTAAAATAACAAATTAATATTAACATTTTTTTTGGTATTTAGATTTACTATTGCATCTTTTATACAGTTAGAATTTTTGGTATATTATTTAAAGATACAAGAAAGAGGCTTAAGGATATTTTACAGAGTTATTAAGATTTAAATTATACAAAGAACTCATTTTATTCTATTTTAATTATATTTATACTAATAATTATTAATAACTAACAATATTTTACTTGATAGGCAGCCTTAACCACTCCATATACCAAAGAAATCAATACGAAAAATAATATGGGAAAATTATTACTATTTATAATTCCATTTAGTAATTTCCACAATGTGAGTAATGCTATATATATTTCAGCACAAAATTAAAAAAATATGTAACTGGCACTAATCCTCATATTAATTGAGTAAAAATTGATAAGATTATCAATTATACCATAAATTACTATAATATGAGTAATAATTATTATGAATATTTCAGAATTCTAATAGCTTGATACCACTAAAATAAAAATCAACCCAGATTTTACTAATTGATATAAGTTATATCTTCCTTTTAAACTATTTTAGCACTGAAACTCAGCATTTATAAAAATGAAATTTTATATAATTTCTCCCATTATCTAAATTATAAGCGATATAACTCCAAACAAAATCCAAAAATATTTACTAAATAATGAATAATTATAAGAATTGCTACATTCCTATTCTCCATATTTAATATACCCTATTTAAATGCAATAATTTATTATTATTAATAATAAATAGATAAAATCAAAATTTAAATATACCACAATAAATCGCACCAACCGAAAAATCGACTCTGAAGATGGCAAATATCCAAGGGTAATATGCCAAATACTTTTATAAAATAATCTAGTAAGTTTGAGTCTTTTTGAATTAATTATCTTATAGCCTAAATTAAAAAATTTGAAAAATTATGAATCAATTAAGTATATATATATACACATAATTTATCATTAATTAGAATTTTTGAATTTATAAATTAAATTGTTATGTGACATAAAATTGAAAAAATTATCTTAATTATTACGATTAATCAATAATTCTATTAAAAATCAAAGAATGTATTTTATAAAATATAGATACTTATTTTATTATATATATTTAACCAGTATTAAAAAATAAAAATTAGAATATATGTGAAATTTCTTATGAATATATAAAGAAAATTAAGATAAAATTTTTAAAATTTAAAAATACTAAAACTAATTAAATTACTAGGATAATCTTAAATTATTATTTAAAGTTATAAATATATCAACTATTATTTTAAAATAATTTACTAAGTAGATGAGCAACTTAATTTCACAAAAGAGATAATTAGCAACAGATCAATACATAATATTCCCAACCCCAATAATGGAGCTATTATAGAAGATTCTAATTATATAGCTATTGGTTTGAATATAGAAAAGTTAGAAATTTATAATACTATTTTTGATAATTAGTTTTCAAGTTTATAAGAATAAAGTTGCGAGGATAAAAAACTGCATAATTAAGCAAGGTATATTATTATCATTAATTTTTCTTTTAAAATAGTATTTTTGTTCCTTTATTCTTAATTTGTTATGAAAAGGTAAACATTTGATAATTTTTAGACAACAACCTTTGAATAGTCAATAACTTAATCAGTATTCTTTAATTTTTATAACATAAATGGTTTTTTTTTTCAAAATTTTTAATAATGCTAATTTATATAGGTTTTATTTTTTGTTTTTTTCTGTTTATTTTATTTAATGATTTCATGATTGTATTTTATTATAAATTAGAGTGCAATGAAGATAATTTATTATTAAACTTAAATGCTTCTTTATATTTTATTCTTCTGATATATTAAGCTTTATTCAAAATTATATAAATATAATGAAATTAATATTATTGTTTTAATATAATGTGATTGATAACTATGTAATTAATAAATTAAATTATTAGTTTAGTTATTATATAATATATTTTGAAGTGTTTATATGCATTAATCTTTACATTTAGTGAATTTATTACACCCTATTTTCTAATTATGTATTATTAGTAAATAATTTTTTCTATCTATTAATTTTAAGAAAAATCTACAAAATAAAATAAATATATATCAAGACATATGATATATTATAAAAATTTATTTTTTTATCTAATATTTTTATACAAGTAAAAATTAGATATCCATTATAAAGACGTATTTTTTAATTTAATTACAAATGCTTATCATTATTTAATAGTTTTTTACAAAGGTATATTACTTTTTTATTTATATATTATATATACGTTATTATATTAAATAAATTAAAAAATAATAAATTAATTATTATAACATAAATAATCAACATGAATTATTATAGTTTCATTTTGCAATATATTTTAATATTTCAAAATGAGATTATTAATTTATAATACCATAATCTTGAAGAATTGTTAAGTGTAGAGAAAAATTTAGATATAGTTTATTTTACAATATCTTCTTATTTAATTCAATAAATTCATATAGATCCTCGTTTATTTAATTTATTTTATTGTTTTGTTATTCTTAAAGTTTTCTATCTTTACAGTAAAAATTAAAAATATATATAAAAATGTTTATATTAATTATCAATATTTTACGTTTGAAATTATTCCACATATAGTAAAATAGCTTGTCATTCATGGTTATATCGATAAAATGATTCAGTTATTGCTCTTAGTGTTATAGCTAAAATTAAAGAAAATTATTAACAAAATCATGTTCATTTTCTATTTTTTATTCTTTTTGAAGACTATAAAAGTTGGCTGAATTATATATATTTCTATATTAAAAAATAATTATACATTGATAATATTATAAAGGTTAATTTATATATAAACTGTTTACTTTAATTCTAATCCTTATGCTAATTGGTTTAAAGATTTTGATTAATTATTAGTATTGGATTCATAGAAGATTTATTTTTCGTCATTATATATTGATTATTATTTCAATTATTAGGATCCCATAGTTTCTTTAGATTCTTCTTCATTTTTCTAAATAATTATTATTTAAAATAATTTAATCTACTTAAAATATTAAATTATTACCTGCTTGTACTAATTTAATTAGCTATAAATAATATTGAAAATATAATTTATATTTTGATTAGAAAATTTCTCTTCTAAGAATTATTCATAATACATATGCTTTTTATATTTGGAGAAATTTAGAGTTTCATTCTAGTTATTTTCTCCATTTATTTTAATTTGATTTTTAGTATCAACTAAAATATTTTATTTCTGATCAAAAGTAAAAACTTAAATTGCACAATAATTACTTTCTGATTAATTAAGATTTTACTTAATATATTTCCATTTTTATTTTAATATTTGACTTTATTAATCATAGGAAGTATCTATTATTTATTTAAATTTTTCCTTTTACGTTTCTGAAAGTTTTTGAATTTAAATGTTATATATTTTATTAAAATGAGTTAATAAAATATGAAGTAACCATTCAATATAAGAATTAAAATAAAAGATGTTATCTTAATTTAAACTATTTGGACTGGACCTTAGGTATTTTTCTAAACAAAATATACAAACAGGTTCTAAAAACTAAGATTTGAAATTTTAATTATTATTTTTAATTTCATTTTCTCCTTTTTAACAATTTTTAGCTTCTAAATCAGAAGAATAATTAAACTAAGGGTAGGAAATCAGTACAAGGAATAATTGTTAATTTTAAAATATGTCTAAAATTCGTCTTGTAAACTAAGAAAATTATTTTTTAGTTTTTTATTAGTATTTTTCTAATTATAACCTTGCCTATCTAGCATAGTGAGAATCGGCTATCCAATCTTCTAATTAAATTAAAATTTTCCTCATTTAAATTTTTTCTGATAATAATTATGGTCACACATGATAATACATTACCTGTTAAAAAACGATTTTATTTTGTAGATGATTTTGTTAATTTTGTAATTTTAGATTTTGGCATTTTTATTTTTTTTTTTCAAGTATATACTTACATATTTATATTAAAAATTAACCAATATCACTACATCTTAAGGAAATTCTGACTAAAACTAAGTATATATTAATTATAAAAGTAGCATTATAAAAAAAGCGTGGACTAGGACTCGAACCTAGACATCATATGATATTGCAGAAGTTAGTAGGGTAAAGCCTTGTATTTATGCAATCCCTTAACCATTAGGGTACCCACGCTTTTACTAACATTTTAAATTTTATTATAAATTTATACGAAATTATACTACATATAAAATTACTATAAATTAATTAAATAAATATTAATTAAAATATTTATCTATAATTTTAAAATAATAAATTAAAAATTGAATACTTAATTATCCTTAATTATATGTATATATACTAGATATAATTTTTAATGGAATCAACAATTGTTATAAATAAAAGACATTAATAATTAAAAACGCATTAATTACTAAATAATTATTCTTCCAAAAACAGAATTTGTAAAATCAATCAATTTTGATTAGTTATATCTATAATATAAAAAACACAACCAAAAATCAAAAAATTAAAAAATCAAAAAATTCAAATCGTTTATAAATGAAAAATATTTATACAAATTTCTATATATTAGCATTCTTAGTTGGCTCATTTTTAAAACAGAGCTATGCATTTGAAGGAATTTGCAATCGACTATCTGTTTCTTCGAATGTAACAGAAACAAGATCTGACGTAATAAAAAACGGAAAAGTATAAAGAGATTGGCAAGAAAATTCCAATAACCCTGTTTTTACTTAAAGCACTCTAGAAATTGACTATTTTTATTTAACAGTTACAGGAATTCATACGAAATTATCAAATAAGGATATAAAGCTATCAATAAGTGATTACAATTTTTGTGGTAAATATATTTATAAAAAATATAGCAAATTTTTTACCAAACTTTAACAAATCAATAATAGTCTTTTATTAACTAAATAATTACATATATACCCTTAATTTTACATATAATTAGATTCAAAAGCAGAAATTTTAACTCATAAAAATCTAGGAAAAGGAGTTTGGTAGTATACAGTGGCAGTCAAATATAGGTAAGTTGATAAAAATAATAAAAAAAGTCAAATTAACATAATTTTTATCAATATTATAGATGCAAAAACTATGGAGGAGTCTTACTGACATATAAAATAGATTTCCTCATTCCCAATTGTGGTTAAAATTCTGTGTATTGGAAAAAAGTTAGTGGTAATCCTTTGAGTCCTCGAAATGGACTTACAATGGATATAGAAGTTAATCGAAAATATAATTAAACCATTGTTAGAAATGGACTTTTGGTAAATGCCTCCTATTTTGATAATGATTTGGACAACTTTGTATTTCGAGTACCAAAAAATTAGAAACAGAGTATATTTTATTTATACATGGATGTAGACTAAGTAATATAAAAAAATAATGCCAATACAATTATATTTAATTTTGTTTAATTGATAGGATTCTGCTTAATAAAATTTGAAGGAAACTGATGATGTATTCGAACTTTTAGCTGATGTTATGATGTTGGTGCCTGAAGAAAAAGTTGATCCTTTATTTATAGATGCAAATGAATAGATAATGAATCCAATTATAAAGGGGAAAGTTGTAAATGGAGGTGATTTTATATTAAATTCTGTTTTAACTTATTATATTGTGTAACAAAAATGTTATTTAAACAATAGGAATGATTAATTAAGGAAAAAGCAAAGTTATAATTGATTATCAATGCAAAAGGCACGGCGATAGTGTTATTTAACTAAACATTCCCTTGACCTATTTTAAAGACATAAACTTATTTTTTATAAAAGAATGTTCTCATTAAATAGGAAACGAAGCTTGGGAAATGGAATAAAGAATAGGTATTTTCCCCTTGGTTATGTTGCTATTATTTATAGCCTTCATTGCAGGAACATTCTATAATGTTTATTATTTAAATAAAACGGGAGCTGATAGTATTCCATTTTTAGTTGTTACAATAGAATTTTTGAATGACTTCACAGTCACCAGAAATTTTATAAAAAAGACAAGAGAAGTTTTCAATGATTAAATAGGAAAATTAAAGAAATAGGACTATGATGTTATAGAAGGGAATAGTGAGGATACAGAATCAAGAAATGAAGTCACTTAATAAGAAGATTAGGAAACATAAAGTAAAAAGATGTTCCTCTTTAAGAATACACAAGAAAATCTGAATAATAGTCGGAAGGAAACTATGGCTCTTTGTGATAAAGTGGCATTCCTATTAAAAAAAATAGAATTTTTAAATAAAATAATTAAATAGATAAATAAATAAATAATAATTCTTTTATTCGTATTTATTTATTTTATTAATAAAATATATATATAATAAAATTATTTTTTATACAAATAAAAATACATATATATTTGTCAAAAGAAATTATTTTTTTAATATTTCCCTTATATTATTATAGAATAAAAATCATAGTATTAACCTACTTAAAAAATAAAAATAATTCAAATAGAGCAATAAATAATAATCTGAAAACAGTTTTACAAATATAAGTGATAATAATTTATAAAATCTCAAACTATTATATAGATGGTATTATATTTTTAAAAATTGATTTAATATAGCATTTCTTATTAAAAAATAATATTATTCTTATCCAAAGTATAAATTAGTATAATCAATTATCAATTTTTTTTAATTTTTTTAATTTGTCTAAAAATTTATTCTATTTCTTCGAAAGTGAGGGATTCTTTAATATCTATATTTTCTGAATATATTAGTACATTAAGTTCTTCTTATGATAGAGATATATTTTCGTTTTAGAGAAATTCTTGTATTAAATCCTTATTACTTTATTAATTCATTTAACATGTTAACTACTAGTTTTATTTGGGAGATTATTAAACAATGGTGACTTATTATAGGATTTGATTATCGCTATTTTCGTTTATTTTTAGTTTTTTTTATCTTTCTTCTATTTTTGACTTCAAATAATTAAGGTTTTTTCTAAATTTTATTTTATTTTCATCCAATATATTCATGTTTGTTTTTTTAATAATTTATTATTTTTTCCCGATAAAAACTGCATTTCATAAGACATATATTTAATTAAAAAAAAATTAAAATAACTAACATTCAGTATTCCCTTACTACATATATAGTAATAATGATAGAAAAAAAAAAGTTAAGAAATTAAAATTAAAAAAATATTTTAAATCAATCAACAGTGACTTTATTGCATCAACTAGTTCAGACGTTCATTTTCTGTACATATGAGTAAATATCTCGCTAAAGTTTTCTTATTTAACAATTCTATTTATTCAAGTTTATTTTTGGACTCTTCCAGACTCATATTTTTGTGTCTCAACGTAGTTCTCATTGCATCAATCAAGTTCTAGCTTTCTTTTAACTGATTAGCTTTGATTTCGTAATCGGTTTTGCAATCCGCCACTTCAACTTCATAGTTCAGAATTTCTTAATGTAAAAATTGTTAATTTTATATTCAAATTTTATATACATTAAAACTATCAATTTACTCTTTTGCAATCTTTCATTTTCAGTTTTAGTGGCAGCAAGCTTTTCTTCCAAAACCAACACATCAGCCTTTAAATTGTCTATATTTTCCTGCAACTATTTCTCTTTTTTTTCTTTTTCGTTGATGCGCTTCAGCATATCTTCAATATCTTAATCTCTGCCGTGGGTTTATTTGATATTAGTTTCATATTAGGTTCTGATTTCTCTGATTTCCAGGGTATGGGTTTCTATGACGGTTTCCTAATAAATTTAAAAAAAATTAATAAAAAAAACGAAAGAAAGAAGAATTCTAACCTTTTCTAAAATTATGGCTTGTAAATCATTGATTTTTTTTTCTTTTTCTTTGATTTTTCGTTCCAAATTTTCTTCATTGTCTTGCTAAATAACAGCTATTTGATTTTGCATTTGCAATTTTTCATTCTTTTGCTTTTGGAATTCTTCTTTCAATTGTTCATATTGATTCGAAGCGCTTTTTTAAAGAACAGAAACTCTTTCCAATTCGCTCGCCAATTTCTGGTTTAAACTTCCAAGTCTGTCATTTTCAGCTGCGATTAAAATGAGTCTTCCGAAGGCCTTGTCTCTTACTTGGTACAATTGTCTAATCTGAGTGTTATTATTTTCACATTAATATTAGAGTTCTCCCACTTCTTCTTTAAGCTTTTTGACTGCATTCTTTTATGCCAAGAGTTCCTTTTCCTATTCTCTAATTTGTTTTTCCGCTTCTTCAAGCCTTTTGGCTGAATCTTTGCATTCAATATCCTATTTTTGGAAAATTTTAATAATAAAACAAACTATTCTTTTTTATTAAGTTTTTACTTTTCTTTGCAGTTCGCTGGATAGCGAAGCGATGATGTTTTCTAATTCTTCAATTCTTTGTTGTTTTTGTCGCAATTCATTGTCGAATTGTCTTTCTTTTTCGGAGCCCTTCATGCTGCTTTCTTCTATTTAGCGAATCTGATCATTCTTTTCCTTTTGCATTGTGATGAATTTCTATGTATGTTGGTTTTCCAACTCAGCCATTTTGTCGTTCTTTTCCTTGACCATTTTGTTATATTTTTCCTTCTATTTCTCTAGTTCTTTCTTCAAATCTTCTAATTTTTCTCTTTCTTCTTCCCTCTCTCTATCAATATCGGCTTTTTCTTCTTTAAATTATGTTATTTTTTGTTGTAACAAACTGTTTTATTCCTTAAATATAATAAAAAGTTTTATTTTTTTCTTCTATCAAAATATAAATTATATTGCTATTTACTTCAGACTCCTCCAGTTTTATTTACTTTTGCTTCAACTGATCTTGGAATTCAGTATCTTTTTTCACCACGGTCTTTTCTATTTCTTTTATTCTGATCTCTCTTCTCTCCACTTCTGTTTTGATCATGTATAATTATTCTGTAATCACAGCATCATTGTTTTCCATATCTTTGATCCTCTATTCCTTTCTGTTCAGTTCACTTTGCAAAAGAGTGATTTTGTCATCTATTTTTTAATTAAACAAATTTGTTTTCTATTTATTTTTCAGTAAAAAAACAATATATATTTACTTTTGCTTTCCACTTCATTTTCAAGTTCTTTGACAGCTCTTTCTTTTTTGCTGCATTTTTCCTAAAGTTCCTTGATTTTGTTTTCAAGTTCTTCGACGCGGCTCTTGTGGCGACGGAGTTCTTCTTCCAAAAAGTGAATCGTTTCTTCATATTTTCCATTTTTCTCTGCAAGTTGTTTTTTCAGTTCATTGATTTTATTTTGGGCAGTTTCAGTCATTTCCTTAATAACGACTTCTTCATAATCAATCCTCATTTCCTCCAATTCTCTTTAGTGTTTTTCCTTCAGTTCTTTTTCTTTCTTTTTTAGTCTGCAAAAAATTAATTTATTAATTAATTAAAATTCCAATATTTCTATTATTACTTATCCAAATTTGCTTTCGTTTGCGTCATTTCCACTTTAATTTGTTCGCACTCCAACTGCAACTTTCCGTTTTCTTTGATGAGTTTTGCTTTTTCATTTTGCAGTTCTTGAATTTGTTTTGTGCTTTCAGAATCTCCTGAAGAAAGGGTAATCGAGGCTCTTTACTGCATTTATGAAAAACTATCGATTTCTTCTTGAAGTGTAATAATAATAGAGTCTCTTTTGAACAAGGTTTCCTTCAAATTTTCGTTTTCAGAGCGCAATTCGTGGCCCTGTTCCTTCCAGTCTTTGATTTCTGAGCTCAATTCGTCCAAAATCCCTGTCAGACGCTTGTTTTCTATCACAGTCAATAAGTGTTTTTCCATCAAAATCTTGATCTTTTCCCTCTACTGGTGCAACTTGTCCTTCAGTGTCTGCACTGCGTTCCGTGCCTCCGTCAATTGTTCGTGCTGCTAAAACTGCAGTGCGCTGTTGTTGTCGCTGGCTGTCGTCGAACTGCGCTGCAGTTGTTCTTTTTTCAGTTGGCGCGACTTCTCATCCAGCTCCTTCTCCAAGTTGCTCAATCGCTCCTTCGCCGAATCTAAAAGACGGCGCAGCCTTTCGTTTTCAGCCAAAGATACTACAGCCTTTTCCTCCCACTCATTCGTTAACTCTTTTTGGTGCCTCCACTCATTTTCAATGTAATTTTTCTCCGCTTCGAATTTGTCGCTTATGTGTTGCAGTTGAGTTTGCTGTTAAAACATTTTTAATTAAGTAAATTTTAATAAAATTGTTACCAAATTTTCAAATTTAATTTTACAGTGGTAACTCTATACTCTTCCTTCAATTCTTCCATTTATTTTTGGTGTTGCGCTTCAGCATCTCTGAAGGCAGTTTTCGTTTTTTGCAACTCTTTTTCTAACTAACCTAATCTTACCTTTAGAATTCCCTACTCTCCTTAAACTGCCAAGGAGTCTTTTCTGGCCTGAAAAAATGCATCATAAAATAAGATTTTTATGTAAAAACTTCATAGTATATACTTATACTACTTACTTGGTTTTCTGTCACAGTTAATTGCTATTGCTACAACTACTATTAAGACTGCAGTTTTTCGAAGATTTTGTTTTGATCACCAAGTCTTTCACACTCGGCAGCCAAAAGAAGCACTTTTTGACATGCCGCGACATACTTTGCGTCTAATTCTTCATAGTTTTTCTAAAGAAGGGCGTGTTGGAATTCATTTTCCCTTTTTCCTCCGACGTCCTCCTCACAGCAGTCGGAATCATCTGAAGAAGAAGAAGAGCTGTCTTTATCTTTTTTCGATTTTTTTTTGTTTTTTTTTTTGGCCACTTTTTGGTATGAATGATTCAAATCGTCATATTTTTTTTCCAATTTCAAATGTTCTCCCTTCAAATCGTAGTAATTTTTCTGCAATTCGTTGTACTTTTCGTTCAATTTTTTACTTCTTTGTCATTGCTGAGACTGCTCGTTATATCTTGTGATTTCGCCCCGCCAACAGAAAACGTGTTTCTCATTGTGCTGTCAAAGCAATTGCTACTGTTATTACCCATGCCTTCATTGCTTAGTCTTTCGACTTCTCCAGCGAGCAACAGCACAGCCATTTGCGACTTCTCCGCCTGCATTTGCAGCATCTGATTGCGCTTCTGCAGGTCCTTGTTTTCCTGCTGCACCTTTTGCAGCGAGTCCATCACGGCCGCCGCGTTATTGTTCAACGCAAGTTGCGGAATTTCCAAATGCAGTTCGTACTGCAGATATTCCTGCACCTTTTCGAAGCTGGAGGTCGAGTCCAGGATTTTTTTCGGTATTTCTGGACTCTCCGCGCCCAACATGACGATGTACGGAAGACTGATCTTCGGCACGGCTAGCAGCATTTTCACCATGACCGAGTACTTTTCGCTGCTTTTGTTGCTGTTCAAAATCGTATCGAACATTTGAAACACCACTTCGAATTGCAGATCCGCCACGAAAAACCCTGATAAACTGTATATCCACTGATATTCGAAAATTTTTGTAACTTCGGCAACTTTTCCGGCTCCACTTGCAATTTGCTCCTCATGTACGTCATGAAGTTGCTTATTTACCCCGAGCGCATTCCATACCCCAGTGTTTTGTTACAATCGTACATGAACGAAGGCACGATTTCTTTGTACACGACGCACAGCAATTTGAAAGCTTTGCACGGCGAACAAAAGCAGAGCAAAAACACTGTCAAATCCAAAATTTGCTGTGGAGTTTTTGCAATTAATTAATTAATTAATTCACTAATTATAATTATCAATATTTATATTATAGTATCATCTACCTGTGAAAATCCAATTTCCTTTGCATATTTCGCCAAGAATGCAGAACACACATCTTTTATGTGCGACTTAATTTCGCCCTCAGCCAATTTGTTGTGCAGAATTGATAGTACTTCATACATTGAATAGTTGCTTCTAAAGTAGTCTTTGACTTGCGCAGTCTATCAAATAAAATATAATCTAAACTTAAAACGATAATTCTAAAAATAAATTACTGTATTCAAAGTGTCTATTAGCGTCTAATACGCAGGGGTCGAAACGTAATTCGTTTGATTGAGACACTCCTAGTATTCTATGTCTAGTGAAGAATACCTTTATTTTCAAATTTTTTAAAGAATTTTTAAATTTTTCCATCAAATTGAAAACAAATTTTTTGACTTACTGATCTATGCCCATACAAACCAGCCAATCGTCAGCCTTCTGAGTGTCGTGAGCCCAGTTCATGTTGTACTTAATTTAACAAAAAATAGTAAATTTATAATATTGATGCAAATTCTTAATTCTAATTCCAGTTCTACCTCTTTAATCACTTTTTCTATCAATTCTTGATCGTGACTACATGTTTTGCAACGCTTGTGAGGCTCTAATTGCTCTACTTTCAGTCCATAAATCTTGGTTCAAAAATTTAAAATAAATTATATTTTTTACCAAATAAAAAGGGTTTTTAGAATATAATCACAAAATAAATAATTTTAAATTTATAAAAAATATCTCATTTTTCGCAGAAGAAAATTGGAAAAATTTTTTTCGTTATAGTATTACAGTGTTATAATGCTTACGATTTTCTTTTTGTCTATTGTGCAATCTGAGCAAATTTCATTGTTGCATCGCTTACACAATTTGGATTTTCTTGTGAGTCCGAATTTCTTCTGACATATTTCACAAAACTGCGCAGGCTTTTTCTTTTGAATAGCTCTGTGTGAGTCACTATGCTTCCTACCAGAACTTGATACACTGCTAGAATACATTTTATGTTTCTACAATTTTTGTTTGTTTGTTTGTTATCTTATTTAAGTAGATAGTGTAGTTTTTTATTTAAAAAAGTTAATAGAATTGCTTTTTTTTTAAGCTTTTTATTCTTATTTATGAGGGAATTAATAATAATTTTATTTTCCTTTTTTTTATTGCAATTATCTGTAATCTCTGATTAATTAATTCTTTGTTCTAAGCAATATAGAAATTATTCAATGAATGAAAATTATTGTATGAAGAAATCAAATATTCCTTCAATTATTCATTTAATTGAAATGCTGATGTAAATAAAGTAATAACATATATCATATTTGACTTAATTAAAGTAATTCGCTATGAAATATAATATAATATAATTCATTTTAATTATTATTTCTACATATTTTATTTAATAGATTTTCTTTAAAAATTAAAGGTACAATTATTTTTCCATATCCAAAAAGAATATATATAATTTTTATAAAAAAGAGGAGATATTAAGTTATATATATATTTTTTTAAATATATTTCAAATTCAGCTAAAATCAATCACATGACAGCAATGGTTGCTGTCCATTTGCTAATATTTTATAATTTCTATTTTTCTATCGGATCTTTCTTTTGCGCACTATTTTCAAAGACTCCGGTCTTACTATCAATATACCCATCAATTTGTTGACTAGTGATAAGTTCCATAAGATATCTTTCCACTTCGTTTTCGTTGCACAATACTTAGTTGGCTATATATTTCAATTTGATTTTTTCATATCCCTAAACCATACTTACAACTTTCTTGAGTGACATAGTCTTTTTTAATTCTTAAGTGTAGTCTTTCAAAAAATCATCCTGAAGAGAAAAAGCTTAGATTAATAAAAAAAAAAAAAAATTAAAAAAATGTTTACATCATTTATGTGATTTTCTTTTTGTCAAGAATGTTTTTAAACTTTCTAATATTGGGATTTTCTTCATTTTGATAAGCCAATCGTAAATTTTGCATCGCCTAGATTTCTTCGTCTTGTGAATAAACCTAGGTAGATTATTCTGCAAAGGGGTCGATACCTTTGCTTAAAATACTGGCAAAGCACCAATATTTAAGCACTTGTTTAGCCTTTGCATTCCCAACTTCTTGATAGGCTTTAAATGCGTCATAAAATTCTTGGTTTGCATCATTGTATTTCCTCTGTTTCATGTACATTTTCCCTGTATTTTCCTGTAAGTTATTTGTTAATTTATATATATATAACTACAGATATTAAAACGTATACGAATAAATTGTTTGTGATACCTAAATTATTCCCATGATTCTATTATCGGTTATACTATTCTTTTCCTGAGCACGCAATAATTACACCCTTTTAAGAATTTTTTTAATTGGTTGGTTCTTCTACACCGACAGCATAATTTCCAAGGCGTAACACTCCAAAAGAGTCGCGGCTTTCTTTTCGTCATCCGTGCCATCTTTGTTTCTATTTAAAAGGAAAATTTTTTTCAAGGTGCTTTCAACATTCGCATATTCTTTCATGTCAAAGTATATGTAAGCCAGTTTGAATAACGCTTTATTTAACAACTGCTCCATGTTATTGTTTTACAAATACTCTAAAATTAATTCCAAAACACTTTTCATTACATGCTTATCTTCTAATTTTACAAGCTAGTTTATATTTAAGTAAAATTTTTAAATAATATTTAATACATTATTATTAAAAATTTATCATACATTTTCTGTAAATTCATTAATGGCTTCTGTAGCATCATTTCTGGCTACAGTTCCCATATATGTTAAAATTTTTTCCATTTATTCCTTTAAATTCTCCGGTTTTTGAAGTCTGCACATCAATACGATGACATTTTTAAGGGAATTGAAGATGAATTCCTGGTGTTGCAAGGGATTTTATCTGTATTCTTCTTCTTTTTTAATAACCTAAAATTAAAAAAAAGATAATATTTTTTTTAATTAATAAAATTTTGCAATTTGCAATATTTAATTTAATTAAATAAAAGATTTTTTAAGTTTCAATGAAATATTATGAGTGACATTGTATAATAATAAAAATAATTTTAATTATTACTTTCAGAAACAACTTTAAAGCCGTTTCAGGAGATGTGTTTTTTTCGTCATCTGCCTAATAATAATCATTTTCCATATCTATTTCTTCTTGAGGTTTATCATCAGACTATTGATCATCATCTCCTTAGTCATCTGAACAATCGTCATCATAATCGTATTCATCTTCTGACATTTCTAAGATTTTTTATTTATTTAATAAGTTTCTTTAAAATATATTGTATTTCTAATATACTTATAAAGTAGTAGTAGTATTTGCAGTCCTATTTATATTATTATTTGCTTTTAATTATTAAATGTTTTGTTTTCTTTTAAATACTTATTAATTATATGAAGAATGAGTGAGTTTCTTATTAAATGATATCGTATATCAATAATATATATATATATTAGGTTTATCACATTTAATTTAATTAATCATTAAAATATTATAAACAACAAATCCCTTTTTCTTAAATCTTTTCTAAAAAGAAATATTCCCTCGAGATAATAGTTTCTGATGATGAAAAGTATATTAAATATTATAAATATTTAAATCTTAAATCAATCTTAATGAAATTAATATTTTTTTAATTTAACATAAAAAAGTAAATTAACTATATAGTTTTTGTTTAAACGATCCATTTAATTACATCTTTTACAAAATAAAATATTATATTTTTATTATTTTTCCTTATTCTAATATTCCTCATTACCTTATGGTTTTGGTTTAGCATTTTATTTTTTGTAAATTGGTATAGACTATATATACCATAACAAGCTTATCAATTAATTGTTGTTGTAATTTATTTAAGAAATAATAAATAATATTAAAAATAAAAAATATATAAAATTCTAAAAAAACATTTATCTCAAATCTTTTATTAATTTTTATTTTCGGTGATCTAGAATAGAAAATGGGTTCATGTTGTTCTAAAAGTTCAGATGATGTAGAAATAGATTGTATAGTATAAAAAAATCAGCATGCAAAGGATATTTTAAATTAAAATTTGTATGAAGAAAATAACACAAATAACAGTATCTAAAATTTGCCCCCACAATAAAATTAATAAGAAGAGTAATATTAAGAGTAGTAATAATAATAAGTTAGCTTACAATAATCTTAATAATTACATGCTAGGAATTAGCACTAATAATAAACAAGAGAAGAAATAGAAGATCTCAAATAATAATTATAACATGAGAGTTAAATAGAAATAGCTATCAAAAATGAAGAAAAATAGGAAATGTGGTAAAAAATTAAAATAATAATAAATTAAATTTAATAAAATGAATTGTTTATTTTGCTCATTTTTCCTTTTTTTTTGTGTTAGTTATTATTATAATAATATAGGTTTATTCCGAGTAAATAAGAAAAATAATAAGAAACTGAAGAATAAAAATAACTACAATAACGTATGGAAGAAAAAATTTAAGAAAATAATAAATATTAATAGTAAATAAGTGTGACAAAATAGAAGTGCTTTCCTAATATTGCAGTGGGTATTAATTTGCAACCTTATTTTAATATACTTTTTTGCTTCAATAAATATAATATATATATATATTGTTCAAAAATTAATTCTATTTATCTATTTAGAATCTTCTTTGTCTAAAGTTATCTATAGATAAAATTAAAATAAATTTAAGGAAATGTGTAAGAAAGACAACCCATTTAAGAACTTTTAAAAAATATCGATATAATTCAATTCTTAATGGAATGAAAATTAATTGAATACAAGTGTAAGTCAAATTACTTAAAATTTGCCACGAAATTTGATATTTCTTGAATCGTCTTTTAAGTAAAACTTTAGTTGAATAATAATTACAAATCAAACAATTATCTAATAGATTAATTTTGTTTTATTTTGTTTTTTTCAGTTTTTTTTATATATTTTTGATTACTTATTTTATTATTTTTTGAACACTACACTTAATTTTTAAATCATCTTAATAATTTTTTATCAAAAAAATAATTAATTTGTAAATATACGCATTATACTTATGTTTTTAAATCTGTTTTTTTAAAACCAAAATTGTTTTTTTAATTCAATAATCATAATTAGTGTATAAAATATACGAAATAAATACCATATAATTAATTCATGTACGATACTATATATAATTAATTTTTAAAAATCCTAGCATAAAAATGTTGATTTGTAATTTTTTTTGATGAAAGTAATAATAAATAAATAAATAAAAGATGATTTATATAGATTTTATTTTATTTTTAGATTTTGCTAAGATTTATAAGCAAGCAGCCTAGCTAACCTATTAAAAAATCTTCCAAAAACACTACTGCAATTGAAATTAGATTTTACGTACTTAATCAATTTTATTTTTTCCCTACTATTTTAGGCCTATTTACATCATAATAGTAAATATGTTTTTTAATTCATAGGAATTGCTTTTAAATAAATGATTAGTTTTTTTAATAAATCATTTCCAGTATTCCCACACACATTACCCACTTGTAGCTGATTTTTATGTATGATAATCAGAATAATAAAAAAATTTTATAGTTCCACAATATATTTTTAATTATTTAAGAAACTGTGCTCAATTAACCGACTAATCTTCAGAGAATTTAATAGACACAATGCAAAAGAAATTGGAAAACCTTGTAGCCTTAGAAATTAATTTTGGGTATTTTTTAATATATAAATAATCTCCAAATAACATATATCAGAAACGATTTATTTTTATAAATAAAGAGGTCTATTAAAATTAACCGACCAATCTGTTAGTATATTTGCAGAAAAACTTCCTAAAAAGCTAAATTTTATTAACATTGCTATGTGGTATGAAATTAATTGTTATAATTACTATTATTTAAATTTGCAAATTTTATTAAAATATGTTTAGGAGTACGTCAATATCCAAAAAGGAGAAATTTTAATAAACTAAATAAATAACGGGTGCTGATAAGCATTTGTAAATGGGAAACAAGTAAAAAAATATACAATAAAATTTATATTATATACAAATTTACCTTCAATACTTTAAATGTATTATCTACAGTAGAATATTATGATATATAATATTTAAAATAAAATTATATCAGAAAGATACATGTATCTTTAAAAAACCAACTAAATTAAGTTTATATTTTAGATATTAAAAAAAAAATTCATTTTTCATAAAATATCAGCGTAATGACTCTAAGTTAAAATGGCCTTTGAAACCGCAATCAGAACTTGTGTACACATGATTAAAATGATAATATAATCTATATTGAACCCATTTTTCTGTGCTCTGATTTGACGAACATCATCAAACACATCATTTAATGCATTCATTTTTGTATTTTAGACTTCAACTCTTCTTGGCAAACTGAATTCATCTTAAACTTTTTCGTATATAGTTTCCCAGACCTCATTTTCTTCAATGAATTGAGGCATTTCAAGAAATTTCCCTTCCAAATTTACGAAATGCTTAATTTCAAATATTTTACCCAATTTTTTTCTTAATTTAATGGTTTTACCTTTTTTCAATAATAAAAAAAGAAAGTAAAAATAGAGTAAAAATTAGCAATTTAATGATTTTTTTTTTACTTTTCCATCGGAACTGCTTTTTAAACATCTCAAATAAGAAATTAGACTTCTTTTCTTTCAGTTTTCGCTAGCCAAGTCTTTAGATTTCTTCTTTTTGTTGCTCAATGGCGAGTTATAATTCCTCTTCATGGTGCTCAAGTTTACAGCTTTCGCCCATTGCGTACGAAATTACTATTTTAATTTCCAGTTCAGTAGAGGGTAGATTTACGACTTCAGATAGTATCAAATCATTGATGTTAAAGGCCTTTGTTCTATTTAAATACTTGGTGGGTGGTTAAGTTTTTTTAAAATTTCTTTTTTTAAGACCCTAATAAAACTGTGTAGAGGATATATTTTTCAATTTTTAATTTTTGCCGTTATTTTCCCCATTTGCTATGCTTTTGGGGTTTATATTTTCTTCTATTTTAAGCTAAATCTCTTCTTCTAACTACTGCTATACTTAATTTTGACTATTATTAGTCGGCTTTCTTTTGAATTTCTGTTCAGAAGAAGGCTCTTTTTTCATAGAAAACGATAAATTCCTAAATTATTACTACCCCCCTGATTTTTCATCCTTGTTAAAACTTTAGTTGCTGTTATTTTGCTGCTACTACGGCTATTGAGATATTTGTGCATGAATTCCTTCATTATAAGAATCTTTCCTCCAACTCTCTCCAATTGCAACATTTTTTGGGCCCTTTTTATTTTATTACCATTATTATTCGGGTTCACTAACCTGACTGTTCGACTGAGTCATGTTGCCCTGCTAATAAACGGATGATTTCTTTTTTCTCTTTTCTTTTTTATGAGAAGTTTGTCCTTGCTGGTGTCTGTAATTTTATTTAACTGACTTTTCTTCCTCATCTTCCTCCTCTTCTTCTTCTTCTTCTTCATCTTCGTACTCTGAATTGCTTTGGTAATTTTCTTGTGTTTGAATTTGCTGTCTGTCTGCATCTCGATATTACAGTTCGTCTTCTAAATACATTTTCAGTTCCCTGACGTAGTACTTATTAAACATTTTAAGTATGGTTATCTCTTCTTCTTATGAAAAATTCCAAAAAACTACCGAACCTATTTTAAAAAAGGTCAGACATTTTATAAAAGGCTCATTAGCATAGGTAAGTGCAGGGTCAATTTCTCCTTCTTGTTGACAGCATTTTTAGATGAATTCTTCATCATCTATAAATCTTTTTTTATAATTTATGTTAAATACCATATATTAGTCTATTTTCATTTATAACATTTTTATAGTTTTCTTACTCTGCATTAGCTGGCATTTACTTTATCAAAAATGTTATGTCTCCTTTCGAAAGAGAGTACTGTATATTGCAATTTTTATATTTTTTAAACATGAGATCTACTCTTATCGATTGAGCTACACAATACATTCCAATTCGCCTTAAATTAATATCTACTTATTCTGATTGTTTTTCATTCGCTTTCTGTTAGTGCTGCTTTAAACGGACTTCTCTTGGGTTTGCGAAAAGTAATTCTTCTTGAAATTTTAATATCTTACCTGGCTTTTTCTTTAACATAATATTATATTAATAGCTTGTGATTATGCTTAATATAATTTTTTGTGGAATTATTAATATTATATTATATTAGATGGAAGCACGCAAAATATATAATATAAAGATGTATAGAGTATAAACAATTGTTATATAAATTTTATAGAAGTATATTTAAATTATACGATTAATTGTGGTTTATTTAAGCTTAGTGATTTTTATTTACACTATAATAAGTAATTTTATTTCTCTATTAATTTTAAGAATTAATATGGTTTAAAGATTTAATCAGAAAAATTAGTAAATATTTATATTATTTATTTTGTTTTTTTGTAATTATAATAAGCATCAATAGTGTTATTTTTATTTGTGAAGAGAATCATCACTATACATAAAAAAATAAACCAATACATTTAGTAACAAATACAATTAAATATATTAAATAAAACCCAAATAATTTCTGATTATAGTAATTTTACATATATCACTATTTAATTCAATGTCTGAAGATACAAGAATGTAAAAGTAACAATACCTTAGGGAATAAATATTAGACAAGGGGTATGATGGATACAATTTTTAAGTAAATATCTTCTATACACCAATACATGTTTATCTATTTGCAATAAAAAAATTAATATTGAAAAAAACTAAAATTATCTAAAACTAATAATTTAACCACAAATTAATAAATTTAATTTTAGTGAAAATCATTATTTAACATTATAGGAATATATTTTATTTAAATTGAAATTTTCTACTTTCATTTTTAAACCAATTATTTGGTATTTCCTACATAATATTAGAATTTTAGTACAATATTTATAGTATTTATTCTTCTTAATTGGCTATGTAAGTGATTACACTAATTTTCAAATTAATTTTTTTTAATATTAGTATTTTTGTGAACAAAAAAATCCTAAAGCTTCTGAAGATATAGATATATGGGACTTCTAGGAATTAAAAAATGTGGTAGAAGAATTTAAAAATCTGGAAGCCAATGAAGAGCAAGCCTATCAACAAATGAAAAATGAAAGAGTTTAAAGTGATTACATGAACCCTTCAGTTTTGTTAGAAAATGACGATTTATTGGTTTCTAATGGACCCTCTCAGCCCGGTAGCATGATAGACAATTCTCATTTATTGGGTAAAAATAAAGCAATAATTAAACAGACAAATAAGTAAATGATTTTTTATTGAAAAAGAAAAACAAGATGACTCTTTAAAAAACAGCAAAGATTTTGAACCAGTTGTAGTCGTTTCCTAATAATAACAATAGTAATCAGATCAAATTGTTGGATCGATCTTTACTTTGCAGTCGAGATTGGATGGAAATCATTTGAACAATGTTTACGAGTGCAACGTGATGGCGAAAAGCAAAGTGTCCGAGTTCCGGGAAAAGTTCCCCTCCCAAACGATTTCCGTAACAATTCCCTCTTTCGAACTTAAAACGGAAGGGTTTCTGAATCACCAATTCGCGTCATTCTGCGTAGAAACAAAGCCGCTAAATTGGAAGGTTTAGAGGAGATACAATGACTTTTTGTGGCTACGTCAACAGCTTGCGAAACTGTTCCCAGGACATATCATACCGCCGATAAGTGCGAGAAAGAAACTCAGGTCTCTGAAGCAAGTTTATTTGCAAAAACGACAGGGAATTTTGCAAAATTTCCTGCAGTACGTGATGGAAGAGCCTAACCTTTCGTCGACTATTTGCGTGGCGGATTTTTTACAGATCCAAGAACGAGGTCTCTTCGAACAGAGACAAAAACTGCACAGCAAAAAGGCCAGTCCTTAAAAAATATCCGACTTTTAGACCCTGAATGGACAAATCGAAGTCGTCATCGACGAAACAACAAAGCAGTATGCGACGCAGTACCGTCTCTATTAGCACAGCGTTGATACACAGTACAAGCAAATCAAATAGCTGTGCAAAAAGCTGTTTTCCCACATGGAAGGCGTTTACTCCTCAGTTATTGATATCGGAGAACGATTCGGAGCCCTGGCTGACGCCACGAGCCGCTTTAATCGAGCCACTCCTTACGGACAGATGCCGTATATGGAGAAAATGTATACTGTTCTTAACAACTACCAGATTTCGTGGGGGAAAACGTACCTGGAACAGCTGGAATACATTAAAAAGCACTACCACGACTTTTTCAGATACCACACGAAGACGAATGATGTGCTCAAAGATTACATCAGACAGCGAAATTCTCTTTTCAACCTTTACACGGAGGCCAACAAGAAGCTGGACGAGAAGAAGGAAAAACTCTTCTTGAGCAAGCAAACTGACAAGTGGGACATTCCACTCAACATGAAAGACAAGGCAGAAGAACTGTAAAATAACAAATCCGAAGCCTTCAAGTTCATCCTTCCCTCTGAAACGGAACAGGTCAAAAATATGGGCCTCATGTTCGGAGTCATCAACAAACAATTTTACGATAGTTCGCAGCATTTGTCCATTTAAAAGTAAAAGCACTACGCAAATAACTTCCTGGCTCTCACGCAAAAATTGGCCGAAGGAATCACCAATCAGCATCTCCATCTGGCAGACACCATGACAGATTTGTCTGTTCAGGTCAATCTAAAAGTCGCTTCTTTGAATTCACAGCTGCAAAATTTGGACAGTGCCTCTTCTTTTTCGGAAAATCTTACCAGGTCTTAGCTAAATGGAAGTAAAATGTTCAAATCTAATAATCAAGACGACAATGTAAGCAGAAATGGAGAATTAAATTCGAATAACAGTCCAAATTAGGAAAAAAATAATAATAATGGAAGCCCATTTTATTAATAGCAAAAACCTAATGAAGTCTAGCAAATTACAGATGATTAGTATTAGAAATAGAAAAAAAATTAAAAAGAATCAAAGTCTGAATATGAAAATTATACGGCTTCGTTCATTTAAAATGAATTTGATTGATTCATTTATATTATCAATTTATTCATTATATTAAGAGTTTTAAATTTAGATTGTCTAGTTCATATATTTAATTAAAAGAAGTATTATTGTTTTTTATTTAACTCATATTTGTTTTGTAATTTTGCTTAAACTAGCAGCTAATTTGTTCTGATTTACTAATATAAATAAATATTCATATTTACTTCAAAATGAAATAAAATAATACTAATATTTTTAGAAAGGTTTTGAAAGCAAAAACTAACACATATTAATTTAGTAATCGAGGAAAATAATTAACAACTTTACATTAATAAAAACAAACAGTCAAAAAATCAAATAATAAACTATAAACGCAACAAAAATTGAATTAAAACAAATTATCAACTAATGAATTAATTAATAAAACATTGCCGAATAAAAATATTATATTAATATTAAGTAATATTTCTTGTAAAATAAAATAAATAGAAACTAAAATCTAGACATAGACTTAAATTTATATAATCATGGAAAACTATAGAAAAATAGAAATTGTGGGAAAAGGAGCATTTGGTTATGCTGTATTAGTTCAAAATTAATAAAATAGAAAATATTACATAATGAAAGTACATAAAAAATTTAGATTATAGATAGATAAATCTAGTTATTAAATTTAAATTCAAAATAGATTATCGATGTTAGTAGGATGGAAAAAAAACAAAAGGAAGATGCTTTAAATGAAGTTCGTCTCTTAAAAGCATTGACTCATCCCTTTATAATTTAATATCGTGAATCATTCATGGATAAAAAGTAAGCATCAAAATTAATTCATATTTTAAATGATATTGGAGAATAAACCACAAATTTATAATTTACTAATAGTCGTTATTTATGCATTGTTATGGACTACGCGGACAAAGGAGACTTGCATAAAAGAATTCAAGAATAGAGAAAAACAGGGAAGCATTTCTCCGAAGATGATATTTTGAATTACTTCGTACAAATATGTTTCGGTCTAAAATATGTGCACAGCAAAAAAATTTTGCATAGAGATTTAAAAACACAAAATATTTTTTTAACAGGAAAAGACGAAGTTAAAATTGGGGATTTTGGAATTGGTAAATATCTAATTATAATATTTAAAATTTGTTTTATTTTTTTAACAATTACTATTTATCAATAATAAAAAATAAATTAATTTGAAAATAAAGCAAGAGTACTCTAAAATACTTGTGACTGCGCGCAAACAGCTATTGGAACTCCTTATTACCTTTCTCCGGAAATTTGTTAGGTATTTATTAATAATTTAAATGTTCTTTTGCAAGAAAAAGTTAATATTAATTATTAGGAAAAACCTTACAATTAAAAATCTGATATATGGAGTCTTGGGTGCATTCTTTATGAAATGATGACTCTGAGACATGCGTTTGACTCTTCAAGTAAACAAATAAATAAATAAATCTTCTTATACATGTATAAATGATCATTAATAATATTAATTACTAAAGATATGAAGGGATTAATTTTAAAAATATTGAGGGGCAGCTTTCCCCCTCTGCCCACTATCTATAGCTAAGATCTTAGAGATCTAGTTTCGGAAATGTTATAAAAGGATCCTTAAAAGAGACTGTCAATTAAGAGAATTTTGGAAAAGGAATTTTTGGCTGAGAAAGTGTAGTAATTATTAAATAAAATGACAGATTAGCTCTCCCAATCTGGTTTAATTTCTCAATCAGCTCTTTTCTAAGACGATGCTTCTATGGGAGAATCGTAATTTTAGTAGTAATCTTAATAAAAATCTCAAAATTCTGGTGCAGAATAAAGTGTGTTCTAAAGTCAAATCTAAAGTTCTATAAAAAAAATACCGAGTGGTAAAAAATTTAACGAAATCAACTCACAATAAATGTAAAAAAAAGACGAACAGGAATATTCTCTTGAACAGGATCCATCAGTCAGAAAAATAAGCATAAAAAAAAACTATGGAGAAGATATAGCTAATATTATTAAAAACAAGTAAAATTAACTTCAAATTTAGCAGCAGCTGCAACAGTAGTAGTAATTGGAACAATAACAATAGTAGTAACAACAGTAGAAAGAAAATTACTAAGAAAATCAAAATATTATTTTGCAATAAAAAATATCGAATATTAAACATAATATTAAGTCTATTTAACAATAATCATCAACTCAAAAGTCTTATTTACAAAATCTTAATATCTTTAAATAGCAACAATAACAATAATATGAGTAATAGTAATCCAACATATAAAAAGAGAATAATTTAAATATTGCTAACATGCAAAATATGTAGGAAAAAGAGTAAATGCAACTATTATAGCTGCAATAAAAAATAATAAGACAAAAATCAATTTCTTTACAAAATGGGAAAATTGTTGTAAAATAAAGTTAGAATAATTTAAATAAATAATAATGTAATTTATAAATTCCTGGGCCATAAATTAACAAGGAAGTAAGAAGAGTAACAAGTATACACCAAAAAGTAAACAAATACTTTAATATTTTATATTTATAGTAAAACATAAGTACAAAAATGTAATATTTTTAAATAGGATAGAAGTAAAAGCCCAATCTTAAATAAAAGTAAAGAAAAACTGTAAAATTAGAAATTATTAGATATTTAACTCAATAAAATTAAGAGATCTTTATCTAAAGATAATAAACTATTTAACGAATAAAATTCCAAAATATAATTAGTAAAATACCAAGTGGAAATATCCCATCTATTCAATAAAGTATTATATATTATAAAATAAGATAGCAAATTTTACGAATATATTAATTTTTTCCATAAAAAACAATTTGCATTAGATTTAATTCATGAAAAAGAATAAACGTAATTTAATAAAAGTGGAACACAAAATTCAGAGGAAGATTTTGCAGAAGCTGAAGATCAAAGAGTTCACTGCAAGTAAAATTTTACAATAAAAAATAAGATTTATAAATTAAATATTAAAGTAGATAAAATTTTAAAGATTTTTGACGATAGAGGGGAAAAGTATTCCAGGGATTAGTGAAAAAGATTCTATATTTCACAGAATTGAAGCCCTAAAAGTATATTTAGAGAAACAGTTAGGAGAGGATGAGTTCATAGAATGTTACCAGCGTCTTAATGTATTTTAAATTAATTTTATATACATGTTAACAATATAAATATACTAAACAAAAAAGGCTGAATAAGAAAATGATGATGATTTTAACGAAAAAGAATAATTTGATATAGACAAATTTTTAGGAAAATAAAAAGCCAAATTTATTCCTCTTATTTACTAACTTATCGTATGCGAAGATTCATATTATGTTAATTGAAATGCACGCTTAGTAATAAGAAAATAATTTAATTTTGAATAATACCAATATTTTATTAAAAAACAATTATTAATTTATCAAAATTTATTATTTAATGATATAAATGAATTATTAATTAAATTTTATAATAATATATTAAAATATGTAAATAAATATATACTATTAATTTAATAATGATACTAATTATTATTTATAATTCATTTTTATACATAACTCATTAGAAAATATTCCCATATTTAATTATATGTCTATGGTTTATCAATTAAATAATGAAAAGAAGCATTTTATAATTATTACCGGTATATTTAAACAATACCGGGCATAGTTAATTAATAATTTCTTATAGATTATAAAAAAATAAAAAATGAAAAACAATAATTATGTAAACTCTCATAAAATTAAAAATCCTTACAATATTAATATAGAAAAATTGAATTTAATAGAATAAAGAGAATAGTATAGTATTGATATAAGGAAAAAAAATAGATTTTCGATATTCTAAAATAATAGAAAAAAAAATCAACCTATATTAATTGACATCACAGATGATTAAAAATCGAATACAACCGATTTAAAGTCTTATTAGTCGATCCTTATAGAAGATTATGTACAAAATACATTATAAACACAATTTTTATATAATTTATTAAGATCGACAATCTTTAGGAAGAAATTAAGGATAAATAGATACTTTTACAAAATAATAACGATAATTTTTCATAAATTGAGGCAAAAAATATGAATTAAGATGTATTCTAAAAAATAGATTTTTTATTATAGCAAGAAAGTACTTTAAAAAATATTAACTAAGCAATAGCAATTTTGAAAGAGTAAATTGATAAATTTTATAATTTAACTAAATTATATTGATATAAATACTTAATATCTCTAGATGGCTATTTATTTAAAATGAATCAGATTCTTAATCATAATATGCATAAATAATATAGAGTGAATGGTTTTCTATTTTAATTAAAATTTTTTAAAAAATATATTAAAATTAGGCAAGTCTTAACAAAAATGTTGTATAAATTATATATAAGTTGACTCAGGGAGATGGGGAAGCAATGATGTCGTTAGTTGTAAATATTTTTTATTTGTGTATTTTGTTTTTATAATTTTATTATTAATAGAATTTACATGGTATTATTGATATTCTATGCAATTTAATTAAGAAAGAAATTCATAACCTTGATTTTCTTTAACTATATTTGAAGTCTATTATTAATCTATTGAAATTTAACAGTAAATATGGGAAATTACTATGGGAGAATTAACATTTTATTTAGTATTTAATAGCAATATTACCTAATTTTATTACTGAAAAAAAATAAAATCTAATATAATCATTATTGTCTTTACTTGCAGTGCTATTTAAACCGTAATAAATATGTCGGACTATATTTATTTTTGTTTAATAAAATTTCATACTTTATTTAATAGAAAACTCTACAGAAGATAAAATTTTTAAAGTGATTAAATAATAAAAACATTGGCTTTTTGCCTGGAATAATCATTTCAAGAAGATATTTTCATCAACATATTTAATGTAAATATTAACTTAAAATGAAGTTTCATAATTAAATATTATAAATTATTTTATATTTTGTTTAGATTTTTCAATCAATAACTCGCTACAACTCAAATTATATTGAAGTCTAAGATTTTTACTGTAGGTAAATATGCTAACATAAAAATCTTTTTGATAAAATTAAAAATAAAATATATACTGAAAACTTGGAATAGAGGTAATTAGCTATTGAAATAGTTTCTAATATCATTGAATCAAATGATGCTTCTGTAACTGGGTTTATATAAAAACAAATGTAAATACATTTATTTAAAACTTAGAAGATAAATAAATATCATAATTTTAAATTAGGAGTCTACTTGATACATTTATAAATTTGATTGATAACCCCGTAGATAAAACACGGCATATTTCAGTAATTATATTATATAACTTAGTTTCATATTAAAGTAAATATTTTCAAGGGATTTATTGTGCAAAACTTGCTTGTAATATAAGTCTAAATAATAATATAATAAATTTATAAAGTATAATTGCTATATATTTATAGACAGACTCTGTGTTTCTTAAGTAAGTAAGCAAACAGCATATATAAAACATTTTAAAAGTATTGGTTAAAGAATAATCGATAAATGTCGAAAAAGAATTAGTTTATATTTTGCAAAGAATTTGCTGTAATGTAAAATAGCAATTTGAAATCTATTCATCAAACAATTTATATAAATCATATACGTATCAAATTATAATTTTTGTTAATAAATTTAGGAAAGTTTAATAGATATGTACTATGAAGATATGATGTAATTAGAACTTTTTACCATTTTAAAACATAAAATATCTGAAGAATAGAGTACCAAATAAATTTTGCAAGGGCTAAATATTATCAGATTGATTTTGAAGTAATATTAATATAAATAATACTATTTTTTGTAATCTTCCCTTATAAAATAAAAAAGATGGGGATCAAGCAAAAATAAAATAGACTTTACAAGTAGAAACGATTAGATATTACAGTCAGAATTAGAAAATAGTGTTGTTATTTAACTAGAAAAGTATGGATTATAAGATTAAATTTATTAATTACAGGATCATGAAAACAAAGTTATATCATAGGCTTCCTATGAAATTTGCTTGTAGTATTTCGATTCTTGTTCTTCTATTGAATCTTTAAATTAAGATTCATTTGATATTTTGCTTAAAATGGAATGAGAAATATAACTATTTAAATAAATTTAAGCTACTTTTTATATTGAAAAAATTAAAACTAACTATTAATAAATATTATATTCTTGATTTAAATTAAATTACTTTCATAATTTTATTGTGATTTATTTATTATTCTATTAGTATATTATCAATTTATAGTAATAAGAAAAATTAAAATACCTCAAAAAAACATACAGGCTAAGATATAACTTAGAAATGGAATTTGATTTAAATGTAATTGATATTTTTCCATCACTACTATTATAACAAGAATGTTCAAATTCAGATCATGAAGATGTCAACATTTCATCTGTATGCTTGAGTGATGTTTGCCCTAATAGAGGGAAATTATGTTGTATTGAATGTGTTACGGATAAATAATTACATATTCATGACAAATAGTAAATAGTTTCTTTGCAAAAGTTAAAAAAATTTTTTTAATAAGTTAAAATAGAATAGAACAGAATATAGTCTGGTTAAAAACCCGAGTTATCTTGTTTTTCCTCTTTTTTTAATGATATGTTGAAAGAATTCGAAATACTTTAGAAAAATATAAAAATAAATTTGGAAAAAATTAAATTATTTTTGAATGAGTAATCTGAAAAAAATATTTAATCTCAGTTTTTCATGATGTTTGAAAATGAATTACAAAATAACAGTTCTGAGTATTTATAAAAGAAAATGAATAAATATGCAGTCAACCTAGAAATAAAAGATAACAATATTTAAATAAAAAACCCTAAAATGACAAATTTAATATAATAACAAGGAAAATAGCTCATAGATAAACTAAAGTAAATTGAATAACAATCATCAATCCTTTCATAGGGTTTGAAATCTTAAATAGAAGCTAGTGGTTATGCAAGAAATGGGATACAGAAGTTAAAAGAGGAACAATTATAAAAGCCTTAATAGTAAATTCTGTCTACGGAATAGGTATTTTAAAATAATGAAAACTAAAACTAAGAGTGGAATTTTTTAGGATAAAATTTATAAATAAAATAAACATTCTCAAGATTTTTGAGAACGGCATAACTTGATTAATGGGATTATTATCCAGGCTCATATGATGGGATTTCATTTATGTTTTATAGTTAAGATTTGCAAAATTTAAGAATGAGGTCATAGAATTAAAACTCAAATAGTAGTTTTTATAATTCATTTCAAGTTTAGTAAGCTTTAGGCAACTATACTCAATCAGGGTAACAGTAAATAGAAAATTAATAATAGTAGCAACTATATATTTAATCTCCGCATATATAAAATGAAAATGAAAATATTGTAATACTCAAGGGCATTCAGTTTAATAAAATTACTGATTGGTGTGATTCAGAATAAGTTGAAATAAATGTGAGAGTTTGTAAAGGGGGAGATTTAAATAAAAATATAGAATATTAGGAATCGTTTAACATATTATAAAATATGGAATCAGATTTATTAGATGAAACAAGGTAAAATCATTTTAAATAATATTTGCAAATTAAAGAAATTCATTTTAAAACTTATTGAATTTTTAAAAAAAAAGGTAATGCTATCATTTCATGTTTTCTAATATGGTTCCGATTACGGAAAATTAAAAATATTCAATTTCAACTAATTATATGTAAAGATTCAGAAGTAAACAAGGAACTGGAAAATCAATAAGAATATAGTAATACATATTTAAAAATATAGAAAAGGGCATTGACGGAATGATAAATAATGGAACAGACGAATATCAAGGATAATTGCAAACATTATTTTATTCTAAGGTTATTTGAATATTAAATTATTAATTAATTGTTTTTTTTATTTTTTAAGTACTAATAATTCTTTTATAATTTTTGTCTACATATTTTATTGTTTGATTAACTATACATTAACCAATATTATTTTATCATAAAAAATAAATAAATCACTGTAAATTATTATATCTACGCTCTAATTAATTCTGTTCATTCTGTTTTATTAATAAAAAAATGGAAATAGATATTTCTATACCTCTTACACCTAGTCAAAGAGAAACAAAATATATTAAAAGATTATTACTTCATTCGAAATACTAATCGTTAACAATAGAAATTAATTGTGCAGACTTACAAAAAGAAAGCAACTTATAATAGCTTTTCTTTCAAAAATGGATTATTAATGATTATATAAATTAATATTAATGTAAAATATAATCATTCGAAAAAATAAAGTTAATAGTACGCATCGATGATTACCTTAAGTTTTTTAGAGAGGTGGTCTAAAACATTCAAAATTAAGGAATTTTTAAAAATATTTATATAAAATATAATTTGATATTAGAATTAAAGAAATGTACGGACAACAATTAACAACAATCTATTGATTTTATAAAATTAAATTTCGACAATTTAAAACACAGAAATTTTAAGTTAATTGACTCTGATAGAACACTTTTAGATTAGTTTTCTATATATTTAATAAATGAGTTTTTTTCATATCATAACGAAATGGAGAAAACTAGCTAAACAATAGATAAAATATTTAATAATGGTATGATTTAGGGATATATTAGTTAATGCCCAAAAATATTTTTTAGAAAAAGTAACATTCTTAAGAATTATTTTGATATTCTTAATGAAAACCATTTATAATTATACGATTTTGATATTTAATATATGCCTTCTCTATTATTATTATTGAAAGTAATTCATCTTACCTATTTGAATGATATTTATTTAGAATTCAATTTTGAATCCTTTTATACCAACTAAAAGCTTGCATATGAATTTTCTAGATAAATATAAGAATTGTTCCTTTTATTATTAGATCTAGACATTAAGAAAATCACCATCAAGCCAGATAATTTATCATACAAAATGATTGATGACTTATTTTTGGGTTTGTACCATAATTTATCATGCTAATCACTATAAAATAATTATCAGAATAAAAAATTAGAGTTGCTATTTGACTTAAGAACTATGCACAGAATTGATAATATTTCTTTATTGAATAAAATTTTATCTTATTTTTTAAATTTTAGGAAAATTTTTATTAATCAGATTATTTTAACTATATATACTCCTTATTTACATGAAATAATAAATGTAAACACATTGTTTTAAATAAATTATTAAAATGAAGTTATTTTTTGCATTTTTTTAAAAGGAAATATGGGATATGATATATATCAGTTAACATTTAAATAGCTCAATATATTAGTTAAAAATATAAGTTTTCGATATTGAAAGACTAATTTCATAAAAATGTAATTTTAATCCATAGTTTGCTTATGATTTTTCTTAAAACAAAGCTTTTGTTTAATGCAAATCTCAATTTATGAAATTCAAAAGTAATTTATCAGAAATTCTATAAAACTAAATATGTTATCAAAAGGATAAACTTCAAATATCAGAGTTGACATTATAAAATATAGCTAATGAGAAGGATTTAATAATTTTTAATCACATTGATCATAAATAACTGTAAAAATTAACTATCGATATTAATTATGATTAGAAATTTGATTTTAATAATAAATAAAAAAGAGAAAAATAAAATTATGTACGGATTTATTTTTCTTTATTAAGCAAGTTTATGAATACAGCAATTAAATACTGCACTGAATGGCAGTGTCTAAAATGCTTAAGAATTGACACAAAATTCGGTGTAATTTTAATTGATTTAAACTCTAAAACTATTAACATTAAAACTTAAAATGAGGTAAGGATAGACTGTAAAAGTTTATATGAATAATTTTTAGATTAAATATTTTTATTAATGAAAGTACTGCTTAACAATAATACAAAAATAATCAAATAAATTAGTAAAATTTATTTTAGGATTTAAAATGATAGTATAGTTTAGAAAATGCTTTAATAAGATTTTTTAAGTCTATTTAATAATATGATTTAATTGGATTTTGATATTAGTACTTCTAAATTTTTTTATTCTTTAGAATGCTTAACAAAAATATATGAAAAACATTGTAAATAATTTTAATGGATTTTAAGATTTTAGAAAATGCTCATATGTGATGACTATTCCTTGATAATTTAATTTCTTTAAAAAATATATTCAATACATTGTCGAAAACTTTTTATATACCCAATTATAGGGAGAAAATTAAGTTCAAATTAACAATTAGAAATAGCAAATATGTTTCAAAATTTACTTTATAACAATTTTGAATTAGAATTTAATATTATTTAAAGAAGTAACTTGAATTATTATCATCCTCTTTTTTAAATTATTTAAAAAAAGGGAAATTGAAAGCTAGATTTTTATATTTTTTACGTGCTATATCTCCTTTTAAATTATTTAGACATGAAATTCTTTCAGAAATAGCTTCTTTTTTGATATATGATATATATTTTATTTTGCTAATGCAAGTTATGATATTATATATAACCTCTTTTTAATATTATAAAGTTTGGAATTTAAAATCATAATCAACAATTTATTGAATACAGCTTAATACTTATAGAATTGTTGAAATAATTATCTTTTATATTCTTAATATATTATAAATTAAAATTTATATTATATATAATTGAAGAGTATTTATATTTAATATGGCTATTTAGAAATTTATCAACTTAATATTTTAATATTATCTACTTTTTTAATTCTTAATTTGAGCATTTTGGTATAATAAAGAATTAATTTAGAACTTTTATTTGAATAGCCACAAATAATTTATTTATTCCAACTCTAATGATATACAAAATTCCAGTGAATAATTAAAGAAGTATTATTTTTTATGGAAATATTGAAATTACTAAAAATGGATACAAATATTATATGTATTAAAAAAAAAAATAAATATGCTAACTGCCAAGTGGATACACCAGATTCTAAGATCTGAAATTCAATCAAATGTTATTACCTTATTTATATTGCCTTAATTTTACTTAGTCATTATTTATTTTTCTCAAATTTAATTTTAATAAAGTAGTTAAACCTTGCCTAAATTACCAATTTAATTAATTAATAAGGGACTTGTATACATTAAAATTAATTTTAGTTATGGTAAATAGTAGCATAACAATATTTTTTAAAATTAAACAAGATGGTATTATTTAAAATTGAAAATTGATATATATATATTTAAAATCCTACTTTATTCATAAATTATTTTAAATATTAAATCCAAAACTTAATGGAATTTAATATATTTTTCTCCAGTGAACTTATTTGGTAATAATTAAGTTTGTTTGTATTTTACGTAGTTAAATAATAATATTAATACTGAAAGGAATTTCTTATATTATGAAATTGAAAAATTGTTAATAAAAAAAAATATCACAAATCTCAGCAGGTATAAAAGAAATATTAGTAGGAAAAATAAACAATAATATTTAATAATTAAAAAATAAAAAAATATTAAACCAAAAGCTTTTAATAAATTAACAAAATTGCATTATTTACATTTCAATCTACTAAACAAAGTAATAAAAACAACAAAAACAAAAAGGAAAAGAATAATATTATAAATATAATTTTAATGAATTGCTTAAATGGAATTGTAAGTAAAGGAAGGTTTACCAGATATATATCTAATTTGAAAGATAATTTGAAAACATCAAGGTCTATGGATGAATCCTTTGAAACTGCTACTAGTCTTGAAAGTTCTCAAAGACTTGAATATGAAACACAAAGAAAATTAGAAAAAAAAAATTACAAAAAATGAAATCATAATTAATAGATCCCTACAATAATACAGAAAAATTAGATTAATTTTATGAAGCAGTAATAGCCTAGCAAGAATATCTAATTGAAGATAAAATAAATAAACTCACGAACATAAGAATATTAGAGATAATGGAAGATGCTAGATGTGAAGATCTTGCTTTGAAAAAAAAAAAAGTAAATAATAATTTAATGAAGCTTAAAATGTAGAATGTTTAGAAACTGAGCCAGATCAATTAGTTTAGGAATAAGAATTTAAATAAAAAATTACTTTTATTGATTGAGTTTTAATTGATCTAAAGAAACAATAACAAAAAAATGATATTTTTCATTATAATTAATTTATACTTATTAAAATAATTTATTATGTATTTATAACATTATACTACTTTTTTTTGAGAAAAAAAATAATGAAATATAAAATTTAAATATATAAAAAATATTGAAATATTTGTTTATTTATATTAAGAGTTTGTTTATATTATTTATTGTATATCAAATAGTATTCTAATAAGCAAGTTTTATTGTATTTAATAACCCCATTTACTTGATTAATGCAACTCAGTAATTTTAAAATTTAAATTAATACCATATTTCTATTTGTTTATTTACTTTATGTTTAATATTTAAGTGCATTGAGCTTTTTCCTAACAATTAAAAAAAATATCCGTTATAATAAAAAGATATAGTAATATAATTTTTAGTTATTTTTTATTATCCGTTGTTTAATATATTTTTTATTTAAATTTTAAATAAAATGTAAGTAAAGCTGATAAAACTAAAATTTTTTTTAAAACTTATTATATTATTGAAAATAGTTGATAATATCTAAACTATGTAATTTTTTATTAGAAAAATATTCTAATATAATTACATAACATAAAAACTAAATATTACTTTAAATTATTAAGAGAAGTAAATAATTTTGAATTAATATTATTCAGGAATAATATAAATTAAGTTTGAATATGTGTAAATTAGTATTCTAATAAATCAAATTGTAGTATATAAAGTTTATAAAAATATAATAATAATTAACGATCATAGTTTAGTTATATTAATACCCAGTGACTTAATTTACTATAATAATTATATTCAAGCAAATATGTATATGAAAATTAATGCAATAACTATTAATAATAGAAAGATGGATACAATTTTGAGGCGTTTAGAAGAGATTTTAAATTTTTATTTCTCTAATCCTTCCTCTTACAGTTATATTATGGTTTAATCTTTTTATTGATTTTATTTTTCAAGTTGAAATTTTTTGTTTTCCGTTTCTAACAATTTATCTTGGGTTTCTTGTCTTTATTAATTAAGATTTTGTATTTCATTGGTTTATTTTTCTATTTCTAATTTTTATTAGTATAACTGCTCTTCATTTTATTTTTGAATTTATTATAGTTTGATATTTTTTAACTCCTGAATTTCATTAATTTATTCTTCATAACTTTATTTTTACTTTTTGATTTCTATCATTATTTCACTTTCTCGTTTTTGTCTTTCTTCGCTTATGCTCTGATATAATTCTCTGTGCTACATAGATTATCTCTTATTTTATTCAATATGATCGTGTTACAATTTTAAGACATTTTAATATTGTGACTACAAATTTTCATGTTCATGGCCGATTTTATCTATTTCCTTTTATTTGTTATCATGCTCATCCAAGAGCTTTTTAACTATATATCTTGCTTTATTCATTGCGAAAATAGATTGTTATGTTTGGGCAATGGGTTAACAAAGAGAAAATTCATGTTCCTAAAACTGAGAATATGGAAATATGACGTTGCAAATCTGACATAAAAATTTCGCAAAATGACAATCATGAACTTTGTGATCATGGAGGTGCCTTCTTTAGCCGGACCAAGAGCAGCCCTCTTATTTATGGTCACAGTCAACATAAACCATTTGGCATACATATGTGTGAACTAAATAGGTATTGGCTAGTCCTATCCAAGTGCACAGTTCATTAGGACATTCGTAATCTCTATAGTTACATTGATTCTAACAAATAAATAAGTTGAAAATATTATTCTAAATAAAATTTATGTACTAATGGTTAAGAAAAATCCTTAACAATTGTTATAATTATTTGTATAATAAAATTCAATGATATAACAATAATATAAAATTGTTTAGAAGATTTAACCATAGATAATATTTTTCAACCATTGATATAAAAAATTAAATTATTATTACTCGGTATTAAGTGAATTATAGTTTTCATGCTTTTTGTATACAAAAACTTGAAAATAAAAATTAATAATATAATTTTTTAATTTAAAATATAAAAATAAAATATGATATGATATTTGATACATAAATAAATTTTGGTATACTAAAATACTTTTAAAATTTTTATTTTTATAAATTATTAACAGTATTAAATATTAAAATAACAGTTTATTTATTATTAATAAATAGGTACTTATATCATTATTTATTATATATAAGGTAAATGAGTTAATTTAAATATATATATATAATAGCTATAATTTTTTTATAAAAAAAAAAAAATATATGTGTTCATTCCAAAAATATGTATTAAAAATATTGATAAAATTGAAAAATTTTATCTATGGTTAAAGGAGTTATCTTAACTTTAGATAAAATTTTTTATTTCAATGAATAATATTCTTATTCCAAAAAAATTTGTCAATGGCTAACATTTAACACCATTGGTATTCGAACCCCCAAAAAAATATTATTTACTTTTTCATGTTCTCGTTTGACAGAATACGGCATTATACAGCCACAACCTTTCGAAAAGTTAGCACAATGAACATATCTAAATTTACATTTTTTTTCTTAGTGCTGAAGCACTAATTTTTTTATTCCCATCCGATCACAGCCCAAGTGTTTATTTACACATTCTACAATTTGATATTCGCAGCTAACTTCATGTTTTTTAACTTATTCATTTTCACAACTTATAACCTAAATAAGATATTAATAAAATAATTCAAATAAACAGAAATATTATAAATTTTATACTTATGGACAGCCGAATTGATAAAAAAAGCAGTGTATTTTGAAGTTATTTTATATTAGGTTTCTCACAAACCGATCTCTCAGGTGAGAATTGTCATATTATAATCTCGTTCTAAACCTAGTTCTGCAACAGGGACATGCAGTCAAATCCTGTATGCAATAATAACAGAAGTTTTTATTGCAATGTTTGCATTGAGTAACATCTCTACATATATTATAGCAAACTGGGCATTTTATGTCTTCATAAGTGTTTTCGTGTAATATTTCTTTATTTACGATTCTTTCTTCAACGAAATCTATTTGCTTTTCCTTTAAAGTCTGCAGATTAACCCTTTCTTCTAATCCCAAACTTTCATTGTGCAGCTGTTCAATATCCTCTGAATCTTCCTCTTCTTGTTATTATTATTGTTATTATATATTGCTTCTTACTGCACTTATGCAAGATTGAAATGTAGAAGCTTAAGTTCTGATAAATACAAGTTTAAATGTGAAATAGTTTCAAAATAAATTTTATATTATTACATGTTATGCTAACCCTATTTTTACTCTTCCTCTTCTTCGTTTTCATCCTCTATCGAGTTTCTAACATTTGCATTAGACAAATGTGACTGCTATTATATTAAACTAATATTCGGCATCTGTATACGTCCATTAGAAACCAAAGGAGAAGCATGGTAAGATTTCATTTTTACATTAATGTCTACATATTCTTCTGTTTCTTTTGGAGATATCTAGCTTTCGCAATTATCATCTTATACAAACTGTTATTATTACTAAACCTATGGCCAGTCTACAACTCCAATGTACTCGTTTTTATTGGAAGGCATATTTTCATTTAATTAATAATTCTATTTTTGAAGACTTATTTAAAATTTATTAGCAGGAAGTGGAGCACTATTAACTAATTCCGCAGAATTATTTGGGGAAAGATCCTTAATTTATTCCACCTATTATAAATCAACACTTCCCAAGTTATTTGTATTAGGTTAGCAAATCATTTTATAAATAAATATAATATTTAAATTTAGAAATTGAGAATTGTACAATAATATTTTTTTTTTAATACTTGAATAGTTTATTATCTTTGATTAAAATGGGAATTTATAAATATATATATATTCAGAGAATTTAATAGTTTAAAAATTCCGAAATTAAATTATGCTCCATTAAAAACCACTATTAAATATTCTTAATATTCATTAATCACCATTTAATATTGGAAAAAATTATTTCTATGACCCATTATTCCTTCTCTCTGTATACAAATTAGATTAAAACATTAAAAATAATTTACCAATACTATTAAATTAATAATTAACAAAAAAAATATATTTTTAAAATTATACATATAGATTTTCAATTTATTAATCAATTTAAGAATTCTAATATTTCATTAATTATTTCTGCCCGAAAATTTTATTAAATATTCAACTTTATCAATTATAATTAAAATATTTTTAAAAGTTTTTAATATCCTTTTTTTTAACAAAATTGACTTATTCTCTTTTAAATAATTTTGACATCTTACATTTTTTTACTATATTTTGCTTGATTAAAGGATTACTAAAATTCAAATGAGAGAATAAAAGGCATTTTTTTAATCATATAGTAAATAAATTCACCATATTATTTTTTTTCATTATTGGGCACTGTTATATTAAAATTAATATGACTTATATTTTAATAAAAATTCTACACAAATTGTCTACAATATGAGTAAAAAGAGGAAAAGTTTTACGAAGATTCTATAACTGCTAATCCTTGCTGTTTATGAATAGCAAAGTTAATTGTATTACTATTTACCACAAAATTCAGATATATATCTTTAGGATATTTATTGTGCAATTAATTTTTTTCCTTTTATTCTTTACTTTCATTATATTTTTCTTAACTGGATGATTCAAATTGCATATATAATGTAGGCTATAGATCCATATAACTTTTTACAGATTTAAATATTATTTAAGATTGAGCATCGCTTTCAGCATTATTTGTGTTTGATGTAGATATTTAAATTTCAGAAAAAATTAGAGGAGGAATTTTAATAAACTCTTAAGTCATTGCAGTCAATTTGTATAAACCATTCGAATATCTTTCAATCATTATATTAGAACGAACGGTATAATTTTCTATTTTTATATTTTTTTAGAAAGTAAATCTAATAATTCATAAATATACTTCTCTTAAATTTTATATTTCGATCCATTTTTACCTTAAAAATAATATTATTTTTGATAAAAAATATTTTTTTTTATATTTAAATATTTTACCTTGAATATTAATAAATACTTTCTAAATAGGACCTTCAAATTATTGGAAAAATCTTAACAGACATTGAAAATTCAAATCAGATGTTTGTTCGTGACTATCACTGACAGTGATTTAAGGAGACTATGTTGCCTAATCTCTTTTAAATTCAATAAGCAAATCATTTAAATTAAATAATATCTGATCATAGTCGTGCCAATTTAACATTTCAACCAGGGAAGAGAAAATATCAGGATGTACTTGATATAGGGAGAAATGAAATTCAATTTTTTTGTGTGAAATTCTCTACTACAAACTATTAGAATTTCATTGATCTAATTTTCATATTCTTTAAATAAATTACTGAAAGGGACTTTTTATTTCCCTTTAAGCATCACAAATTAAAATACTATCGTATCAGGGTATCTTACATGTTTTTGGCATTAATAAAATAAGTCAATCAAACTCTCTGACCCTTTTTAACCTTATTATATTCTAAGAGAGATTGATTTTTCTTACTAATTTTATTCATAAATTTGTTATTCTTAAATAGATACCATTGTTTAAAATATTTTTTTTATGGTTTTTAGATTTCAATAAATAGGTAGACGTATATTATTGGCCGTAATTAATTACAACAATTTTAAAATATGAGCTAGTATATAATGAAATATATTATAATTTAGAAACAGATTTATTAACAAAAAAATTATAAATAAATCTTAAATTATTTTAAATTTTTCAGATTGTTTTCATTTCATTTGTTATTTAGTTACTTTTTATACTTTTGACTCGCATTTATAAACTCACTTTACTTCTTACATTTAATTTACTAATTTTTATTATTAAGTTTACTCCTCTTCGCAATCATCTCCTTCCTGGTCTTCTTTTTATTCGCAACTACTCCATTATATAGTATCTAAATTTAATTATACTTATTTAAAAAATCATTAAACTTAATAATTCACATTATTATTATTTTACTATGTCTATCATATATGTTTAAAACACCAGTATTTTCTATTTTTAAAAACCAAGGGCCTTCATATGTATTCCAAGTCCCAGTAGTCCACAATGCTTTTTCGTGCTTATCATACACTACGCAATTTCCTTTAAATATATATTTTATTCATCAAAAACAGTTTTTTCATTTATTATTATCATTAATAAATATAATATTTTACCATCATCTTGCATTCTCAAATGGAAAGGACCATAACCTTACAATATATCAGGTGCTTTCCAAATTATCTATATATATTTTGATAAAAAACTGTAAGCTTTAACCATAATTAAAGAAAGCTATATTTATTTTAAAATATATATAGCTGAAATTTTATAAAATTCGCTTTGCTTTTTATAATAGCAATCTGATTTATTAGTACTTTTTTCTTATCTTAGAAATCGGCTCCGTAAAACACTGCAAAATCACCATCTTATGTTACTGTTGCATAGTATTTTCCGTTTTCACTTCTTATATAACTTTCTTATATTAAATTTGTAACGGTGTGTATTCTATCTTCTTAAAAATTATATTTCAGATGATTGTATTATAAATACATTTCTAAATTTTTTTAAGTTGATAATAAAAAACCTATTATATTAACTAGAATCTCCCTAATATATTATAAAATTGTGTATTAATTTACATATATAATTAATATACAAAATAATCAATAGTTTAGAAAAAATACAAAAATTAAAATATAAATATATTTGATAAACGTAACATTAATTTATTTTAAATTGTTGTAGATTTAATTATCATATTTCCTATTTAAATGTTATTAAATATAAAATCTATTTTATTCATTTCAAGAAAACTTAAATTATTGCAAAACTATCATAATATCATAGCTCCAATTATACCTACATTATTTCCGCATTTTGGAGGTTAAATAAATTCTTCAGCTAAATGTTTTAAATTATTAAAATAAGTAAAACTATGGTTTCTAGAATTTTAAATTTAATTTACCAGTTTTTTTGTAAAGGACCATATAATCATTAAAATTTTTTACCATTTCTTTTTTTATTTTACTGTATAAAATAGTTCTATTCATAATACCCCCTAAGTAAAGATAATAATAATAAGTCAATGTTTGTAAAATATTGAATAAAACCTTATTACCTCCCAACACAATAACTTCAGGGGAACATACATATGCAAGATTGCAACAAAATATGGCTAAATAATATGCAATTACATCCCAGATCTCATCATCATCTGTAAGAATTTGAACTTCCATTACATCTTTTAGCCCTTTTCTTTTAGCTATACTTACATTGGTTACCATTCCCTAAAAGAAAAATAATATGAAATATAGATAATATTTTAAGAATTTTATTTTTATTATTTAATAAATAAAGTAAAAAAAAAATACTTCCAAGCAATTTTAATGGAAACTGCAAACTCCTTAGAAATTTTAATCTGAAGGATGATTAGGCACGATCATATGGCCTCCTTCAGGGTGCATTAAACCATGGACTGGTTATCCATTTATAATTAATCCAATTCCTACTCCAGTTCCCACAGTAACATATACCAAATTATTATTTATGGGATGTTTTCCTGAAAAACATTACACAATGATATAAAGTATAATATTAGACTTAATAATTTCCTTTTTTTACCTAATTTAAATTCTGATAAAGCGCAAGCATTTACGTCGGTATCGAATCCTACTCTTCCATTATATTGGCAAATGTTAGAAATGGAATTAACTACGGGAAAGAAGCACCAGCCTGGTTTAGGCGCAGTAGTTATCTTTCCGTAATCTGTATCCAACTTATTTAGGCAAAGCGGCCCAAAACTAGCTATTCCAATGTGCTCATACTCAAATTGTTTTATGTATTCAGCGATTTCGCTCATATTATTTTCAGGAGTGGAAGAAGTCCTGAAATATTTTTTCTAGATTATATCTACCTAAACAACTTCTCCCGATTACCCATACACTACAGTCCCAAATCCCACAGAAATTCCAGTCCCCCCAATTTCAATCCCTATAGCCTTAATAGATGTATTTTTTATTACTTTTTTCGCTCTGAAATGAGAAATAATACATTTAGCAGAAAACAATGCTCCTAAAGAAATAGAAGCAAATAGAAGTTGTTTACTAGAAACTGATTATTAAATTTATTAAGAGGACATTAGATACTTTGCTTTTATTAATGAATATCTATTTGTTTATTTATTTGAGTTTATTGCCTGCGAATCGAATTTTTCAATATTTTTAAAGCTTTATTATTTTTATTTATATTTTTCCTTGATTTTATAATAGTAAAAATATTTACAATAAATTAATCTAATGCGCTATATACTATTATTACAAAGTAGAAAAATTTTAAATTTCCAAATAAAATATGTGAATTTTAAAATATTATAAAAAAAAATGTAAATAAAATGAGTTCAATTAATGTACTACAACAAATATTTAAGAAAATAATGTTAGAGAAAATTTAATTATGATGAGTTAATTGGAAACCGAATAAGTTTTAATATTTTCCAATCAAATAAAAAAAAGAAGAATTTTAATAATCAGTGAAATAACATATGTTACTTGGATTAAAGTTAACCAGTTGAACAATTTCAGATTATTATATATATAATTATTAAAATTTTAATATTAAAAGTTTTTCGTATTGAAAGTTATTGCATTTATTAAAAGTTGACTAGTTATTTTCTAAAAAATAAAATAAGTTAGTGTTCTGAAAAGTATATATATATAATGTCTAAGAATAAAAAATCCTTATAGAATTATAAAGCTAGAACAAACTATTTATAAATTAGATTTATATCAAGATTTCTTTAATGTGATAATTAATCAAATAGAATCATTAATATAATTATAATTTTAATAATACTTTGTGTAATAACCCCATAAATTATTTTACTTCAATTAAAAATTTGTGAGAAATTCCTTAAAAGTAGTAGGAAGTAATTTAATAATTAATAAATTCAATTATTAGAGGTCGTTTAATTCACGCATTATTTATCAACTTAATTTAAATTCTGACATAAATATAGATAGATCAAATAAGAATGAAAGAATATATGTAAAACTAGGGTTTTTGGTTAATTAACTTAATCTACAATAGTTTTTCCTTTTTCTTATTCATATTAAATCACCACCCTCTATAAGACTGAGGATTATATAAAGGAAAATTAAATAAAAAATAATTCAAAACTGCTTATCAAAAACTACTAATTAAAAAAAAAAAAAACAATATATTCAAGAAAAAAACACACACAAAAAACACATATAGCAAAAGAGAAAAATAGAAATCCGTAATTTTAATAAAATGGAAGTTAATACAGTAGAGGATTCTGGATTTGATTTTAATTATACCTTTGGAGAAACTTATGAATATTACAAAAGTTCATAGAAAATGAAAAATTACCTCAGAAAATTTAGGTAACTTTTATAAGAGTTATTATAAATGAAGTATTCATTATTACTTCATGTTTAATATCTCTACACATACTATCTTGATTATCAATACTAATTTCCTAATATTATTCTTTTAGTGATAATGTCAGCTCTCCAGAAGATGGGTTTATGGAAAAATCTAAAAGAAAACTAAGTTGCGAACCAAGTGATTTTAAGATCAAGTTTAAAACTGAAGTAAATACTAAATAATAATATTTGTTTCGCAACATATTAAATAGTATTTTTTCTATTATTATATACCCAATATAGTTCCAAAGAATAACCAAAAATAAATAATATAATTTTCAATTCTAATATTTTATCACTTTTTACTATCTTTGTTTTTATAAAAACTAAGAAAAAAGCTATTATTTTATAATTGTGGTATTTTTTTTTTTCCTCAATAATTTACTTTAAAACTAATAAGTACTTCATTCAAACTAGAGCTTACAAGCGGAAATTAATTTTTATTTATTATCAATCACAAACGCATCTATCTCTTTATTATTCTCAAATTATTATTGATTAATTCTTTAAAACATCATTAGAGAGTTTTATTGATTAATAAAAAGAATAATATTTAAATAAAATATATAATAAGTCTAATTAATTATATATATATAAATACGATTTACTTTATCAAAAAAACTAGATTAATATTGGAATAAAATAAATTACTTTATAATCAATTTCTTATTACTTTTTAATCTAAATAATATAATTAATTTTATTAGATCTGCAAGTACTGGAAAAATGGAGGTTAGTGTCCGTTTTAAGACTAAGTAATAAAATTATTTATTTAAAAGCCTGTAATAAATATTAATTATATAATTATTAGTGTGCCTTTGCTCACGGGAGCATTTAACTGAGATCAAAGACTCATTTGCCCAACAATTATAAAACTAAAAAGTGTAAAAACTATCATGAAATAGGGTATTGTTGTTACGGTACCAGATGCCAATATATCCACTCCTCTTATGAAGAAATGTCAAGTAAAGGGTAGCCTTCTCCTAATAAATATCAAAACTAATTAAGGGATATCGATTATTTCTGGGATAATAAGTAAATGTGCTTCTCTTCCCCTTAATTGTAAATACCTAAATAATATATGTAGATATTAACAAAACCATAAATTAATAAAATATTTTCAATTCAGATAACCAGTCAGACCTAGACTTGCTACCTTTGAGTCTCTTACCAGTTGTTAAGAAGGATATGGTTCTCCAATCACAATTCACGAAAGTGTTGAGGACTTAAGTTTGTGAGTCTTTCATATGTATACTTAATATTTTATCACATTACTTTCTCATTTAAATAACCTTTCCACCATAAGGATAGAGTTACAATTTTTGATTGAAGTAAATTGTGAAAAACACTAAACCCTGAAGAAACATTTCATTTCCAAAGAATTGTTACTTTAGACCCCTATTTAATTATATTTAAATATATAAAAGCGTAATATACAATTTTATTTAGAAACAAGTAATTATATTTTTTTCAATACCGTATCTTATATTTATATAACTATATGCATTAAAATTTTATAAATATTTATATGTAGAGAAAATAGAATCTTAAAATAATTGTGTTTCTATATTCTAATAATATTCTTACTTTTATATATATAATTTATAAGGAAAAAAAAAAAAAAAGACAATATAGTTACTTATATTGTTGTGATTATTCCAAGAGTATGAAAATTACCCTTAGTTAAATTTTATAAATCAAAAACTATTAATGATAGTAATTAATACTAAATACTTTAAAAATATTGATTAAAATTATATACTTTTTATTTTCCCATAAAGCATAAAAAATCAATAATAATAACAATAATATGGAATAATATCTTGGACATAAAGCCTTAATAAATTTAAAAGTAATAGCAGGGGCAGCCAAACCCAACCCTAAAATGGGTCAATCATTAGGTCCCCTGGGTATTAACATGATGCATTTTTGTAAAGATTTTAATACATAAACTGCTCATATAAGATCAGATGTTCCTTTGAGAGTTTAATTGATGGCTTTTGCAGACAGAACTTATAAATATATAATTAAACCTCCCGAAACAAGTTGGTTCATTAGAAAAGCAACTGGAAAAAATAAATTTACAAGTTTACCTGGTCATGTTATTAGAGATGAATTATCAATAAAACATGTATATGAAATAGCATTGGTTAAGAAAGAAATGGACTGTGACTTAGTTGACGTATCAATGGAATCTATTTGCAGATAAATTATTGGTTAATGTTCATCTATGGGAGTAAAAGTTGTACTTCATAGAGAAAGCCCAGCTCCTTTTAACCCTAAAATTAAAATATGATTATTAAAATAGATATGTTTAGAAATAATAAATTTAAGTATAAATAATGTCTACTACGCTAATAATATTTAATTTAATTATTGTAAGTTAATCTATAACTTTATTTTAAAGATTTCTAGAAAATTATCTGTAGCTTTTTTTTAAGATCTATCATTTATATGTATTATTAATTAAAGTTCTTAAACTTATTTATCATATTATTCTAGTTTTTTATATAATAAAAAATGGACAAAATATAATATTTTTTTATATGTAAACTTATATTTACAGTTTTAGTAAAAATAAATAAATTGTTCATACAAAGAAAATAATATAATATATTTAAATGTATCAATTTTGATATATCTAATAAAGCAAATTATAAGTGAAATATGTTTCTACTATTTTATATTATAAAATTATTAATTTTTGTAAATTATTGATTTTATACCAATATTTTTATATATTATATTTTTATATATAATTTTATCAGATTTATTTTTAAAAAAACTATATTATAAGATATAAGTTAATATGTTAAAAATATAAATATTAAAAAAATGTAATAGTGATTTTACTTTATTGTAAATTAAATCATTATATATTTATTTTAATTTTATTTTTAGAAATTATATAAATTCCTTAATTTATAACATAAAATTGAATTAATATATCCCTGATGATTAAATCGGGCACGCCCACATTAAATGATATAATAACTAAATTAACTTTTTATTAATTTTTATATATTATATTATTATAGAGGTTATTATTTATATCAGCTATTAAATTATTTGTCTATTTCAATAATTATATATTTTATATATTCCAAATATTTGGTATATATTTCCATAAAAAAAATGGTACTAAATATAAATTTTAATGCAATTAGCATAGCTATGTTTAATATACAAATGTAGCAATTATAAATAATAATTAAATTAATATAAAAATAAAAAAAGGAATAAAGAAAAAATAATATGAAAAGCAATAAATAGTTAGTTTTTTGTATTATAAAAACTTTATTTCATTATTTTGACTATGGATCAGATCTCTATACTCTCTTTTATTACATGATTTATTAAGATAATAATTATATTTCTAAGATATATGTAATTGTAGGAATGACTATTGCCTTTGTTTATGAAAGATATCATACATATAAACTATGTATGCAGATAGCTTAGGATAATAATAAAAAAATTAATTAAAAGGAAAATTTAATAATAAAAGCACTTGTCCTCTTTTAATCAGAAATACTATTTTTATACAAAAACTCCTAAAATGAAAATTTCTTGAACTTAGTTTTTTAATAAAAAAGAATAGAACTAGTATTAGAAAATATTCCGATGGCTTCTATTGCTTTGCTTCCTCTATTTAATGAAATATTCGCATTGGGAAAGATAAATTACATGGTTCTCTTTTCTTTTATTACCTCAACATCATAAATAATTATGGTAAAAAGTTATTTTAATGTGAAAAAAGCAATTTTGTATTTATTATTTTTTTTTTTATTAGACTACAGTTAAAACTTAAAATTATAAGTTCGAAAATAATAATTAATTTATTGAAAGAAATAATAAAAACTTTTAAAATTTGAGTATTACAAGCAAACTCTATATAAGTAACCCATTTCATTTACAGTGTCTAAAAGATCAAACTATTGATAATCTAAACTAAAATTTAGATATTTTTAAACAATAATAAGTATTTAAAAGAAGTATTTTATGTATTCCACATAAAAATTCGTATATATAAAAAAAATTAAAAATGATTTAAAAAATATGGTTATATTTTTATTTATTTTTAATTGTACCCACTCTTTCTATTACTCATGTTTTAGCAACATATTCTAAATATTCATCAGAACATTACTATCTAATTTTTGCTCTCATTGTAGGTTCATAACAATATTTTACTTATGTTACCCTTAGGTTTAAATAAGCATTTCAATAAAAAAATTTAATAAAAAAAAAGGTAAATAACTATAAATTAATTAAAATAAATAAAGATTAATATATTTTATTTTTAGAAATTACTATTCTTAACTGTTATAGATATGATTAAATATTCAATAATACATATTATATGTAGGGTAGGAGAAACTTATTTACCACTAATTATGGATTGTGTTCCTTTTATAGATTATCATGATAACATACTAGATCATTTTTTACCCTCATATATTTTCAAATCCATCAGAATAGTAACAAATAATTTTAAAATATATTTTAATTTTATTTATATAAAATAATATTTTGAATATTATTAAAGCTTAAAATTTAATTAGGTACTGCTAATTTCGAGCTATTTTTTTATTGAGAGAGTTAAATAAGGTAAAGACTTTGGATATTTTTTGAATTAATTAAGTAAGGACACAGTTATTATGAATATAAAATCTTCCTTCATAATTTAGTATATAATGCTTCTATTTTATGCTTGTGGTGGATTATATATATTAATAACTTTAATCGAGTTTTCAGTAATAGTATATAAATCATTTATAGGAAATAAATAATTATAATCAATAGAAATGTAAGAATAAAAACTATAACTAGTATGAAGAAGTGTTTATAAATTTAAAATGATTAAATATATAAATTTATTAATATTATTGTATTATTAATAAATAATATTTAGTATAATATGATAATAATTATTTTTCTAATAGTTATGCTCTAATATTTCTATATATTAAATAGTTATAAAAGATAAAAGAATATAATTATACTATAGAACTCAATATTTAGAAAGAATAGTCTGAAAATATATATGATTGTCTAAAGTATTATTTGTAAAGAAAAAATATTAATAATAGCTATTATTAATTTAATAAATATATAAATAAATTCAATAATGATTCTTAACATTTATAAAATCATTAAAATAAAACAATAATAAAATACAAATCAAATAATAAATAAAGAAATTTTATTCAAAATGTTTAAAAATAAGTCAATCAAAGATTTTTATATTAGAGCTACAACAACTTAAGGCAATTAGCGAGTAAATGATAGATCTACAAACTCATAACCTCCTGTAAAAAAGATGGGGAGTTTGTTATGTTTCATATATAGGGATATGGATAAAATAGTAATTAATCACCTAATTAAATGAGAAAGTCACAGTAAGCTTTTCGGAGAAATTTAGCTTCACAGACGAATACACAGTAAGAAATAGAAAAGCCATATGAAAATGATTAAAATTGGCATGAAAAATCTAGAAAAATTGTAACTAATCAAGACTAAAATGCAACCAGTGTAAATAAAAATGCTGACAACAAAATGAATGATTTATATAGAAAACGCTAAGATAATGAAAATGATTAAAATAAGAAGTTACAATTTTATAGAGGAAAGTATGGAATACCAAGGACAATTACTGAATCTGGAGGTGTGTAATAGAAGGGAAACAATTAAAAATTTATTAATCTTCATGATGTTTCAGTAATTTATACTTTATTTCTTATTTCTATCTTTGAAAATTAGTTATAATTTTGTAAAATATTAATAAAAATTCAATTAGGATATTGAGATTATAAAGTATACGGAAGAGGATTCTTTTTGTGAAATTTAAGGTAAAATATTTATTTTTCATAGTCCTTAATAGATAATTATTTTAATATTAAAAATATCCTCTAATAATTTTTAATTCTAATATTTCAATAATAAAATAAAAGATTTAATGTAAAGTGGTTTGGAATTGGGATAATCTAAAATATAAAATAATTTGGATTTGCAACAAAAAATGAGAAGTGAATAGGATCTGGCTGAAGAAAATTATAACATGGTTAATGGAGATGCTAAACATTTTTTGTCTCAAAAAAATAGTGCCAGGAAAACGCTGAGTGTTTACTAAAAATAGATTCAAGACTTCTATTCAACTTAAAATAAATTTGTAAAACCAAAGACAGGATTTGGATTTAATAATAATAATATGGATAAAAATTCGGACATGAGTAAATGGAAAAAAAATTTAAAGATATTACAGATGTTCTGGAAACAAAAGATACCAACTCATATTTATAATCTCCCCAATCACCAGACTAAAAAGGAATAAAATTCGGAACTTAGCAACTTTCATAAGCAAGTACAACTGAAAGCTTGACTAATTTTAGAAAAACTACACAAGGAGACTTAAAATAATGGAAATTCAATTTAAATAATTAAAATATTACTAACCATATTATAAAATATGACAACTAAATTGTTAATAACAATACCAATTAATAGTTGTTCATATCCTCAAACTCAAAGATAAATGGTAGATAAACTAGCCATGGTTTTAACAAATTTAATAATTTTAAATCTCAATAAAGTCCGATAGGATCATTAAATAAAATAATCGATATAACAATTTTAATGAAATTTAAAATCAATAATATTTTGGATAATAAACCCCTATTAATGTAAATTTTCAAAATATTAAACCTGAACTATCCTAATAAATAAATTACAATTAATTTAAAATGAGGAAAACACATTCTAATTTTATGCCCATGAAAGGAAAGATTCGTTCTAACTAGTTTAATAAATTGTGATATTTTAGCTTGTATAAGAATAAGTAAAATGGTATATATAAGAATATATAAAAAATTAAATTATAATTATAAATATTTATGTAAATAAAAAATTGAAAAACTTTATATTTTACGATAATCGAAAAATATTTTTTATAAATTAAATCTATATTATTAATTAAAATAATACTGTTTTTAAATTATTTACTTATTTAAGTTTTTTCAAAACATTACAGTTATATAATATTAATATATAATTATAAATAATATTTTTTAATAAAATACTTATATTACAAAGAACTTTTATAATTTAATTTAAAAATAACTTTAATAAATTATTTGTATAAATAATTTAGTCAATAAAAAGTTAGCAAGGGAAAATTTATTTACATAATATTTTTTTTAATAAATGTTGTTATTTTTTTTTATTTTTTCAATCTTCATCTAAATCTACGTTGAGATGCGGATCTTGTATTCCCATCTATATATTTTCCATAGTTTTTCTTCTATAGATATCCATGGCAATTCTTACATCATTTATTTTTTTACTTTTAACTATATCTGTAAATTATATAATAAATTAATATATATTTGTATTTAAATAAATTCATCCATTTAATATGGCATACTTTATAAAAGTGGAGTTAAATCTTTAAGAGCCCTATCATCTGGATCTCCATTCCATGTCTTTATCAAAATTCCATTCTTACTTTACAAGGAAAAATTTTCTGCTAGATTATCAACAATAAGAGTTGTTTCTATACTTCTACCCAGAAGACTTAAATCCTTTGGTAATTAAAACAGTTATAAAATTAAAAATAAATATAATTTACTGATTTACTTTGGCATACGAATTGTTAGGCTATAGTGAACAATGCTACCGATATAATCTATGTTTAATACATTTTTCAATGTCTAATTTATCTAGAATAAAGTCAGCGTAGTGTTGTAGTGCTGCTGTAAATATGACTATTTCATAGTATTTATTCATTTCTGGTAAAAATTTTTCAGCAAAAGGTCTTATCAAAAACTGGCCCGGCTCATCAGGATCCATAGACTTATAAATGATAAATTTTGTATAAAATTTTAAAATATTTTAAACATTTATTCTGTTTACCTCTCTAAAATGAACCAAAGTCTCATCTAGATCTAGAACAAGTGTATACATTTTTTTAGAACCTTAAGGTTAAGGCGGTAGAAAGGGAGGAAATACTTAAGGTAAATCATCTGGATCGTCTTCTTCATAATCATTTTAGTTTCCATTGCTATTACTTGTATGATCCTCATAATTATTTTAATTACTATTTTATTACTAGTAGGCATCCATCTACTGTTACATATCATGATACAATTGCTGTTCTATATTCTTTAGTTTTTTAATTAGTCCCTCTATACTTTATATCTAAAAGAAATAAATAATTTTTTAAAATGAAAAAGTTTTTTTTATATTAAGATATTTACCATTTCTTAACAAGGTTATATAATCATGCCAATGCATTATGGTAAACTTATCTTTGGCAATTAATCTATTATGATTCCAAAAGCATAGTATGGCTCTTCTTTTGCTTTGCCATTATCTTATAATCTATATTAATTATTAATAAATAAATAAATAAATAAATAAATAAATAAATAAATAAATAAATAAATAAATAAATAAATAAATAAATAAATAAATAAATAAATAAATAAATAAATAAATAAATAAATAAATAATAAATAAATAAATAAATAAATAAATAATAAATAAATAAATAAATAAATAAATAAATAAATAAATAAATAATAAATAAATAAATAAATAATAAATAAATAAATAAATAAATAAATAATAAATAAATAAATAAATAAATAAATAAATAAATAAATAAATAAATAAATAAATAAATAAATAAATAAATATATAAATAAATAAATAAATAAATATATAGATTAATGAAATGCCAAAAAGTAAATAAATATTATATTTACACTAATTTAAGTATAGGACATATGATATCATTATAATTTTAAATTTGCTTTATTTTTTCTTCAATTGAAGTATTTAGAATAAGTTTTTTTTATTTTGCCTTTTCCTTTATTGATTCTATTAGTTGCTCCTTCAAAATTATTTTTGATTGATCGAAATCATACTATTTAACTATTATATCTAACAATATCAAAAAATTGCTGTGCATATATTATATTGCTGTTTTAATATTTGTATTTATTCCATGTTCGGCATTATTTCCGTTTAAATTATTCAATTCTGTTAATAAAAGGGCTACTCCAATTCTTTCCTAAATTATCATTTTTTTAATTTAAAGCATTTTACTTTCATCACCAACAATTTACTAGAATTTTAAATCAGAAAAATTAGTACTTTTCTAAAATATCTAAAAAAATTTAAATTTACATCAATGTTGTTTATATTTAATTCATGTGAAGATTGGAAATATTGTTTGCATATGCTAGCCATTTCTGAGTGTTATTTTGATTTACTCAGTTACTGCAAAAGTTGTTCGAGATAACCCATTTTAGGTATATCAGTTTTATTTATAATGCTTTAAATATACTCAGACCTACTTATACTTTAAGAATCATTAGGATTTTAATTTAAATAATTATTAAATTTTTTTGCCAATTGCATTGCTTGCTGGGGCTACTAAATTTATTTTGAGAGTTTATTTTATTTTTCTGTTAACTAATAGTCAGTGTCTTGCTATTTATAAATGATAAAAATAATAAATTAAACTTAAGGAATATTTTATAAAAAAAAAAAAAAATAAAAAATAGAATTTACAAATTCTTATTCCACCATCTTTAGTCTTTTTTACTCTTTTTGTCTAGCTTTTTCCTGAATTAATTGTTAAATTTAATTATTTTTTTATATTGTTTTTTTAACGGTGGTCTATGACTAAGTGGGAGTTAGATATTGATTTGAATCAGCTTGCTACATTTTATTATTTACTTTCTACAGATGAGTCTGCGGAGTGAATTGCTATATTCCATCTTAGTGCTTATCTTTGTAGCTGTTATTTAAATTATTTAAATTTTACTAAAGGGAAGCTCCGCCACCACTGCTTCTACTTCCTCCCAGGAAAACTTAATTTTCAGAATAATCATTTACGCTATTTTAAGATGTTAATGCACACTATTTTGATTATTTTCGCTAAATTTGTTTAGGATCATGCTAGGAATTGTATGGATTGTCTTGAAGAGATTATTTTTAAGAGGGCTAAGAATACTTTCTTGAAGATTCATTTTTGGACTGAATTGAGGATGACCTGTCTCTTTATTATTAGTACTAATTAGGGTAGACATTTTGGCTTTTGTTAGAATTCTTTTTAGGAATTTAAGATGTACTTTTGACAGATTGCATCGCATTCTTAGTACTGGAAATCCCATTACTGGATTTCTTCCTTGCGTAGGGGGAAATACTTCGTGAACTCTAATTTCTTGAGGAGTATGGTTCCTAATTTAGTAATTTAGCCATCGAAGGATTCGTATATTTTGGAGTTACACTTCGTTATTTTTAAATTATGTTTTAGCCTGTATAAGTATCGAAAATTTCATTTATCTCCAAATTAATTTTCCTTTTTCCTTATATACCTCCCATATAAGACTATTAAGAATACTATCTAGGCATCCCTCCAGTTCTCGACATTTAGTCCTCACATGTTTTTATCGGCGTATTTGACTCTCGCTTGTGAAGCATATCCTTAATGGAATTGGAAGATTTTATATTTTTTGAATATTGCAAACCTATGTTTACATAGGGATTTCCAGAATTTTGCTTTTTCAAAAGCTGAAGTGTTTACTAACTAAGAATGTCTTTGTTTTTTTGTAAATTATTGTATTGAGTTTCTAGTCTTTGAGCACTTGTCATGTTATTACTAACTTTGTTTTTTAGCATTCCATTATTTCCTTCCGTATTTAAATAACTTTATTGAGAGCGTTTATCTCTAGATGATCCGCGAATTTCATTTTACAATTTTTCTAAGTTTCTCAACTATTAATAATTAGATTTATCAGTGCTTAAATCTCTAACTGGAGTGGTGCTTCGGGACTATTTTAATATTTTAAAATTCAATAAACTGATTTTTATGTTTAACAACACTTTAATTTATTTAATTTGTTAATAATTACAGTTCTAGATATATTATTGGTTGAGGTATTTAAACTTTGCTGATTTATTAATTCATTTAGTAATTTTTAAACAGGATTCTAACTATTGTTTCTTTAATTTGATTCATTTCTCGGAGGACGATCTTTATTGTCTCCGAAAGGTGATTTCGGCCTAGCATTACGTAGATTATCTCTTTTTGGCTAACCTAGTTTGAAAAATATAAATTATAACCAAAAAATATGAAATTAACAATTAAATTCAATACCTTAAGATTATAAATATGATTAATTGCCTGAATTTTTAGATTACTACTATATAATCGCAGTTTTGTTTACCGGATCATATGAATCGTTTAAGTATGAATTATTTGTAGAATTTGTGTGTTTTTATAAGGTTTTATTTAGTTAGTTAGAATTCTTAAAATATTAACCAACCATCTTGTTTGAAGGGGTTTGCTGCTTAGAAGACTAAAATGGATATCTGTCTTATTTATAGGCTTCACTCAAGTCTTAATAATTTTTTCCCCTGTTCATGTGCTTACAAAATGTTTGGCTTGTGGTTTTCTTAATAATATAATTATTATATTGTTTTTTATTTAATTTTTAAAGCTCTATTTCAAATTATTTGATTATCACATTATTTATGTCTTTTCTTATAAATTAAATTGAATATAAAAGCACTGTGTATGAAATTGTGAAGTATATAAGAAATTATTAATAAATTTTATAATAAACCATTATTATTATTGAAAGCAGATAATTTGAATTTTATTTAAAATTTTTTTCTTGTGGAATTATATCAAGTTATATATATATTTTAATTTATATATTTATTAACTTAATTATTATTAATATTTAGAGATAAATAATAAAAAGAAACTAAATTTTTATAAAATTGAAGAATACTTAATTTATATATATAAAATAAATTTAATGTAATAAATATATAAATTTATTTATTTATTTATTCATTTATAAAATAAAATAAATTAAATTAAATTATATTATTTAAATAATAAAATAGATTCTCGCTAATATTATAACTTTTAGTTTTTTATTAAAATAGTTACAAAATCTAAAAAAGTATTCATATCTCTTCAGTTATTTTATACATAAGAGTTATATTCTTTTTTTAAGTAAATGCAGGAACCTGTTACAAATTTAAAAAAATTATAAACCAAAATTAAATTTTTTTAAAATATAATAAAAAAAATCCTACCTGGTATAATTTCTAAAAGTACAATTATAGGCAAAAAAATAATTCCCAAAAGTATAAGTAGTGTACATATGATTATTTTTTTGCAAAGGGGCTTTCTATTTAATTTATACTTTTAGTCATACAAACACAAAGGGGCGCCTATTCCAATAACTACTAAAATAAGTGGGAGTACAGCAAGTCCAACGGCTAATACTATGAGTCCGAGTATCAGCTGCGGCAAAAAGCAAGCAATATATTTTAATTTGTTTGATTTTTATGGATTATTTGTGGAGAATTATTTTCCAGGACATCCTAATATGTTGTATTTATTGAAATGGATAGAGGTATATTTCCTACGGCAAAGCCAACAAAAAGAATAATTACACTACTTGCATGTCATTTAGTTACATCCTAAGATTTATTATATTTAAAATATATAGTTAAGCCATTTTTTGGTAAAAACTAAAAGAAATTACCAGACATTTTTTAAATCGGCGATTTGCAATTTGGACATTTTTGAATAGTATATAGCTTAACGGCTTTCGCGTAATCTTCGTCCATTGCTTCCAAACACGAAACCGGGTAATGCCACATACTCCTGCATTCAAAACATATTTCCTATCCACATTCGCAAACTACTTTTTTCTAATTTTTATTTTATCGTTTTGCATACTTCTCACACCCCTGTCTGCAGCACCATCGTACATCTGGATCTTAGCTCAAGATTTTGATTTCTCGAAAACGTAAAAATCTATAAAAATATAGTGATTGGACATTATTTTCAATTTAAAAATCCAATATTTTTTTATCTTTATTTTACTTTTTATACATTGCTTCTCCCACGAATTTTCTTACTTCCTCATCTTTATATGTATTTTGACATGACAACTCGGGACACAAAACCTTTATTACATTAGATGTTTTAATCAGCTGTTCTAGATGAGCCTTAATGCATTACTCGCAAAATCTATGCTTGCAAGAACTTACTCCTTTCAAATCTTCCGCATCGACACTTGAACAGCAAATTTCGCAAACTTCTTTATCTTCATCTTATTTAAAATTTAATCAGGCTCAATAAAATATATAATAATAATAAAAATTAATAATTTTTACAAATCGACTACTGATCATCAATTTCAAAATTAATATTCTTATTTTCCTATATAACCTCAATTTGATTTACCGAAACTGGAATTCCAAAAGAAATAGAATTGTTACTTTCACTATGATTATCATTGTTACAAATTACTTTCTGGACCTGTACCCTAACATTTAAGGAGTTGTAGTCTGGGTTTTATATTTGCCTGTTCTTTATCATATATTACTATTTTTTAAGTGATTTATTGATAATTTTCATTAACACTAATTATAACTCATTCTCCATAATCTCTTTATCTGAAAGCTGGTTAAACACAATTAGAGCTATCGGATTTTCTTACTTTTATTCCTCGGTGTTATATTATTAATTCTGAATAAATCCCATTTCAGCAAGTTTTTTTTGATCCATTTTTTCCTGAATTATAATTCCTACAGTTTACCCTACACGACAGAGTAAAAACTGTTATTCATATTGAAATTATCTGCCTCTTTATCTCCTTATTGATCAGGTAACTATTGCAAACTTGGATGTTAATTATTTGTTATTTCCAGTACTTAAAAATCGGACTGCTATTTTTAAATGTTTTCCTTTTCATATATTTTTTTGTTTTGCACATTATTGGAACTAATTTACTTATATTTTATTTTTTGGCTATTATAATAGACTCATCAGAATCAATGGCCACTATTTTTTCAGTTACGTTCTATTCCCCTTCCAAAGATTAATCATTTCGTTTGCTCTCATTTACCTAGATAACATTGCATTTTTAAGCCCCATTCCCGTAGTTAAAATTAGGACACGACTAAACTCTTTTTACTGAAATGTATTGTTTAGGCTTTTTGTAATGATGGTGATGGTGGTGATGGTGATTTTTATTAGAGTCTAAAAACAGACTAGATGTGATATAGGAGTTAGAAGAAGACAAGTCATCCTAAATTTTCTTATTATAATTGTGGAGCTGTTTTTTCTTTTCGGCTAAACAACGTCTAAAAACCTTTTTAAAAATTGTTTTTTTGCTTTTTTTTTTCTATAATTAGCTTCTTCCGACTATTTCATTTAATTGGATTATTACTCTAAAAAAATTCTAATTTTGGGGAAAATGTCTTCTAAATCATATATATCAGGGTTGGGATTTTATTGTTTTTGCTCTTCTTCCACTTCGTATTCTTCTTATTCCACCGTATGGGAATCCTCACATGATTGAAAAGATTACTATAATTCCGAATTCGGTTTCGAAGATTTAGACATGTGAGTAATAGAGTTTTATAACGATAAATTCTATATCTGCATTTATCGGGACTGGTCCTATTTCTAAGCTGATAGTAAATTGCATTTATTTTCTTTCTATACCGATTAATCTTTGATTTTGATGTTGGAAGGTTGATAAACTTTTTCAAATACACAAATTTATTTTTGAATTTGCTCATCTTATAAATTTTCTGAAAAACTTAACGAATTTTTGTCCATTTCTACTTCATTTATTCTGTTATGAATATGTTCTCCTTAAGTAATATTTCTTTTTGTTTAGGCCTCTTCATCTTAAATCACCTCATTTATTTTTATTGGCAATTTTTTTTTTCTTAAAAATTACCTACACTTTCACTATCTAAATGTTCTTAAAATTAACTGGATTTATCAGTTTCGTATTCTTAGTTATCACGTTTTTGATTTAAATATTTTTCCGCTTTACTATAATTATTATGTTCTGATGTTATTTCTATTTAGGTATTTGAGTTTTCCTCTAAATTATTATTACCTTACTAATTTCCTTTTTCTAATTTATTTAATTATTTAAAGGAACTTGTATATATTTAATTAATGCTAAATTCATCATCATTAGATTGATTATTGGCACTTTTATCGTGATTTTTATGTCTTTCTTTATATATTGGATTTTATTACAGTTTATTCAACTCTTTTCTGCTATAAAAATCTCCATCATTATTTATTTCCTTAATATTCTATTCTGAATAAAAGTTAGGTCCTTCTATATATTTTTATATGTCCAGATTTGTCTCTGAAGAAACCATTTTTCTTAATTTCCAAAAATTTTAATTTATATTTCGTAATTTTGAGTTTTTTGGTTTATAAAAATATATTTTTATTTTTATTTTTTTATTAAATAGTTTTTATGTTAGGAAGGGTTTTTTTTTTATTTAATAAAGAATTTTCCTTAAATATTCTTTTGATGTGCTTATTCATAAGGTATATTAAAATAATTTATATGTGATATTATAAATATTAATTATGCGAATTGTATATTTGAGTAGATTATTAAAATGTTCTGATAAATTATTATAACTCTATATTTAATGAATAAAGGAAAATTATACTATCCCTCGTTTTAAAAATATGAAATTTGTTATTCTTATCGATTTATTATTACTACTAAGAAACAATCTATTAATATTTATAATTTATAATATAAATAAAATACTAATCAAATTAGCTATATAAGATAGAATAAATTTAGATTGCAAACAATAGATTTCGCTATTTTGATTTATATCATATAATAAATATATTTTTAATTTAATTCATCAATTCCATCAGATGAAATATAAACCAAAAAGGATTTTAAAAAAATACTATTTTATAGATTACAACATATTATTAATTAGTATACTATTTAATAATAATAAGATAGATAGATATCTAAAACTAATAAATATCTAATTTATAGATCTTCTAAATTCACATTATTTAATATTCTCGTAATACTTTTAATATTTATTATAAAAATTGATTAAATATGCCTTTTTATTTAGTATTATAAATAAATTATTATCATATATAATATGTATATAGTTATCATTGAAATATTAATCATGGCATCGGCTGGATATAGGATTCACACATGTTATTAGCTCTTTCATCAAAATTCTACATAGCAGAAACATAGTTAATTAAAAAGTCTATGATAACGCAAACGTGCCATATTTAATGACTTGATCCCAAAATATCAAATTTATTGGGAAATTACCTTTCCTAAAAAAAAAAAAATGTAAAATAAATAAAACAAATGTAGAAAAATAAAATTTTTGAAATAAAAATAATTTTACAGGAAATTCCAAAACAAAACCTATGATTGTACCAACACCCAAAATAGTAAAATAAGTAAATACCAGATATAATGGTCCCAGAGGATTATATTTCCCCATATATCCTTCGAAGTATAGAATTAATATATGAATGACAGGTATAATAAACCCAAAGGCAGTCATGGAAAATAAAATATTTTAAGTTTTTTAAATTTGATATTATGGAAGCAATTGAAGTTTGAAAGGACAAATAGTGTGCTCCAAGATATAAGCCAAAACATATTATAGACAGTGTTTATATGAGGATTGCAATGAAGTCCATAGTAAATAAAGGTCATTCCTTTACCTTTAGTTATTATTTCATATTTAATTAACTTAATAAACTATAATAAATATATCGAATATTTTATTTATTTTTTACCAATTGCGCACAAAGCTATTCCTGAATAATCTAGTTTTACAACACATTAACATGTTTTCTTTGATTTAGGATATAGTAAGTGCATAGTAGAGGACCCCATAAACATAAATATGCTTCCCAAAAAGAAGGCGTAGATCGGAAACTTTTCAAGTTACTGGGGGTTAGGCTTTTGTACTTCTAACGCCAATAAAAAAGCAGCCAAAGATGCACCGATCAAATGTGTCCATATATTTATTGTATCATTATGGACCATAAATAATGCTAAAAAAGGAATAGTTATTTCAAATATTAAATTTTTAAAATAATATAATATAACCAATGAGAAATAAATAATTATTTGGCATACCCCATTTATGTATATATACATATATAATTACATTTAAAAATCAGTTTATAGCTACTAAAATTTATTCTATAGCCTCTAAGTAAATATTCATTTTCTACCATATATTTGGGAGCCTGGTCTTTATTTCCAATGAATGGAGTTATTTTATCCTCATTATCACTACTATGTATTTCGGATTATTCCTAGTCTTTATCATTATCACATAATTCTATTTTTTCATTTGAATAGTTATGTTAATTATTGTTAATAATCTCTTCCTATTCAATATCTTAGTTATTATCTTTTACAGTCATTTGCGATTTGAACTCTCCCTCTATGGGTATTTAAATTTTTATTTTTATTTTACTATTTTTAGAGTTATGATTAAATATGCTCTATTATATTGACATTTGTTATATAAAGTATATTAGCTTACATTAAATACTTAAATGGAAAAAGTTATAGCTGTGATATAAATTAATTAATATTTATTATTAACTTGAATTGTAAAGTTTAAGTTAAGTGACTGATTATTATAAATAAAATTTCTATATGGAAAAATATCAAATAAAATTTCTATATTTTTGATATATTAATAAATAAGCAAATTCAACAGTCATTTTATTAAAAATTATTTATTATCAAACCTTACCAAAATACTACTACTAATGAATATGTAAGTTAATTTATTAATTATAAATATCATATTGTAATAAATAAAATAACATAATTATATAAATTATATTATATTTTCACATAAATAACCATAACTATAATATAATAAATAAAAGCGGGATTATATATCTTTAAATATAATTTAATTTAGGATTAGAGTCAACAAATGTTTTTAATATAATATAAGAAAATATATTGAGATAAATTATTCTTAAAAAAAATAAATTTTAAACAATAAAACAATAATCTATTATAATTTACCAATTATATTATTATGAATAAAGACATTTTAGAAAAAAATTAATAAGATTTAAATATAATAAGATTACCATATGGGCCAATGATGGCAAACCATAGATTTGAAGAAGATGATTTTAAAATATATAGTAGAGATTATGATCCTTATTCATTAAATACAAATAAGATTCAATAAAATATAAAATATGAAGAAGAAAATCAAAATGTAAAATATGTTACAATGGACTTTACTAATGGAAATTAAAAAATTAAAAATAATTTCAATATTAATAATAATTAAAATCCTTAATCAAAATCATAAGGTTCAAACCAAGTTTATCACTATTTAAAAGAAGAATTTTAAAGTATGCCTGAAGAGAAATAGAAAAAATTTATTAGGAAAAGTAATTTTAGTTTATACCAATAAAAATTAATTATTTTTTATAATTATTATCTTTAATACATTAAAACTATAAAATATTTTAGGTGTTCCTCTTTCAAGACTTATAAAAAAAGAAGGTACTATAAATATTTATATTTATTCTAAAATATTAATGGTGATAAAAGTTAAACTATTTATATTATAATTTGTAGGGAATATAAATAATTTTTAGCCATAAAGCTATTAAAATGAATTATAATAAGATTATCAAGAAGGCAGAAAAGTTCAAAAAACGAACACAGATAATTAATAATAAATAATTGATCTTGAGGATGATTGACATATATATAATAAAGAGCAAATAGTGCAATAAAAAAAATTAATATACTACATATTCCTATATATTAAATTAAATATAATAGTAGTTATATTATAAAAATTTTAATTCATAAACATATAAAAATATAATAAATTATTGTCAGATTATATAAGAAATATCAGAATTTATCATATATCAATGAATTTAATAGTTTAAAATCAATTAAAGCTGGTACTGATTGTAAAAATATATGATTTTAATAATTTATTACCTATAAAAAAAAATTATAAAAAATGGAATAACCACCAAAAGAAGAAGATTTTAATTGCTCCATATGCCTATGTTTAATGGTAGAACCTTTATCAGTTCCAGGGTGTAATCATAACTTTTGTTTAAGTTGTTTGATAGGCTTAGAAGATAATGCTCCGAAACTAAAATGCCCTTTATGCAGAAAGCAGCTACAAATTAATTCTATAGAAGATTTAAAAATAAATTCAAATTTATAATAAAAAATAAAATTATTCTTCCCCAAACAGTTCGAATAACAAATGTAAAATGTAATACAAGAAAGAAAGCAATAAGAAAATATATTAAAAATAAAATTTGAGTAACTAATAATGAAAATATTCGGAAAAGTTTGAAAAACTAATATTATTTTTTTATAGATTTGGAAATGATCACTCTCTGGTAGATAACCCTTAAAAATCTAGAGATGGAAATCATGTAAATAAACACAAGTGGTGTTGCTTTATTAGACTAAAATGTAATAATGATAATATATCCAAATATATATAAAAAGTAGAATTTAAGTTGCATGAGACATTTTCAATGCCCCTAAGAGTTGTGACAAAGCCTCCTTTTCAAGTAACTTTGCTATATGATTTTATAGTTACAAATGATCTAATAAAATATTATATTAGGTCTCTAGTGGAGGATGGGGATATTTCGAAATCCCCATAAAGATTTATTGGCAAAGTTGGCTGAAAATGGATAAACCTACTGTTCTTAATCATGAACTTAATTTTAATGAAAAGGGAGAAACGAAATTATTTACATTAAAAAAATATTAGAACCCGGACAATAGGTTCCCAATAAATTTTAATCGCTAGAAGAATAAAAGTAAAGAATGAATTCAAATTAAAATGATGTTAAAACATCTTAAAGAAATAAATAAAAAAATGATATGTGAGAATCTTTGTTTTTATTAATTATTAATAAGATAAAAAATATTTATTGAGAGTTATCTTAAATTAAGTTATTAATAATTATATTAAAAATAATTTATAGGAAATTTTTTTTATGCTATTAAAAATAAAATTATTTGAATTTTATTTAGTGTGCTACTAAAATTTCTTTATTATTATTAAATGAAAAAAAGAGGATTTAATAAATCAAAAATAATCCCAAAATATTATTCTTTATTAAAAACCATACTCTCTTAAATAAAGTTTGGCACTGATATATATTTTAAGAAAACAAAATATAGTTTAAAATATAACTTAATATTATTTGAATATAAATTTAATGATCATAGCGATATAATTTAAACAACTTAAATATAATTTGTAAAATACTAATTTATTTATATTTTTAAAAATTAAAAATTATTATTATTTCGAAAACTAATAATCTATAAATTTATATAAATAATATTCTTTCATTTATCCGTCAGTAATGAGAATCAGAATTACTCGGATTAATTAAACTTATGTATTTTTTTCATATAAGGAATAATGCTTTTTAATTTAATTATTTCAAACTTGAGTTTGTGGACTGCCATTCTTATATTATATAATAATCAAAATAATATTAAAAGAATTAATCGAAAAAACTTATTTTATAAGTAAATAAAAAAAATTTAGAGTAATTAATCTTAAGAAGAAAAAGTAAATAATTTAAAATAAGGAAAGGAAAAGCATTTAAAAAAATGGAAGAAGAAAAGAAACGAGACTCGAAAAACAAAGAAAATCAAAAGAAAAAGAGACCCAATCCATGGGGTATAGAAGTTATTTCTTTGATAAATGGAGTTGAAGTTCATAAGAAAGTTAAGCCCCTAAATGAATTTAAATAAAGAGAATTAACTATTTTTGAAAAATTACCAATAAGTTTATTTATTAAATTGGCTGAGTTTTTAACTATCAAAGATATATTTTTAAATTTGAAGACAACATCTTAAGAATTTTATAGAAACATAGAATAATAAAAGCAAATAATATGTAAAATTCGTTTAGAAAAAATTTCCTGCTTGAGTTGGGCGGAGAATCAGAGATTTAGTGTGAATTTTTAAACCTAAGAGGCCCTTAACCATTTAAAACATTATTTAATAGAAACATGTGATAAAAATTAGAAATAGAGAGGTCATAAAGAATTCAATAATCACAATGCATTGACGGGCAATAAAAATAGTCTTAAAATATATAATGCTTAAGAGAAAGAAATGTGCAACTATACTATCAATTACTTAAAAGTTTTGCAAGATTTAATGAAAAATTTGCAAAACAATTTCCGCCCTCTTAATTTGTATGGATTTTTTACAAATGCAGGGGTCTAAGACAATAGATCCTAGTATTGGGTGCGCAATGCATTTATAAAAAATGCTGAAAAATTTTGTACAAATGATAGAATGAATCGGGATAATCAGTTGATGCAGGGGTGTCTAGTAAAAACAAACGAATAAATAGAAGCGTACAAAAAGGAAAATAATATTCCAAATGAGCAATATAATTTTTCTTTCAATCTGTTTGAAATCGATTTTTGGAGCATTTCATTTAAATTCCAATTACCAATTTTTATATGCATGAGTCACTCGGATTTTTAGATGACCCATAAATTTAGGAATTTGAATATTTGAATAGTGACATATATGACGAAAATTTTGATTACGATTCAGATTAAGATGATGGTGATTCTTCATCTTCTATACAATAACAATATCAACTTATAAATTTCAATATTTAACGGGAACATACAACCATTTTAAATAACTAGTCCACTAATATGGAATCTTCAAGCATAAATTAAGATTAAATTGCATAATAAAGCAACTAACCTATAATTGAAAATGCTACTAATAATACCAATACCAATAACATTAGCATTGAAGCTCCCGCATCAGAAGATACAGACATGGAAGTGAATCACACTAATTGTGTACATAATAAAAATGAAATAGAATAAGAAGATTAGGGATTAGTATAGTTTAATAATATAAAAGACTATTAATTATATCATGAAAAAGTTGTATTCGTTGGGAGTGATTAAAGCTTTTCCAAAGATTTTTTAGAAGCAGAACACAAGCACCTATTGTCTGATAGATAAATTGCACTTGTCAACTCTTTAAATATATCAATGTAAAAGAAAAAAAACATATTATTAGCACAAAAAAATTTATTCATTAATTAAGTAATTTAACTTTAAAACTTTTAATAGTGAAGGACGATTTACAAGACCGATAAAAACTTTTCTCCTTTTCACAAGCATGCAAAAATTCGAAACTGATGAAATAGCATGCGATAATTTCAAAATCTTTAATTCTTTAACAGACAAGTAAAATATGGACCAATTTATGTTGGAAAATGGAAAAAATTTATAGTTGGCTTTCTACAAAAGAGATCATGAATTTGAATATGTGCTATTCTCCAATCAAAATTCTAAGTTTAACTTAATTTAAGAAGCTAAATAATAAGAGAGTGGCGATCAATAAAAACCAGAAGCGAAATTATAATTTTTGGATGAATCTCATCGATTTGGCCCAGAAGGAATACGACTCATTGGATGGTTTAATATATTAAGCCAAAATCTAAAGTAAAAAAGAATAATATTCCCTATTTCTGCAGTAGCGCCTGCTCGTTACTTCTTAATTAAAACAATTTCATGTAATAAAATGAACTAAATAGACAACAATGCAGATTTGAAATATATAGAAATCTCTGGAATTAAGCTGCCTTTCACTTATTGATTTGGTTGTTTTAACTATGATTTTGATACTAATATATATATATAATATAAAATAAATAATCATTATTTTGTGGAATTTAATAATTAAAATTTATTTTAATTTTAATTTTTTTATTCAAGATAATTTTTGTAATTAATAGATTTTATTAAAATATAAATTATATCTATTTATAAGTAAGCATTTTAATTGAAATTTAAAATTTTATGATTATATCAATATATATCTCAAGTAAAAGTATAATCTTATAAATTAATTTTTTATACAATAAATAAATCCATTTTATATTAATATTATAAATTGAGTGCAATTAGTTATTATTTATATATATAAGTAATCTAAAATATTTTTAATTTAATAATATTAGAGAAAATAAATTTAATTCTCAATATTAAGTTTATTACTATTCCCATTCATTAAAATTCCAAAAATTTTACTATTCTTAATATTAAAAACATGGTTATTATTGGCTGAAATATTATTAACAGTATGTATTTGGGTTTCCATTTCCATAATTTTCAAATTATTAACAATCGATTTCTAATTCAATTTCATTTTAACTTGAAAAATCACAATTTTCTGAAAAATCATATTCATTTTCCTAAAAATTGTTTTTTCTATTTATAATAAATTCATTATATTCTTCTATAAAATTAATATTGTCATCTTTTGTTTACTATTCGTATTAATAAATGTTTTGCATAAATTTTTTAAATGTTTCTATTAAAAATAATCATAAGTATAAGGCACAAGTTAATTTTCAGGTTATTTCCTAATAATAGAAAAATTTTAATTGACACAAATTTGTTATACATATATATTACAAGTGAATTGGACTAAAATATAGTGCTTGTCTATTTTACACGAGAGATGACATTTAACTATTTTTATTTAAAACTATAGTAATTTTTTTTTTCCTTTGCTGAGTATATTCTGCCAAAATCTTAAAATTATTAGTAATAAATATATAAATTTAAAAAAAGTTATAAAAAATTTATACTTATAATCCTTTATTTCTTTAGATTTTTATTTTTCGCATTCTATATGTCCTTCTTCATGATAATCATTTTCATCTTCACTATCATCATCAATATTACCTAATATATATTTCATATTTTCATTGTTTTATACTTCGTCTTCCTCATCAGTGGAATCTTCTAGTTAATCATGGTAAGCAGTATCCAGGTATTATTTTTTAGATTTATTCGTATTTAATTCTGGATTAATATTATTATATTTGTATTACTACTATTATTATTATTCTGCATTTATATTAGGTAATAAGTTGGGTTATTTACCATTTTAATTACTATATATGATTTTTTTCTATTATTAATTTAATACTTTCATTTTTTCAAAATTTTATTATTCTAAATGTTTATTATTCATTGTGTTTTAATTATACTACTATTATTCTTAACTATGTTAAATACCTAATCTTTTTCTGTTTTGATCAATATTTTATTGGCCACATAAATATGGATATGTTTATATGGTATCTAGTTCATATTGTTCATTAAATAAGTTATTTTGGCATTTCATTTTTTTTTTATTTGTATTTCTTCTGTCTAGTCTAGAATTGTTTCTTATTCAATATTCATTTATTCAAATTCCTTTTCCAAGTTTATTTATTTTTTAATTATTTCTATATTTTCATCTAAAAATGCTGGTTCTAAATTATCGTATTTTCTCTTCTACTTGTTGTGGTTAATTTTTTCGTTCATAATAAATTTGGATGTTTTTATAAATAATTTTTATAATAATATTTGGAGAAATAAAAAGCTATTTCTATTTAATTTTTTTGTATTTATAAATTAATTAACTTTTTCATTGTGGCTTATCAATTAAAATTTGGTGAAATTACATTTATTAAATACTGAAAAGAAAGTTCTACACAAATAAATTATAGATTAAAAAATGGAATATTCTTCTTTATTTAATTTTATAGTATAATAAAATCGCAAATAAAATTGCTAAATTAAGGTAAATAATGTTCTTATTTTAATAGTAGGAAATCATATATGAATATTTAAAAAAATAAATTATTCTATTTATAAAGATAGATATATACTTTTTATAATTTTAATATTTTTTTTTTTTTCTCTTACTGAATAATAATTAATAGCACAATATTATCATTAAAAATATAGTAGCATTATGTAAAATAGTAATATTAAAACGTAATACTCATATGGTTTAAAGAAGTATACTAAAAATTATTTTTAGAATAGAAGTTGCAATTTTAATTGCAAATCTTATATTTATAGTAGTTTGTAACAGAACTAAAAAGTAAATAATAAGATTAATTTTACTTTATTAATCGGTATTAAAAATTCTTACAAGCTTTATTATTCAATTATATTAGATTCAAAGAAAGTCAATTATAAGATTGCGATATTGAAGTGCCAAGTAAATTATGTCTTTTCGGAGGTAATTAATATTTTGAAAAGACTTAAAATAAAACATTTTCTATAAACAAAGGATAAATGATAGTTTCGTAAAAAAGTTTCAATAAAGACCTGTTGGGATATTGGAGTTTTAACGATGATACCGTACAATGTTTAAATTAATGAAAAAAAAATACTAATATTAAGAATTTAATAAATAAAATATGTTTAAAAGATTTTTGATCAAAGCAACTATAAGTCTTATTGCGAGTACAAAGAAATTTCAGTGGAGCCGGGGATGTCAGGATTTGGAAACTCGGGAGGTTTCAAACAAGATTCTTATTTTTAATTCAAAAACTACCTGATTTAAAATTGGAATATTCAATTTCGTTTCAATTTTACTTATAAGATCTTCAGTTTTTAAACTATAGCGCTTCTGATAAAGAGAGTGCAGAAGATCTTCAGTTTACAATTTTTGAAAATTTTTTGCTTTAAAAGAAAGATTAAAAATCGTTAAAAAAGAAAATTCAAAGTTTCAAACTATCCGTTTTAGCTTAAAACAAAAAAGTAATAATACATTTTCCAATTAAAAATGCGGACGGATACACAGAAGTGAAAGTAATATGAAATGAAATGAAATTCTGAATTCATTAATTTTATTATTATTATTTTTAAAGAAAATAGTCAGTCAGGCAAGAGTAATTCCTTTTCGATGGACACATATCGTCATTATAAGAGATAAAATACCTTTACACTATGGATAAATGGGATAAAAGACAGCCAATTTACAGCAGAAAAAAAATTATTCTTTGGAGAAGAAATAAATCACAGTTTAAGAATAGGTAGCACCTTTGAAGAAGAATTCAACAATTATAACGAAAAAAAGAAGAAAATATGAAAAAATCAGAGGAAGAATTGCAAGAAGAACTGAAAAGATATAATGAAAAAAATTATATGCACTTTTAAATCGATAATTTTAAAATTCATGATAAAGCAATAGAATATTACGAAATTCAAGCTCAGGCAGAACAGTTTTTGGGAGGTGTTTCTCCACAATAGTATAAACTGGGTTGTTTATTTTGTGATGTATATGAGGTATAGTGTCCTGAAAAATATCATTTCTGCACCAATTTTGAATTGCTTGCAGGAGGTTACCAAATGGCTAGGATTATGGGATGGGTAACTAAATAAATTAATATATAAATAAATAATTAATTAATATTAAAAAAATGCTTGGGTAATTTTATATTTAAATTACAGAGTAACAAAGAAAATAATATAATTTGGTCAATGGAAGGAATTTAATAAACGATGAAATAAATTAAAAAGGAGTAGTAGCAGGAATAGAGTAATACATAGTCTGATTAAAATTAAAAGAATTAAAAAAATACAGTAATCCCTCAAGTGATTAAAAGGCATTAGGTTTATGCTGCATTGATGTGTGATTGAAAGCAAAATTTAATACAAACTATATTTTATTAAATATCATTGTTATTATAGAATATTATCCACAAAACTTATTTAAAATATCCTTTTATTATAAAGTAAAATTATATAACAGAAGATAAAATAGAGCATATGTTACTAAAATTAATTAAATAATTGAATATTTTGTAAATAAAGATATATTTATAATGTAATTTTTATATGATACAATAGTATGTAGAGTAAAAATTAAATTATATATATTTATTATTATAATATAATTTAGTTTTTTTATATTAGTAAAAAAAAATATTTTATAATTATAATTCAAACAGATATTTTATAAATGCTTTTTAACATTTAACTCGTTGCCTCTTCGCTCCACTTTTCAACAGGTACAATAGAGAGCAAAAAATTTACACTCCTTATCCTTCTTTTCATCAAATTTATTAATTTAATTCCCATTATGATGAGAAGTCCTCCGAAAACACATCCCAAAATAATTAAATACAAATAGTTAATAAAGATGGCTGTAGTGATATAGTTTTTGCATTCAGTTCTAATCATCTTTTGGAAAAAAAATTAATTAAAAATTATAAATGCTAAATTAATTTTTCCTAAAAAAGATTTGTTTTTTACTTCACTCAATTCCATCAGTGCCTGAACTGGAATTTGGTGACCTTTATAAAATAATTATTAATGTTCATCTTGATCTAAATAAAACTGGAGCTGTTTAAATGGCACTAGTTCTGTACTAAAGAATAGTTTTTCGTTTGTGTTAAAGGTCTGGAAATATGTGGATAGAATGGTCACAAGTCCCTCATTGAAGACTTCAGGGGTATTTGGTGGACACTTAATATGTTTGCAGATTCGATATTACAATAAATCAGTCATTTTTTGTTTTTAAGATTGTGAAAAAATGGTGACTTTTTTGAGATTATTTTAAAATTCGTGCAAATAATTTTGTAAAAAGTCTAGCGAACTTTTGAAGGTAAGTATCATTTCTTCCGGCGAAACAAAGGGATACTCGGTAGAAGTGAATTCGAACCGGTCTTAGGTAGCCATAAGTTCTGCCTCGACGATCAGGTTGTTAAAGTTGTGGTTTGATTCAAAAGAATTGGAATTTAGTAAGATAGCATAGCTCATTTTCTCTTTGACAGACAAGAAAATTACTATCAAAATACTGAAAAACATGCTTCCCAGAAGACAAGCAATAAAAAGCATCAAAACATATTTTGCAAATGAGAGTTTTTGATTATCGATTTTGGTTGATATCATTTGCTATTTTTTGCTTTCCTTAATATTTTCCACCTAAACATCCTAAGTCTAATTAGTTAGAAAATTAATTAATTTATTTATTTATTTTTTAAGCAACTTTGTTTTTTTTACCATTAGATTGATGAAATCTTCTTTCATCCATTCTTCTAAGGGATCATTTATTATGGAGGAAAAGTTTTGGATCCGCTTTTATTCCACGTAAGTCTCGTACTCATAAGTTCTGCAAATAAGCATAAGGATTTTCTCTTAGTATGCCATCAATGATTTAAAGACGGGGATTGAAGATAATAAAATGGAAAAAAAGATTACGAAAGATATTATAGCAAATATAATAAAAACGATTAATATTTCTTTTTCTTCTTTTTCTACATCATTTTTCGTTTTTTTAATAATTTTTAAAATTTATTTACTCATTTTTTCATAGTTATCAATTAAAAAATGAATATTTTCATTTACATTATTTCTTGTATCTTTAATGGGATCAGCACTTTCTTAAATATAAATTTAAATTAACCATATTTTATAATAGAAAAAACAATTTTTATTTTTCTATTTACTATCAATGCTTATTGGTGGCTCATACACTTTATTATTGAAATTTGCTATAATTTATCTAAAATTATCTACATAAAGATGCGAAAATTCAAAAAGTTTTAAGTGGTATGTGATTTTTTGGTGCTGAGAATGTTGGGAGACTAAAAATTTGTCATCGTTTTTATCAATGGTAATAAAATAATTCACATTTTCTTCAAAAAGTTTGTCATATTATTAAACTGAGCTTTTCAAATAAGAAAGCATTATATCATTGAACAATTCATCCTTTGCTTGGTCTAAGTTAACGAATCTATTAAAATAAATTTACATTTAATACAAAATAAAAAAAATTATAAAATTAATTTAAACTTACTTGTATTCTCTTTCTAATAAATAAATTCCAGCAATTGTACCTTAAGATATATAAGTAATCATTTTTGAAGGAATTTAACCTGTGCTCTACACACTTCGGTATCCCTAGAACTCTATATTCATTATTATAATGCTAATCACTAAAAGCACAACATAAATGAATAGAAATAAGTAAACTAGATTTTTAAAATTATAGAATGGTCCGGGCAAAATGCACTATCTGACTAGTTAATCCAGTACCTAATCTTGGATAGTATCTGTAAGTGTCTGATTGGATCGAATCGAGTTTTATTATTGACTGCCCCTCATCTGTGGATTTTTTTTATTTTCATTTTTTGCTGCTTTTTTTATCTTCGTTTTCGTCGTTGAAATCACTCATTGATTACAGTTGTGAAGGATGGTTCGATTTGGCGTGAACATCCAAATTATTGTTTTTATTTTATTGGTCATAATAATCATTTTCGATTTCATCTTTATCGAAAAGTTCTCCATTTTCCTCTGCTTCATTTTGCTCATATGCCATTGAACCTTTTTTGTGAATAGTTTCATTGTTTTCGTTCTCGTCTTCATGAATTCGTGCCAGTTTATTCTCATTGTTTTGCATCTGTCCATTACTATGATTGTCTTGGATTTCTTAACAATTCGCATCTAATCCCTGCACCAGAGAAGAAGGAATACCTGAATGAAATTAAAAGGGGGAAAAAAATTTAAAACTAATAAAAACTACAAAATATTAAATATATCTACCATTTTGCAGATAATTGGCAATATTAACTTCTTCTTTGCTATCCATTTTAGAACTACCTTTCAGCTGGTCTAAATAATCTTTATTCTGGACAGTGCCAGCTGCTAAAAATGAATTTTGAGATTGAAACTAACTCTGCTTTAAATTAGTTTTTTTCGCCGCATTTTCAGAGGCTTCGTAATTGGTGTGTCCCATCATTTCAGAATGGTAAGAATCTTTCGTTTAAAACATTTCTGTAGAGGGCTGGTAACTCATCAGCTTTATTGCCCGCTTATCCTCCTGCGTCATTTCTTAGTTCCCTTCCTCATCGAATTAATCATTTCCGTCATCAATAGAGTTAATTTCAAACTTACTTTTCTTTGTGTTAACAGTCTGTTTTATTTCAAAATATAAATGAAATATTTATAAAGAAAAGTTTATTGCAAGAAGAAGAAGAATAAGTAATTACATTGGCTACTGTCGTGCTGTCGTACTGATTATACAACATTTTTTCAGTGTCATTGAGTGGAACGTCGTTATTCACTATAATTTCCTTCACAGTCATTTCAAAAATACGTACAAATTTTGATTGGTCTTCCCCATAATAGTAGGTATGGTAACTCAAATTGTAAGCCAGAGTCATATTTTTGAATTTTGGATTTATCATATACATGTTCTTATTATCCTTGTAGAATTGATAAAACGACTTTAGATGTTCTTCTTGTGTTAAGTCAATATCATTCTCATATTACTCCTACTATAGAAAACTAAAGTAATTTTGCCATATTTAATTAAATAATTTTGTAATAACAAACTCGCACCGCTTGTTTTAGCAAATATAACCTGACGCTTATTTAAAGTCGAAATCGTCCTGCAATTAAAAATTGTGTTAAAATTAAAATTTTCAAATATTTTAAAAAAAGTATTAAATATAACAAGTTACGATATTTTCTTTGATTTGTTCCACAAAGTGAGGCATGAAAAGTTGAAAGTTCACAGTCTTTAACTCTTCAATGGACAAAATATAGTTTTTGTGGTCTTCATTTTTTTCCCGACGCGAATTACTGCCCTTACTCATGGCTGAAGGGGCTCTGCTTTTATTTATTGTGCTTTATGCAACTTGAGTAGATTTATATCCACTTGTTGGAGCCATCGATTTATTAAATTAGTTTTAATAGTTAGTTTTTGTCAAATTAATTTGAAAATTTTGCGTGGCCTAGGTCCTGGAAAACAATTAGTCGTAAATCTTATGAGAAATTCCCAACAATTTCCCGTCCGAATTCAAAATTATGTGCTCGTCTGAAGTCTCCGTCTTCAGTATTGTGGCTGCATACGATTTTTATTTAATTTTTAGTTTTTTTATGCTAATATACATTAAATAAGAAATCTACCTTGTACGCAGAAATCGTCAAAATATTCATAACAACTGTCAACGTAAATGTTGATAGGAAATATGAAGCCTCTTTAGTCGGCTCCAAAAGTCAATTGTTTTTTCTTCATAATGAGTGAAGATCCCCGTCTAATAAATTAAAAACATAATAAAAATATGTCAATTAAAATTAAATCGAATCAAATCAAATCAAATCAAGTTAAATATAGTCAAACCAGTATATTGCTAACTAGTAACTTATTACTTAATTACCTTATTAAATTAGAGATGAATTCATCATGGAGCCGACCTAGGAATTCAGGCATTAATTCTTAAACTTTTACGATGCCTTCGAAGCGTGTATGATTGTAACTAAACATGTTGGATTGCTTGATAGTTTTTTTGAAATTAGTTTGCCTCTTTCCTTACATAGTGAAATTCGAAAATGTTCAACAAATCCTTTCAAAAACATATAATTTGTGACAATATTTTTCTGCTTTGAGAGATCCTGTTTATACAATTCAACTGCAGCGGCTTCAATTTTCTACGCCTTATTCAGTCTATTTAATACTACGGTCTGATACATGGACTGCAGTTTAAAATAAACCATATTTTTAATATGGAACTTATTATTGGCGTGGCTATTTATAGTTTTTTCAAATTTTTATTTTATTTCTAAGCCCTAAGTCGCGAACTTCACTCCATCAGCGATGAATTCATCGAAACTTTGGTATCCTTTTCTTATTTTTTGCCATATATTGCTTTTTTCATTCTGAAAGCATTAAAAAAATAGAGATTATAAATTTAATTCATTTTGTTAAGTATAGCTAAATTTACCATGTAGTTTTGGAACATCGGAATGTATTAGTTTTTTAAATTTTCTATCTGATGTAGCGACTCCAGGTTTAGTTCGCCGGACAAATCATTGTTGGAAGTGTCAGATTTATCGCGATTTATAAGTTCTATTTACGTTTGGATGGTGAGACTCATAATTTTGGAAATTTGGTGGAAATAATTCGAAATTCCTTTTCTCTTCGCCAAAATCGCCTTTAACTCGTAATAGGCTCTGAAAGGATTGTTGATAATTTTCGATAAAAAAGAAATAAATTTAAGTGAAACATGTTCGAACTCATCTCGATTATTTTCCAAAATAGGATTGTTCAGGTAATAGGTGAAGATATTTACTATCATTTCGTGAATCTGATTTATATTTACGTCGCCTAAATAAAAATTTAAAATCTTAAAAAAATCATTTCAAACTTCTTAGCTAATTTGATTGCAACCTGTTTCAGGTAAAATAAAATTAGTGAATTTGCACTGGCACTTCATATTGTTGCAGAATTTTGCATGTATTTTCAATATTTTGAAAAGTCTGAACTTCGCCTGCCCGTCTCTCTCACTTTCCTTAGCCAGCCGGTAAATTTCTTCCAAAAAGAAATCTAAATGCTTATAATAGTTCTTGAAATTATCGTCGTTTATTTCCATTATCTTATTGTACTTGTAATCCCATAATCCTATAATTGCTCCACTTATAAGAACTCCAGCTAAAAGCCACCAATAAAACAAAGAAGAATCGTCCAAATCATAAATGAAAATCCAAAACAAACACAACTTAAATTAATTGGTAATTATTTATAAAATAATAGTTTAGTTATTTTTAAATTAAAAATAAGAAAATCATTTTACAGACATTGAAACTTCAAAAAGTACTGTGGCTGCAATATAAAACTTGCAGATTGTTGGGTGTCGAAAGGGCCAGTTTCCTATAATATCGTAGATAAGAGAAAGACCCACAAATTGGGCTGCTATATGTTTGAAAACTAACACAATGTTTATGTTTAAGTAGTATAAAAATGTCATCATAAATCGAGTAAATAGTTGCATAATTAGAAGGAAATTAAACCTCCTCTTTAACACATTTTTCTCATCGAATTCGTAATTTCTAAAAAAAAAATCACGACCATTCCTGTTATCAAAGTTAAGCTGATTCCGATATAACCTAAAGTTATTTGCCAAGAGGGTTTTCTGCTACAGTCAGTATCTTCTCTGTAAACAGACAAAAATGAGTTTCCCCCTTTTTAGAATTTTTCATAAAGATTATAAATTATTACATATATTATTGATCAAATATATTCTATTAATTTAAAAAAAATATTAATCCAATTTACCACATACTATAATACCAGAATTAATTTCTATATAAGGAGTGAAGAAAACCTAATAAAAATCGAATATTTGATTAATTTAAAAGTTAGTATTTTCGCTTGTTTGTTATTTTTGATTATATATTTATTTATTTTATTACCCACCAAAAAAAGTGAAAAAAATGTTTAAAAATTGGTTTATTTTCTTAATTTATTGCTTAAACTTGGAAACAGAACTCTTCCAAAAATTCTTAAGTACCGTTAGAAAAGCAACATATAAAAAATAAAAATACATCACAAATTGCATGATTAAGTAGCAGACAATTGTTAATCCATCATGTGCCTAGAATTTTAAAGTTATTTTTATACCAATTTATAAATTTCTAATATTGCAAATTTCTTTTATTTTTTTTTATTTTTCAAAATTGTTTTCTAGTATACCAATAAATAAAATAGTTATTTATAATTTACTTTCATATAAAGCAGAAACGTTACAGGGGAAACTTCATTCAAATACGCGATGTATCCCCACTTTTCTTCTGTAATTGACTTTGCTTCAAAATGTGAAAATATATATCCCGCAATTTAGTGGTAATAAACCCAAATCAAAAAGCAATAAAAATAAACTGGAATGATAAATGGAGGTTTATCTTCTATAATTTCCAAAATAGTTTCTAAATATAACTAAATCACAAGCTTTATATTAAAATTCATTTGCTTTATATAGGTTAAATCAACTATTTATAATAACTTTAAAATATCTGAGTTTAGACTTAATAATATTAGCTAAAAGAGTTTATTTATTTATTTATTTTATTATCTATTATATTTTTTTTAATTATTTAATATATTATTTAGAAATGTAATTTTATAATGAGTTTTTTTGTTTTTATATAATTACTTTTACATATGTGATTTTGATAGCTAAGTATTATAATATATTAATATGTTTTTATGTGCTTTAAACTTAATTTCAATTATTTTTCTTTACTTTACAATTGAAATAATGAAAAAAAAAAAAAAAATTAAGAAATAATAAAAATATCAAGCTATAAATTAATTTTCAATTGCATTATTTTCTTTATATATTTTTATCTAATACTAGTAATATTAATATAAAAAAATATAAATTACTACTAAAATTCTAATAAAACTTACTTAAAATACATATTTTTATAAATTAAATAATTTTGCTACTTAATTTTAATGTATTTTTTATAAATAGAATTATATAATAAATTTTCACCATATATTAAAGTTAATATTGCTAATATTTCTAAGTACATTAAATTTATAAACTTTTTATATAAAATTCGCTACAGTTTATTTAAATACAAAATATCTATTTTATAAGAGATTTATTTCTTGTTTATCAGCATTTTAAACCTATCAATAGTTTTTTTTTTTTATAGCCACAAATACATAAATACCTAGCTCAAAAAATTTATAGCAATAATAATATTTACATTAAGTTTATATTAATCAATTAATCCATATTTTTTATTATCAACCCTAGCAAATACTAAAAGTACTAGATAAAGAGAAATAGAAAGATTAAAAAAAAAAATTATAAATTACATTTAAACCAAGAATTTTTTAAAAAAAAAAATGAGCACAATTAAAGTAAGTTACAGAAAAACAAGAAGAGGACAAATTGGAAAAATTGTGGAAGAAATTTATTTAAGAAGAGATATAAGTTGTGGATATAAAAAATGTCCCCATTGTAGAGATTTTGGTAATAATAAGGGAGTTAATATTTCGATAATTTACAAAATCCGAAGCCAATTAATTGTTTATTTTTTTTAAAAAACAATTGGATTTATTAGATTAAAAAAAAATAATATTCATTATTGCCTAATTCTATCCGTGATTAATTTTTTTTAAACTTCGATATTTTAAATAGGAAATGAAGATTAAAATGATAGCTTGATTTTGGAGGGATAAGATGAAAAATTTGTTTACATTTTAGACGAAAATATAGTTTTCAACCAATTAGATGTGGTAGAAAACTGTCCTCTTTTGAAAAATGTTGTCATTTTACAAACCATACTATACCAGTTAAAGGAAAAGTACATATCGAATTTTTTTATTACATTAGAAAAATAAAGAATTTTAAAATAATAGAAAACCTAATACCTATAATGCGCTGAAAAACCTCGCCGAAGTTGAAATCGAAAGAAAAATGCACATTTTCGTCAATGAATTCTTCTCTGACACATTCGTAGACTTTAAAAGTGGAGAAACGCAGGAATAGAGAAACAAAAGAGCTGTGTTAAAATCAGTCAAATGGTACACTGAGCATTTGGGAGTACTAAATTATTAATTAATTATCTATTTACATTTTTTGATTTTTGCTAAAATTTTGTGCTTTATTTTTACAATAAAGGCCATTGGAGTCCAAGTTAAGTTTTTGACAAATTCGCACTCTGATGCCCAATAGGCAGTTCAAATGGGAATCAATGCAAGCACTATTTTCGAATTTGTAGAACAAATTTCCGATAGATATCCTAATTTAGTTGATTTTCTTGGGTTTACCGAGGACGGGGATGTCTTGGGAGATATGGAAATCGAAAATTCGGGAGATTTAACATACTAAGAGCACTTCTCACCGGACGAAATCAATGAAAAATTGAAATAAGGGCATATTTTTTAAGGAAAAATGTTCATAGATAGAACCAATACCAGCGAAGGTAAAAGAGAAAATAAATACAACAATAAAAAAGGAAATATAAATTAATTGAAAATCTTTATTTAGGAAAAATCATTGTAAGAAATTTTGACTTTGAAATTGCAATTCAGGGTGTCCAAAATCTCAACAGATGTTTCCACGGAGACATTGTAGCGGTCGAAATTTTGCCTGAAAAAGGTAGCAAAATAAGCATTTTTTTTTACTTTTCGAATTGATTGATATAAAATTATTTAAAATAAAGAATGGGTTTCTTAAAAGCAGAGAGTTGATCTGTTAGAAGATGAAGACTATCACACACAAGAAAATGATTTGAGTAAAGCCGGCCTTTAATAACAACGATTAGAAGAATCAAACAACTTGTAGATGGAATAGTTGAGAAATATGGTAAGCAAAATATAGAGCTAAAAACTTGTACCGACTGGGAAGGTCGTCGGGATTGTGAAGAAAATTCAAAGAAACTTTTACGGGCACATTACATCGGAAGTCATTTCTGAACAAAAGAGCACAGGAATTCAAATCAGAGAATTCCTTTCCACGAACCACATGTTCCCCAATTTCTATTTGAGAACCAAAAATGTATTTTATAAATAATATTTGTCCAATAAATAACAATTAAATATATCGTATAAATAAAAGGGAAGAGATCTAGAAGATAAAAAATAACAATATCCTTCAACTCTTGGCCAGTCACTTCGCCCCTGCCCTTCGGTCACTTTAAATCTATCATTGGTAAATTGGGAGAAACCAGCACAGAAGGGGATCTAATTTTGCTCGAACACCAAGTGGAGTACAAAACATTTTCTAAAAAAGTATTGGACTGTTTGCCACCTTAAGTAATAACAAATTAAATCCTAATATATTTGTATAAGTATTTAAATTTTAAATTAATGTGTAGGGAGAAGAATGGAAAATTTCTCAAGAAGAAATAGGAAAAAGACTTGATATAAGACACGAATACACCTGTTCAATCGATCCTCCAGGATGTAAAGATATCGATGATGCCCTTCACTGCAAAAGATTGTCCAACGGCAACTATGAAGTCGGAGTCCACATTGCAGATGTCACCCATTTTGTAAAACCCGAAAGTGCTTTAGATCTCGAAGCGGCCAATCGATGCACGACCGTCTATTTGGTCGATAGAAGAACTGACATGTAAAAAAAATTTAATAAAAGAATTTTAAATTACTAAACAACGAATTTTATAGGTTGCCGAAATTGCTTACCGAAACGCTCTGTTCCCTCGTTTCGGGAGTAGATAGACTAGCCTTTTCCTGCATTTGGGAATTGAATGAAAATGCAGAAATTGTAAATGTCAGCTTCCACAAATCAGTAATCCACTCCAAAGCTTCTCTCACCTATGAAATGGCGCAGAAAATCATCGACGGGCAAACTGTATTGGATTATAGAGGTATTAATTAATTATTTAATTAATTTTTCTTTTATAAATTTTTTTTTAAATAAATAAATAGGTTAGAAAAAAGTAGATTTCGGATTTTTGAGACAATCAATTGTGGATTTACAGAAATTGTCTCAAAAACTCAAGCAAAAAAGATTTGAAATGGGAGCTCTTTCCCTCGCAAGTACCCAAGTCAAATTCACTTTCGATTAAGAAACCAACAACCCCACCGATGTCAGTTTTTACCAAAGTTTCAGCACTAACTCTCTCGTAGAAGAGTTCATGTTGTTGGCCAACGTTTCTGTGGCAGATAAAATTGTCACTGTAATGAAAATAATTTTAAAATTATTAAAGAGTTTAATAATAAAATTAAACACCAATAAAAGCACTTCCCTTCTGTTTCCATATTAAGAAAGCACTCGCAGCCCAAGCCCAAATAAATTAAAGAATTGCAAAATATCTTACACAAAATGGGCTACAAATTCGACTTCAGTTCCAATAAAAACCTCGCCGAATCTCTCGACCAAATTCAAAGAATCAAAGACCCCTTTTTCAACAAAACTGTTCGTATTATTACCACCAGGGCCATGAACGAAGCCACTTATTTCTGTACTGCAGAAGCTGACTACCCTGAATTTTACCATTACGGGCTAGCAGCTAAACTCTACACGCACTTCACTTCTCCCATTAGAAGGTAAAATCATATATTGAATTGAAGTTTTAAAAATAGTGTTTTTTGTTACGTAATACGTTATTTTGATAAAAAAAGATATGCTGATGTTTTGGTACACAGATTACTCACCGCAGCTATCGATATTTCAAGTTTACCAGCCAAAATGTCCAACAAATTGAAAATGAAAAAGATATGTGATTAAATGAATTTGAGAAATAGAAATGCCAGATTTGCAAGTAGAGCTTCATCTGATTATAATACTTATTTGTTCTTTAAAGTAATTTCTTATTCTACCTTAACTAAATATAATACTTAAAATTATTTAATCAAATTTAAAATAAAAAAAATCAATTTTTTTTTTTAAAGGATAAAGGAGATGTTGAGTGCCAAGCCATTGTCACCAGCATAAATAAAACCGGAATATAGGTTTTGGTTGAATAATTCGGATTTGAGGGTAACGAAAATAAGTCAATATATAATAACTAACTATTAAAAATAACTTGATTTTAATGAATCTAAGGAATGATCAAATATGAAGAATCTGATCAGAAATTGAATGACGAATTTATTTAAAAACAAGACAATAGTGATGTTATCATAGTAAATAAATAAATAAAGTTTGTATTTAAATTATTTAAAAAATTTTTTAACTAGGAATTTTTATTAAATGGGAAACAAAGAAAATTATTTGATTATATAAACGTGAAGGTTAGTGTCACAATGAAAAATTTCCATAAATAAATTCACATTACTTCTATAGAAAAATGAATTGATATAAATTATTTAAATAAAAAATTCAGTTATAAAAAAAACTAAATAATTTATTTTCTATTTTAATTAATATTTAATTTATAATTAAAAATATATTTTTATAAACATTTATTTACTTTAGTCTCTTATAATTTAGGCATTTTACTTTTTGTAGATAATTTTTTTTGTTTTACGAATAATCAAATAATTTTATTTGGCTTTAATAAAAAACTTGCGCAAATTTTTTTCACACAAATACCTTATTGATTCATTCTTTAAATTCATTTAAGATGTTATTAATGCTGTAAATTAATATAATAAAATCAAAAAAAGAAAATAAATAATATGGTTAAAAAACATTATCCAACAGCAACAAACAACAAAAATAAAAACGAAATTGAAAAAATCTACAAAAGAAGGTTTAACAATTCGAAAAATTGCAATGAATATCTATGTAAATGGATTGGAAAAAGCGCAGAATAAAAATCATGTAAAATAAAAAGTTCAAAAAATATATTTTTATAATTTTACAAAAAAATATAGGGGAAGAAGAAAAATTGGTAGAAAATTTGTAGGCTTTTAAACTTTATTAATAAAAAAGTAAGAATACTATGAACAAAGGCAACAAAAACTGCAAAATATAAACAATAATCAGGATGAAGAAGAGGAATTTATATAAATATAATGTAAGCATTAAGAAAAATAATTTTATAAAAATTAAAATACGTAATCAGTTGGAATAAAGAAATCTTAATCCATAGAAAAATAATAGTAATAAACAAACGAGTCAAAAATGAGACTTAATTTTACTAATTTCTACAAATAAAATGATATTTTCAAAAAAGAAACAAGCAATAAGTAATATACCGATATTTAAGGTTATCATATTCCCAATTTTGAAGAGGATATTTACCAAAAATACGAATGCACTCCATAGAAATAATTTAATTAGCAAGGAACAACATATAACAGTATAAGTTACCATGATGACGAAGAAACAATATCAAAATTGAACGGAACCTTTTAATAGAAACTACCATAAGTGGATTTAAAAAAGAATTAGCAACAGAACGTTGATCCACCATAGAAAAAATAACAATATGAAGAGCTAAATATTTCATTTGAACAGGAAGAGGATACGCGAAAATTTGATCAATGTTTTTCGGAACACGAAGAATAAGCAGAAAAAGAAATAAAACAAGTGAAAACGAAAAACAGGGAATAGGAAATAACGGAATTCGAAATTTAAATAGAATTAGACATAGATAATTGCAGCCAGGAAGAAAGCAGTAAAAATAATGATCAACAAGATGATAGAAATTATTGCAGAAATAAAAAAATAGATGATTCATTTGTAATGACAGATAAAATCGGAAGTTACTAATCATATATGAACCAAAAAAACGTAAAAAATCAAAACAGGAACCACTGCTTTAGTAGTAATAGTTGTAGAATTAGGACGAAAATTTGCATCTGATGAACTCTAGAATTTATTCTACACAAAAAATTAGTTAGATAATTGAGTATATATGATTAATATTATAATAATATTATTTTCAGGAACTAATTGAATAACTTTTTTAATATTTTTAGAGAAAATTCGAGGTATATAAATATGATAAAGGATCTCAAAACTTCATTTGATGAAATTGAAAAGAAGTAAAAAGATAATAAAATTGCAGATTTAGAGTAAATTAATTGGCTCAAAAAAGAAATATTTCTTACATTTATAAGATAATAATAAGAATCAAATTAAAAAGAACAGTAATAATAGTAGGAGTAGTAGAAGTGAAAGTAAACTTAAAGTAATATAGAAAAGATAAAATACCGACAAATAGTATATTATTTATTTACCAATTAATTATAATTTATCAATAAGTGTATATAGATTTATGTTTTACAAAGCTATAAAATAATTACTTGCACTTATTCTTTTTACTTCAATTCTTCATATATTAAGGTGTTCTTCATCTATTTCCCATTCTTCGTCTTCGTCTTCTCGTTCTTGTTTCTTATTCTAATCATTGTTGTTGTTGTTTTTTGTTTAACTTTGGCTTTTTTATGTTTCTTTCCTCTATTCTTCCTACTACTAATTATTGTTATTTTAACTGTCATCTAATTTACTCTATTTTTCCTCAACCATGTCGAGCAAATTTTCTTCCATTTAATTTTGCACTTATTGATATTTTTAGTCCTACCCACAAACTTCGTTCACTTTGCCGGAAATAAAATCTCCTTCTTCTCCCCCATCATCAGAATTTTGTCTTTTATAATTGCTGTCATTTTTCGACTATTATTTTGAACAATTTGATTTTGATTCGAATTTGTATCTCCTGCGGCTCTTTTTATGGAATCGATTTTGCTTTACAGTTCTGTTTTGTACAAAAGCGTATAGAAAAATCGCAATTTCGCTTTTTCAATTTCTTACTGAGATGCAGAGCTCAGCTAATATCTTTAGGCAAATTAACTGTCGAAGGTATCAATTCCTATAACAATTTCATCTGCACTATCTTCCAAAAATTAGCAAAATGCCTTGAAATTTGTGAAGTCTTTTCGAGCCACCATTATATATGAGGGATCTGTTTACAAATCCTTGCAATTTATTTCTTCTATTACTGCCCGTAGCGCCTTCTAAATAGATTTTTCCTCCATTTGCTCGTTGTAATCTTTAATAAAGCTGGCCAATATGGATAAATCTCTTCCATCTTACGATATTTTGTGATGACCCTTTTTATTTTCACCACCATGTTTGCTATTAATTACCCCTTTCTCATTCATCAAATCATCTTCTGTCGCCTCTTCTTCTTGTTGCTGAACCTGCTGATACTATGCTTGCTCATTATCTTAAGAGTTGCCATTTTGGGTTTTTTCTAGAATTTAAAAATTCAAAATTTACTTTTTTAATAATGCTAATGCTTATTTGAAAATAAAGTAAAAGTTATTTATGGTTTTATTTACCATATACAGTTTGAACATCTTCATTCAAACTCGTCACAAACTCATTCAAACCAGTTTTATAAGTTTCAAGTATGTTTTTCGACTGAAGTTTTAGTTAAAATTTATTCGTAAAGATAATATTAATAATATTTTCCCATTTAAACTGTAAAATTTATTAAATATACCTTATCTTTCAGCCAACCAAACATCTCCTTATCTTATATTTAATTAGAAATAACGAATTTTAATTGTTTTATTTCTTTATTTATTTGGTAAGTTTTATATTTTAGATTGTAATTCTAAAAAGCAAATTACTTTTTTTTTGCAAAAATATTTGGAATATATATAGAAATTTATTTTCTTCTGTTTGATCAATGTTTTAATCACATACTATATAATAAATCAAAAACTAGTACAATTATATGGGGGGTAATAAAAACCAAAGCAAGAATGAAAAATCAACTTATTATATTTTTAATTATTTATAGATTAAAAGATGTTAAATTCAAAAATATTTTGCACTATTTATATTTAATTAAATAAAATTAAATGAATCAATTTTTATAATTAAAAGTGGCAATTTTTTCATTGATGGAAGGTTTATGGTCTCTAGTTTCAAACATCTAGTCATCCATATCATATTAATTCATAAAATTCAACTACTATTGAAATCTTGTGTTTTTATTACTGCCGTTGCTATTCATCATCATCATTGCCATGTACCGTGAAGAATTATTGCCCTAAATATCTTCTTGACTTTTTTTGAATTCCTTACTGCAGTACGTATTTAATATTTCATTAGACTTTGGAGTATTATTATTATTGTTATTTTGGTTGGAATTTTAGGTATTATTTTAATTTTGAGGAGTATGCTATTGGTTAGATCGATTCTGAGCGATAAAGGAAGGAGGACTGAGATTGGGCTACATGGTGGATCTACCGAGATTATTTTACTGTTATCTTTTCCTCAGTGACTGCTTGATTTTCATATACTGGGACTGGATAATTTGCATTCGTTTTTGCTTTTTCTTTTCAATGTTGTCGAGTACGGAGTGGATGTTATTGTGGTTGAAGTACCGTTTAAAATTGTTATAGCAGTCCATATTGCTCAGTTTCGAAAACGAGTCTTCTTGCAATTCATAGCGAATTATGTCCCAGTCCTTTTTCTTAACATATGGGAAGCACTGCTGGAGTACTTATTGTAGGTCGATTTCCTCCATGTTTCGCTGTTGCAACTGCTCCTTTTGTTCCTTTATTTTTTCAAGTAGCAAACTTCTCTTCCTATTGCTCTCCGTTGTTACTCCGACCTCAATGTTATTGGCCGGAGAAGTATTCGTACTGTAAACATGGCTATTGCTGTGACTGTTTTTAGTAATGGTCATCAGAGCATTTTCGGCTTGCAGTGATTTTCGGCTGTTGATGGGAACATTCGATAATTTCGGTTTCGTTTTTCTGAGCGGAGAAAACAACACATTGTTATTCTTCGAGGAACGCTTCTTCAGGCCCTTGCTATTTTTGCTGTACTGGTAATCGGAGTTGTATTTTTGTCTCAAGTCCTAAATTGCCCCTTCCTCTTCTTCTTGTTTTTCATAGATCGAGCTATCCTATTTGTAATCATCTTGCAGCGAAATTTGTTTCGATCTCCTTTTATTCTTCACTGTCAACAAGTTGTTATTTATCTTTTTTTCTTCACTGTCGATCCTCTTCAGTTTAATAAAGTTGCAATTAATGTTCGTGGGACTTACCACACTATCACTGTTATTATTGGTATTGTTTTCGCTGGTGTGTGCGGCATTAATGTTGGCGCCCCCTTTCAAACTGCGGAAATTGAACACATCAACACCCAAATTGAGACTGGCTCTCAGATCTTGAATTCTCTGATTGATTTATTGAGATTGGTCAATATTGTTGAGAGCCTCTATAAACTCCTCACTATCACTTTCCATTTCCATCATGCAATCGTCTTCTAATTTAAGCACGAGTTGCTCGCTTGAGTCATACATAAAGGCTGGATACGTCTGGAAGAAGTACTTGTCGTCCTGAATAATTTATGAATCCAACGTCTACAGTGACACATCTTTCAGTTGTGAAGTGGGCAGGTTTTCCAGCATTTCGAGTCTTGCAATCTTTATTTCCGTCTGCATTTTCTTCCTCAGCTTCAGCGCGTTGCAGGAGTTGTAGTTTTTCGCCGTTCTCTTGAAATCTCTATTTCTTTTCTGCTGCTGAATTTTCTGCAGTCTTGAAATCACACTCAATTTGCTCATTTTATTGTTAACGAGGTGGCATTCCCTCAAATGGTGGTCCCTTTACATATTTTTATTTTTTAGAAATAATAATAATAAATTAATTAAAAAATAAAATTCATTAATAATTTTATTACTAAGAGCAGGCCACACACTTCAGACTCGCCACCTTTTGGTAAAGATTCAAATTGTCTTTTATTTGGTTGTACCACTCTAGATCTTCCGGAAACTCGCTTAAAAGTTCGAGAAATTTATCCAAATGAAGGATGATAAGCATCGTAGATTGCGCAGCGATGGCAGTTTCGCGACAAGGCATATTTCCGAAAAACCCATCGTAGTTAAGAATTTGGCCCCTTTAAGCGCAGTACATTTTTTGTTCTTCAATTTTGATCTGCACCTCTCCCTTTTGTATGAAAAACAACTTTTTTATATAATGGTTTTCGAGGTAGAGGGTTTCTCCTGGGGAAATGAGCACTTCCTCCATGTAACGCGGCAGTTTTTGCAGCAGTTTTTGACTGAAATTTTTCTAAAAAAGGAAACTGCCCTTTATGAAATTTTAAAAGTATTCAGAGTACAGTTGAAATTGCAAATTCAGCGAAACGTTTTCTTATATAAGTTTGCGCGCATTATCATCTGACTGCGTTTCCGTTTGGTAAGTGTACTCCATATGTTTCCAAATTTTTATCTGCAATTCTTTGGAAATCGTCCTCCTTTGCATATAGTTGGACACATCGAACTTGATCTGACTGTACTTTTCGTTTTTCCTCTTAATGTCCATCGATATCGACTGAATAGTATTCACAGAGTAAGCGAAAAACGCAGTCGAAATGATTGCTATCACCATCACGTACACAAACTCTTAGTTATTGGTGGGCTTTATGTCCCCGTATCCCACCGTCGACATCTTTTTTATATTAAATGAAAATTATAATATTTTCCTTTTAGTGCTTGTTTACAGTTATTTATCAATCAATTAATTAATTAGTACCGTAATGAATGTGAAGTACAAGGATCTCACATACAACTCTACCCAGTTCTTATTTTCCAAACCCTGCTCTATTACCCAGTTCACACTTTCCGCACTTTTTTAAAGTGTGATGTAATAGAACCCACAGCCGATCAAATTAGCCAGCAAACACAGCAAAATTACCAGTTTGGACAACTCAAAAATCGCATTAAACTTGTGCTGAAGATTGAACTAATAATCCAAGTTTTGCAAAAATTCTTTCACCTAAAAAAGCGAACGAAAAATAGCAATTTGACTTCTTTTTGATTGTAAAAAAGAGCAAAAATCGAAATGCAATCTGTTAAACATTTAGACTTTATATATTTTTGTATTATTTTTTTCCTATTACTCTCCAAATTTTCATCTTCGTAATAGCCAGTGTTTAATTATAATAGAATTTCAAATATAAAAATTAATGAAAACTAAGAAGTACTATAAATAAAATAAATAAATATTAAAGTAAAGTAAAGATATGCAAATTATTTCATATATTTATTACTAATTTTCTTTGAAAAAACCGACTGTCAGCGGAATATAGAAAAACAAAAACAGGATTAAAACCATTAATACTATTTAGTATATCAGATATATTGTAGAGTAGGGGTTAAAAATAGGAATTTTTTTGAAACAATTTTTCCAAATTCTTCTGAATGAATAATTGCTGTGGCAATTGATAATGCTAACTAACGAATTACTTTTTATTTTCTAAACAAAATGATTTATTTCCATAAAAATATTTTTATGAAAAAAAAAATATTTTACTTTTTAGTAAAAAGCAGTATTATCACCGATTATTTAATAGTGAAATGGCAATAATTAACGGAAGTTGTAAGCCTAACTAGAAACCATAAATTTCAAAGCAATTCTTTTAAATTTACTCTTAATAAAGACCCTCTTCATTTTCAACAAAATCTGTGTCCTTTCTTCTTCCTATTCAGCTTTACTCTTCTTCCTCTCACTTTTTCCTTCCGATCCTATTTAAACCAATTTCAATAAGGAATCATTTTTCCTAATTTTTTCAATTGATTCTCCCATTTTAAATTGCGTGGAAAATCTTCGCAGGGATTTTCTCTATAAAAATAGGGTAGATTTTGTTTGTCAAAATTTAATTTATTTTTTTTACTATTTTTTTTAAGCTGGACTTAAAGTTTTCAAATTGTTTTAATCTTCACTCCCATCCTTCTGTATGACACTAAAATTAAAATGAATCCTATTGTTTATGTTATTCGTCGAAAACGAAACATTCATTGTTTTAGCTTATTTAAACTATTCAGATTCATTCATATTTATACTATTTGACTGGCCTAGAACTTTGTCTAAGATAAACAAATTATCATCAAAGTCTTCTATACATTCGTCTTTTACCATTTTTTAGGGAATTTAAACCTAAGGAGGTATTTTGACCTTGCTTTCAATTTCTAAAAACCTTTTTCATAGTTTAAGTTTGGGGTATCAGTTTGTAAATATTCAGTTTTCATTTCTGATTTTATAGATTCACGGGGCGATTGAGAATCTACTTCTTAACTGTCATATTTAACAGGAATAGACAAAAAATCATGGAAAATTTTTTGAGATTCCTTGTCCATTTCTTTTAATCTCTATATTGTCGTGTATTTATTAAAAATAAAATATTTCTATTTTTATTATGTAAAAGATGAAGAGCAAATATAGACAAATTTTAGGGATTTTTATTTTTATTTATTCTATATTTAATTTATTATAATATTTACTAATTATTATTTCCCATATGAAAATAATTATGCTTATTATTTTCCTAAACAATAAAACTTATGGCTTTTAAAAGTTTATATCCTTAGTTAATAATAATGAATATTATAGTCGTATTAAATTTCAGTATAAATATGTAAATATATATATGTAAATATTAAATATAGATTGGTTTAGTTGAATTCAACAATAAAAAGTAAAAAAAACTCAATTTATAGTAAAAATGAATTTTGCCATAAATAATAGTATTTATTGTTAAAAGGTGAAAAATAAATTTTTAAAATATTTTTAAAATATACTTATATAATAAATTTAATATTTACTAAATATATAATAATTCAACGATATAGTGGGGGTAGAGGGAAGAATTCTCTTTTATCCATATTTATATTTGGTGAATTTTCCTACCCAAATTCAATTTCTTACATTTCCTCACTATCCTAAAGAAAATTAATATATTCTTCCGAGTTTTATTTATCATCTTTTTAGAGGGATTCCTATTCTTAAAATTAAATTAATTCTTTATTATCTCCATCGTGATCTATTTTTTCGGTATTATAAGTAATATAGAACTAACTATGGCCTAATTATTGAGTTACTTTATCCAATTTTGATTGATCAGGAAATTAGCTCTTATTCAGACTCTACTTTCTAAGAGGAATTTATATGGGAGTATAAACAGATTTCTTTTTATTTAAAATTAGTTCATCTATTTCATCAGCATTTGTATTTTTATTTTCTAGTAATAGTGTACTTTGTGTCATTTACTATACCATTTTAGATAGCTTTTTTTTTCTTGCGTCTTTAATTTATTAAAAAGTTTTTATTATAAATAGTATAAAAGAAAAAAACAATAAAAACTTTCAACATACCTTAAACGTGAAAGCTCCTTAACTACTTTACATTGCTGTTTCAAGATTCATATTTTTTATTAACAACTACTCACTGCAGTCATCAAAAGAATTAACTTGGACTAAGTGAAATTCTCTCAATATAACATTGTTTATGTCTTCTATTCGGATGGCGTAATTCAGCTTGCCCTCCGATCTAGCTATGCCTCTGGGTATGCAGCCGAAAATTTCTATCATATTATTATGGTATTTGTAGTCACACCAAGAGGGGAGAGGCATATTGGAACTAAAAGGTATATCCAGATAATCCTTATTAAAAAGAGACAATAAAGGATTAAAAATAGAATCTTTTTTTCGCATTGCCTGATTTTTTATTTTATAAAATTACAAATTTAATAAAATATAAGGAAATAAAAATGAACCTTAACAATCTTAATTTTCTATCGAGTTTGAGTAATGCTTTAACCCTGTGTAAATGTCAGGCTCCAATTGCTTACACGAGTTAGTCCGATGGCACATATATAAATCATATTAAAAATCAGTTTTAAGTTTACATTTCCCAGCAAAATTTACTTTTCCTCCAACATTTGCTAAAACTAATCATTGTAAATAGTAGGTTAGTTCATTGACATATCAGCATCAATTAAATTTTTGTCTAACTTTAGAATTGATTGCAAATCTCTGAAAATGACATCAGTTTTGAATTTTATAATAGGCAGGCATGAGTGTTCACTTTAAACAAAGGTCGGATATATTCTAACATATCGTTCATACCATCGATTCTTAGTGGTTTTGCCACGCTATTCTAATTAAGCCACTTTTTCCAGCGCACTTATCAACTTCTTTTCCATTTTATATTTGCTTTGCTTTAGAAGGTGCTGAATGCACAAGGATTTGAAAATAGTGTATTGATATGAGTATTCATAAGTAAATTATTTGTGATTAAAATCAGGATAAATTTGTTCGAAAATGGTGATGGCTTACTCTTTATTAAACTCCAATTAATCGATGTGGCCCCTGACAAAAAGACATGCAAAGTCCATTTTATTTGATTTTAAGAATTTCAACATCTTTTCAAACGCCTTCTGTCCCAATAACATGTACTCTTTGTTCAGCACAATCTAAATTATAAAATCTTCTCCTTCCTTTATATAAAAATTGCCCGTTCTATATTTGTGCTTGCAAAATATTCCATAGATTATCCCTCGATATTTAAAAATTCCGAAAAACGTTAACAACCCAGACCCAATAACAACGATAAAATACATAATTGTCAGTGCAGGAATTAGGTAATACTTAACCAAAAAGCGATCTTTTTTTAAGAAAATCCATCTGAAGCCTATCATAATTTGTAAATAAATAACAAATATTATTTTTTTCAAATCAAATCATTACTATAACTTCTATATACTGAGACCCTCTGTATCGAGATTATTCGCATTCTCCCTTAATCGTTCTTAGCTATTGGTCAAAACTGTACCAACAATCTTCAAAATTCATAGAATTCGTTACTTCGGCAACTTTTTTTTTGTTTTTTGTACTTCTTACGAATAGTCTATAAGACAATTAGTCCTCATCATCGAATGTGCTACTTTAGAACTGAAAATTAAACTATTCCAAAACATAAACCTCTCCATTCGGGAACTATCTATTAAACTATTTCTGAAGAGATAGCCCCTGTTTGATATGTTTATTAACTTTCAAAAAAGCAAGTTCTGAAAACTTATAATATCTGTGAATATCTTCATTAAGTCCGTCGCTAATTTACACCTCTATTTCGAAATCAGTTTCTTTTTTTTCAAGAACTTCTAGTTTCACTTAATTTAAAAACTTATTTACAATGTTCGATTTCCCAGTCAAAGTAATCTGGGTTCGATTTCCTGAATAAGATATGATAACACCTTAAAAGGAATGCTCGAAAAACATCCCGCTACCCGGATTCAAAGAGAATGAAACTTCAAGTGTCGCTGCATCTGTCGCAATAATAGGCGTCTCATCTGTTGAATTCAGTTGCATATTATTAAAGTAAAGACTAGGTTGTATTATTAGGTAAATCGGTATCTTTAATATTTTTAGTGCTAGAAATTCATGAAGCTTCTTTGCATGCTATTAAAGGTTTGGCAATATTGGGATTTCATCAGCTTTAAATTTTTGCGTCGGAAATCCTGAAGAGCTAATGTATCCGCTTCAAAATATATAATAAATTTATTTTATATTTTAATATTATTTATCTTTCATTTATTTTACTATTCTTTGGCTGTTTCAAACACTTAGAGAGTAGTTTATTTCTCTTGGTCTTCGTTTTATCCATCTTGATCAAACAGCTTCTCTTACAACTCCAACAATGATATTTATTAGTGAATTTATACAACTATTGTGTTCAATCCTTATAATATTTTAGAAGCTAGGATTTCAATTACCTTATTTTCCAAATCGAATTTCATATTTTCTTTTACATTAAACAACTCCATTGGCTGATCTGTGGTGTAGTAGTGAAATGATTCTATAATTTTTTATCTTGGATTTACTAAATTCTAAACTTTAATTTGAATTTCATCTCCCACTTTATAAGTGATAAATCCATCACTTTTTTGTTTATGTGGGATCAACTATTTCCCTTATTTCTTGAAAAACTCAACATTCAACTTAGACTTAAGCTTAGTTGGTAAAATTCTATTATATATAGAAATTTAGTAAATCCTATATTAAATTATAATTCATAATTTAATTAATTACCTAATCCCTGTGAATGTAGTTAATATTATAAAATCTCCTTGTTAAGGAATTTTATTATGACTTACTATTAGCCCTGACTCCGATTGAATTTTTAATATATTTAAAATTTTTGGGTTTTTGTAATCATGAATATCTATAGCTACAAGAGTGTTTTTTACAGAGGAAGCTTTAAAATTCATACAAAAATTTAGTAAAATAAATTAACTAAAACTAATCAATTATTACGTAAAAAGGCTGCAGTTTCGTCTTAACTAACATCCATTTTAAACATATTACCTTCTATTTATAAAAATGATATTTCTATCAACTAATTATAATCAGCACCGATATCATATATGGCAAATCCATCGGTAAAACTTAAAGCATACAAAATTTAGTCATGTATTTTAGATTTAATTCCCTATCTTGCAGAGTTAAATATTTTTGAAGCAACTATAGTAATTGTCTTATAATCTGCAAACGTAGTTTATATTTAATTAAAGATAATTTATTACTTTCTTCAAAATAAAATCACAAATCAAAAATTTTATGCTAGGTTTTTTAAGAATTAATTGTGTATCTATAGTGCATGTATTAATTATACAGTGTTTATTTTGTATATTTTATACACTAATTATGAATATTGAATTTAAAAAAACAATTTTGGTTTTAAAAAAAAGATTGAAAAACATATGTATAATTCGTATATTTATAAATTAATTATTTTTTTGTGAAAAAATTATTAAGTTGGTTTAAAAAGTAAGTATAGTGTTCAAAAAATAATAAAAGCAGTTATTAAAATATGTAAAAAAAAGTGAAAAAAAAAAATACAAAATTAAATTATTTGATAATTCTTTGATTTGTAATTTTTTTCAAGTAAAGTATTACTTAACTTATTAATTTATTTTACCATCCGAAATTTAACCGATAAACAAGTATCCTTTAGAAAACTCACCTGAAAAAACATGTTTTTCTTATTTTGATAAGCTAAGAAATGCTACGTAATTGTTTATAATAGAATCTGCTCCTTTTAGAACAGAATATTTGTAAGGATTTCTTTTATCTGTAACATCCATAATAAATATATCGAACCTCGTAGATATTATTATCTTATTAGGATTGGTTTCAAACCTCTCTATACTAAAGGCAAATTATCCATCAAAAACCATAGAAGCAAGGGTTTCAGGGTTATTATAATCGGTTACATTCAATATATAAAAAGCTAAATTAACATATGTTCCTTTTTTATTTAATTATTTAACACTAATAATAATTGTAAATAATGATTTAAAAAAAAACAGTGAAAATTTACCTAAATATAATATAATTTCATCTTTTACATCAGCCTACACAGAAATCATTTCAGGAAAAATGTATCTCTTCATTTCCTTTATTTCTGGTAATTAACTAGAGTCATATAGAATTAATCCATCGTTACCATAACAAACATATAGTCTTTAGTAATTGTGAGTAAAAATGTGTTACCATGGCCACTTATCTTTAACATTTTTATTCCATTTCGTGCTCTGTCCCAATGTAAATAAATTAATATGAACATCTTCAGGTTAAGATCTTTTGTATATCAATATTTCTTATGATGTTGTGACCTAAAAAATAAAAATCAATAAAAATAGAGAGTTTCAATCTTCATATTAAAATTTAATTATAACAAGTTTTAAAATAAATACATAAACGAATTCTAGATTATCTTATACCACAAACATTTTTTAAAGAGTTCCAAAGATGTCAATTTTTGGTATATGTACATATTTTTTAAATCTGAACAGTCTATTATTACCACTCCCTACCCAACCTGAGTCTGAAAAAGGAAATTTCCATCATGAGATATCCATAAATCATTTTTTCTGGATTAGGTTTCATCAATAAATACATAATCTTCTATAAAATTGACTTTTTATTTTCCATCGTAGGAAGAATAGTCTATTCCAATAATTCTGTCCCATTAAGTAGGAATAAAAACCACGGTTTTATAAGGATGCAAAATAAGCTTTTTAATACCATAAGAAGATTCCACAGCATCTGTAACAAGAATTTTGGGGTTTTTTGGGTCTTCTATATTTACAGCTATAAAAAATTATATTATTTTTTGTGGTATTTTGGTTTTTTATTATATATATATTATTATTACCTTAGTATCGAGAATCATTGGCCTAAAAAAAGTATTTTCCATCTCTTGATATTTCAAAGTGAATAGCTTGTCCTATCTCTTAACTTTCTATGGTTTAAATTAGCTAAAGCGAATCTTATGCATAGATATTTAAACCCAAATTAGAACTTGAATATATTTTGTTATCCTAAAATTTTATTTAATAACTTATTTATTAAAATTCTTTATATATTTTCCCACTTTATATATCTATCAATTTAAGCCCTTCTTCACCACAACTTATGTATACTATTTTTTCGTTTTCTGAAAATTTTAAGGAATAAATTTCTGTACAAATTTTCATCCTAAGCTATAAATTTATAAAATTATTGTTAATAGAAAATAGCTCGATAGACCCATCTTTATAAGACACTATAATATTTTCATTGTTGTTAGTCGCTATAATATTATTACTTATAGTTTCTGTTTTTAATATAAAAATATATTTACATTAATATAAATGAAAATTAATAGTTTCTAAACTTATACCTAACTTTTTGGTCAATAGTGGCCCAATACTATATGTATAAAATTCTTTCTGACTATTGACTAAGCAAATTAGTAAAATATTTACAAATAGCAAAATTCCCTAATAAAAAAAATTTATATATCGTATTATAAATCTTATATATTAATACAAATACTATGTAAAAAAATTATTTTTATATTTCTTTTTAACTAAAATACTAAATATAATAAATAAATTATTGTATATTTTAAACAATAGAGTAAATTTATAGCTGTGTTTATAATATAAATTTAAAATTAAATATTTCATATTTATAATAAATACTAAGCAACATTGACTAGTAATAAGTTTTTAAGCTATATAGTCGAAATTCATTATGATTTTATATAGAGAAACGATAATTATGTAGTATTATAAATAATAAAATATATTTCTTTCCCTCCCCCCCCATTATTTTTTTTAAAAATATAAATCAGAATATTTAAAAAATATGAAAAATTTATTTATATTTTCTTTTTAATTAATATTTAAAATTCATTTTCGCTGTTCAAAGATAAATATTATTATAATAAAATTAAGAAAATAATTTATTTTTAAACTTATATAAATAATTACCATTTATTTTTCTGTTCAAAGATAATTTATCTAAGCTCTTAATTTCTATAATATGTATTTTTTATTTTGTTTTTGTTTATATGTAAGTTTATTTTTATAATGTTTGTTTAAAGCATATATTAATATTTTATTCATTTGATCACAACAAGTTAATAAAGTAAATGGTTCTTATTATGTTTAGTTTAATTTATTATAATTATAACATTATATACATTCTCCAATTATAA